>SJYO01018757.1:21862631-21883680 GCA_006410555.1 Capra ibex | reverse complement strand
AAAAGGAGATAAAGAAACGTAACTAACGACTCCTTCAGAAAGCATAGAGAAGAACGATAAGAAACCTTGAGACGTAAGTCTACGAATATAGAAAGGAAAAGAGGAAACGAAAAGCGGAGAGAAGAAAAGTGTCGATAAACATTCCGGAGGGGTCTGTCGGTAAAACGAAAAAACGTAAAGAAAAGGTATTCCTACCAGAACTAGGGACAGAGGAGATGTTACAGTGTTTGAAGACAGGTATCAAGTAGTCCGTGAGATAGATAGTCTAGATCAGGGAATTTACATAAAGAGTGAAGGTGACATATTAGTATTCCCTAAACTAAATCCAGTATGGACTCACCAGATCGTCAAAAGGGATAAAAGAAGTTAAATTCAGACTTAAACCGTTATTCCTCAAGTATTAGACTCGGTGACAGAAGAGGGACAGAACAAAAACAACTGACATATCTCGAAGAGGTAGAAACCGACGTTTCTTATATTGGTTAGACTAAAGCCACAACTGGTAGACCACTACAGGTACACGTCTCAGAAGAGAACACAACAACCTTCTCCCACAAACGTAAGAGAACCGTTTTCAGATAATCGGAAACGGGACGAAGTAAGGTGTAAGTAAGGTTCGGGTTTAAACGGACAACGGGGTTCACAAAGAACTGAAGGATGAAAACGTAAGGTCAGGGGATATTACTCTTCCTGTAGAAAAAACCCACAACCAAGATTTTCCAGAGAATCCAGAAGTATCTTGGTAAGTTGGAGTCGAAGAAGTCGTAATGACCAACTCCGTATCCGAACTTAATGGCACTATAACTTACCGAACGGAACCTTTACTTGTCTCTAGTAAGACAGTAAAAACTCTAACGTAGGTTCATAACGTAAAGTCTTAGAAAACAACTGGTACTACCGATGAGGTAAAGAAGATTCCCTAAGGACGGGTGTCATTATCTATATTACCAGTAGACTCAATTTAAGTGGGTAAGGTCAGGTAAAATCAAGCGACTAAGGATCTTACAGCTGTAAGTGAGAACGGTAGAGGACAAACTGGTGGAGGTTAAACGGAACTAAGTACCTGGACTGTAAGGTCCAAGGATACGTTATAACGAGAAATGTCGTAACCTGGAACGAAGATAGTGGTCAGTGTAGGTGTCGACCTACAACAAAAATGAAACCGAGGTAGGGAACTAAGAAAGACCTCAATAAAGAGGTGACTAGAGGTCATCGTATAACCCGTGGATGGCTGGACCCCTCAAGGAGAAAGTCATAGGATAGTAAAACGGAAAGGTATAACAAGTACCCCAAGAGTTCCGTTCTTATGACTTCACCAAACGGTAAGGGAAGAGGTCACCTGGTGTAAGACAGTCTGGAGAGGTGGTACTGGGCGGGTAGAACCTACCGGGGAGTCCCGTACCGAATCAAAGTAACTCAATCTGTTCCGACATCAGACACACTAGTCTAACTGATCAGAAGACACTAATACCAAAGTCACACAGACGGGAGACTACGGGAGAGTGTTGTGGATGGTAGAATGAACCCAAAGAGAATGGAACCTACACCCCATAGAGAAGTCCCGACGAGGTCGTTCCGTGTCGGTGATGAGGAATGGAACCTGCTCCAGTGGGGAGGACTGGAACTTGTACCTCATGGAGGAAAACCGGGAGGACGCGGGCGTGTCGGTGGCGAGGAAACTGTACCCCGACGAGGAGAACCGACGGCGGGAACTGGAGTCCGTAAGTAAAAATCTCTTTACGTTTAGTTTCGATGTTACTCTATAGTTGAGTGTGACCTTTCTTACGGGTAGTAGTTTTTAGATATTCGTTATTTACGACCTCTCCCACAACTCCTTTCTCTTGGGAGAACGTGATAACCACCCTTGCATTTAACTATGTCAGTGATATCTTCTATCATACTTCTAAGGAATTTTTTGATCCTGACTTTGATGGTATACTAGGTCGTTAGGGTAATGATCCGTGCATGTGACTCCTTTAGTTTTAACTTTTTGTGTGTACATGGGGTTACAAGTGACGTCGTGATAAATGTTAGTGATCTTTACCTTCGTTGGATCTACAGGTAACTGTCTAGTTACCTATTTCTTCGATACCATGTAAATATGCTACCTTATAATGAGTCGGTATTTTTCCTTGTGTAGACTCAGTCAAGATTACTCCACTTATTTGGATCTCGGATAATATATCTCACTTCATTCAGTCTTTCTCTTTCTATTTATATGTGACTGTATATATATATACCTTAGGTCTTTCTACCATGATTACTTTAAAAAACGTCCCATCGATTCTCAGTCTGTGCTGACTCACTGAAGTGAAAGTGAAAAGTGAAAGTACGTAACCTCTTCCTTTACCGTTGGATGAGGTCACAAGAACGGACCTCTTAGGGTCCCTGCCCATTGTACCACCCGACGACAGATACCCCAACGTGTCTCAGACTGTACTGACTTCGTTGAATCGTCATCGTCGTCGTTATCTTTTTTTCTGTATCTCTTGTCTGAATACCTGTGTCACCACCCCCACCCGCCCCTTCCTTTCTCTCCTACTCTACATACCTTTAACACTGTACCTTTGAATATAATGATATATGTTTTATCAGTTACCCTTAAACGACATACTGAGTCCCTTGTGTCACAGAGACATCGTTTGACCTCCCCACCATACTCCTCCCTCTACCCTCCCTCCAAGGTCTTCCTCCCCTCTATACATATGGATACTGACTAAGTACCTAAGTACATCTACAAACCGTGTTTGGTTGTTTTAAGACATTTCGTCAATAGAAGGTTAATTTTTTAGTTAGTTATTTTTAATCAGTATAATAAAGTCATATCACCCATTAACAAAAGGAACCGATACAACACTAAACTTTATATTTGCGTACAACAAACCCGAAGGTTCAAACGGTAGGTCTTCGACAGAACACGGTTCCCTACTGAGATCGCAGGGTAAGGAAAAGAAGTAAATTTATACTCTTTGAAGAGAGTATTCCATGTGTCACTGTAGTGGACCAGAAGTAAATAGACTTTACGGAGTGGAGATGTAATTTAGGAGTTGACAAGAAACAAAAATGTGATCGGACATTAGTCCTCTGATCAAGTAATGTAATGAACGACCGTCCTTAAACAAAGTGCAACAGTTTAGCTAGAGTAAATAATCAATTATTTTCTCTGTTTAACGTACGATACCTTTTTAAAAATTAACTTTTGTTAGTAAGGTTTCTTTTGAACGTACAAAGATTCACCGTTTTATCAAATTGAACTCACATTGACTCTTATTCTCTGTTCGTAAAGACAAACGTATAATCTTGTGAATTCCAGACCGATACCTGGAATTTAAAATAAATAAAATAAAATATATAAAAACCGACACGCTCCAGAAACTTCAACGAGCTCCAAAAGAGATCAACCCACTCGTCCCCAATGAGAGATCAGTCACGCACTGAAGAGCAACGTCACCGAAGAGAACAACGTGTCGTGTCCGAGATCCCGTACAGCCGAAGTCATCCACACCGAGGACTCGAGACGTCGTGTCCGAGTTGCCAACACCGTGTGACCCGAATCAACGAGACGACGTACACCCTAGAAGGGTCTAGTCCTTAACTTGAGCACAGAGGACGTATCCGTCCACCTAAGAAATGGTGTCTCGGTGGTCCATTCGGGGCCCGACGACTAGATTATAGTCCGTTTGTACGAAGGTTACGTACTTTTGAATTTATACCGGTGAATTTTACTGAGGAACACCGAAGATATTTCTGTTTACCTCTTCGTCCTTAATTTTGACGTACTACGACAAACTCCTATTTCACCAACAGATCTACTATTGACTATACAAATATCATTAAAAATTCTAGTAGTAGATTTTCTTTTATATCTGTTTCTTAAACATCCCTTGTGTACTTTAACTTTGTCATCTACTGTCATTTTTACGATCATACATTTTGAGTCAAGATAACAAGACATCATCGGTTATAGTCCTCAAAAGACATTGGTCTTTGACCCTCTTTCGTATACATGACAAGTTTTTGATATAAAAACTGGCATTTAATAATTTACTTTTTTCTTTCTCTGGAATTTCTGGGGCTAATCAGATTCGGGGGATCAACTCTTTGTAATAAAGTATACTTTTCTTAGTTCCAAATGTTTAAGACTATGACAGACCACTGGACAAGTAAATAGTAGGCTAAGGTAGCAGGAAAGAAGACACAGGAAACGACAGAACAGGGTCCCGGTTTCACATGAAAATTGTTCCAGGAATGATAACGAGTGTCTCTAAACTCCGAAACGTCGA
The DNA here is from genome assembly GCA_006410555.1 of Capra ibex. Lineage (NCBI taxonomy): Eukaryota > Metazoa > Chordata > Mammalia > Artiodactyla > Bovidae > Capra > Capra ibex. The sequence continues at coordinate 21,879,397 of SJYO01018757.1, read as the reverse complement.
TGTGTGCGTTTCAGATGAGATTCACAACTCGATTCTTCTGAGTCGACAGGACATTGTTCACGATATTTCCTTATCTATGGTCGATATCCCGTCCTAGTGTAAGTAGGTGCAACCAAAGACAATTAATACGATCAACAAATGCGACACTGGAAGAGGAGAACCTCGATCTCCTAACACACACACACACACACACACACACACACACACACACACGAGTCAGCACAGATTGAGAAACACTGGGGTAAATGACATCGTGTGGTCCGAGGAGACAGGTACCTTAAAAGGTCCGTTCTCGTGACCTCACCCAACGGTAAAGGAGGAAGTCCCCTAGAAGGGTTGGGTCCCTACTCCCTGCTCGTACAGAACTCCGAGGTTGCAACCATTCACCTAAGACGTGGTGGACCCTTCGTTATTCTCTAAAATAACAAGGGGTTTATTTTTTATCTTTTCTTGGTTTCTTCATATAATTCAGAAACGGAAAATTTACAACATTTTCGGAGTTGACTTTGTGACTCGTTCAAGTAGTCGGGAAAACGAGGGACGTTCCCCCCTAGAACCTGTGTCGACTTCATTTCAATCTCCTGTTGGTCTCTCGTTCTACGACCACTCCACGAGACTTGTCCAAACGACACGGGACGAAGGGACAAAACACCAATCGAGGTCGTGACCCCTCACCTACCGATTATCTTATTAAAAGGGTTGACACTCTTCGGGTCTCGTCTCCTCGGTCCCGGAGACAAAAGAGAGGTCTTGGGACCTTTCACGAGTAAGTCGTCGTCGTAGGGCACTGTTAGACTCAATCCGTTGTCTCGACACTAACGGTTCTCCGACCCTACACCCCTTCCTACCTAACCCTCAACCCCAATTGTCTACGTTTGAGAATACATCTTATCTATTTGTTGTTCAAGGATGACATATCACGTCCTTGATATAAGTTACAGGACACCATTCTATATTACCCCTTTTTATACTTCTTCTTACATATATACATACACAGATAGTCAAGTTAGTCAAGTCAGTGAATCAGTACAGGTTGAGAAACATTGGGGTATCTGACGTCGTGCTGTCCGGAGTGACAGGTAGTGGTTGAGGGTCTCGAATGAGTTTGAGTACAGGTAGCTCAACCAATACGGTACGTTGGTAGAGTAGGAGACAGTAAAGGAAGACATGGGTAGAAGTTAGAAAGGGTCGTAGTCTCAGAAGAGGTTATTCAGTCAAGAAACGTAGGTCACAGGTTTCATAATCTCGAAGTCGAAGTCGTAGTCACGAAGGTTTCTTATAAACCCTGACTAAAGGAAATCCTAATTGAGTAACCTAGAGGAACGCCAGGTTCCCTGAGAGTTCGTAGAAGAGGTTGTGGTGTGAAGTTTTCGTAGTTAAGAAGTCGCGAGTCGAAAGAAATATCAAGTTAAGAGTGTATGTATGTACTGATGACCTTTTTAGTATCGAAACTGATCTTCCTGGAAACAACAGTTTTATTACAGAGAAAAATTATACGACAGATCCAACCAGTATTAGAAAGAAGGTTCCTCGTTCGTAGAAAATTGTCGTACCGACATCAGTGGTAGACGTCACTAAAACCTCGGGGAGTTTTATTTGAGAAGGTGAAAGGTGACAAAGGGGTAGTTAAACAGTACTTCACTACCCTGGTCTACGGTACTAGAGTCAAAAGACTTACAACTCGAAATTCGGTGGAAAAAGTGAGAGGGGAAAGTGAAAGTAGTTCTCCGAAAAATCAAGGAGAAGTGAAAGACGGTATTCCTACCACAGTAAACGTATAGACTCCAATAACTATAAAGAGGACCGTTAGAACTAAGGTCGAACACTAAGTAGGTCGGACCGTAAGGTGTAATACATGAGACTTATAGTCAATTTATTCGTCCCACTGTTATATGTCGGAACTACATGAGGAAAGGACTAAATATTGGTCAGACAACAAGATACAGGTCAAGATTGACAACGAAGAACTGGACGTATGTCTAAACAGTCCTCCGTCCAGTCCACCAGACCATAAGAACAGAGATCTTCTTAAAAGGTCAAACAACACTAGGTGTGTCATTTTCCGAAACTGTATCAGTTATTTGGTCTTCATCTACAAAAAGACCTTGAGAGAACGAAAAAACTACTAGGTCACCTACAACCGTTAAACTAGAGACCAAGGAGACGGAAAATATTTAGGTTAAACTTGTAGACCTTCAAATGTCAAGTACATGACAACTTCGGACCGAACCTATTAAAACTCGTAATGCAAGGATCGAACACTCTACTCACTTTCACACGTCATTAAACTTGAAAGAAACCGTAACGGAAAGAAACCCTAACCTTACTTTTGACTGGAAAAGGTTAGGACACCGGTGACGACTCAAAAGGTTTAAACGACCGTATAACTCACGTCGTGAAAGTGTCGTAGTAGAAAGTCCTAAGTTGACGTCAACTTTATCGAGTTGACCTTAAGGTAGTGGGGGTGATCGAAACAAACATCACTATGAAGTATTCCGGGTGAACTGAATCGTAAGGTCCTACTGTCTGAGATTTCACTCACTAGTGTGGTAGCACCGATAGACCCAGTAATTCTAGAAAAATATATCAAGAAGACATATAAGAACGGTGGAGAAGAATTATAGAAGACGAAGACAATCCAGGTATGGTAAAGACAGGAAATAACTCGGGTAGAAACGTACTTTACAAGGGAACTATAGAGATTAAAAGAACTTCTCTAGAGATCAGAAAGGGTAAGATAACAAAAGGAGATAAAGAAACGTAACTAGTGACTCCTTCAGAAAGAATAGAGGGGAAAGACAAGAAACCTTGAGAAGTAAGTTTACCCCATATAGAAAGGAAAAGAGGAAACGGAAAACGAAGAAAAGAAAGGAGTCGATAAACATTCCGGAGGAGTCTGTTGGTAAAACGTGAAAACGTAAAACGTCCCACCTCCCCTCCGCCCCTCCCTTACCAGAACTAGTCACGAAGGAGATGTTACAGTGTTTGGAGACAGGTCCGTGAGACAGATAGTCTAGATTAGGGAAGTTAGATAAACACATACACATATATCCTCTGTATGTTTGACTTAGTGAAACAACGTGTTATCTTTGATCGTCTCGTAACATTTAGTTGATATGAAGTTCTTTTATTTAATTTTCACTTAACTCTACCGACGTACCCCTCGTCCCGACCTCTCAGAGACCATCAGTGTCTTCGAAAGGGGGTTGGGTAAATCGTTACTCTTCCTCAGTCTTCGTCAACTCTCCTCTCGTCTTAAAAAGGTGTGAGGTTCTTCTCGTGTCCTTGGTCGACTTGTGTGTGACCGCTTGGTCTTCAACAATACAGTCAAGGTTCCCCGACAGCAGTTTTCAGAGCCTCCCAGAGAGAGAGTACCTCTCACACCGGAGAATCTCCTACGACCGTATTTCACAACTACGGTATTGGTCCACTCTGTTACCGGTACCATTACTTACAGTCACACCTGTCCACAGATTCATCTACGGAGGGGACTACGACACTACCATGGACTCGGGGTTGTATCTACCGTGGAGTCCTTTTCCTCCCGTCTCCTGTTAGGGGTCACTGACTGTGACCCTACTGATGTACATAGATCTTGACTGATTAGTATAAAAAATAATAAAAAGTCGTAGATTTATACCGTCTTTAAGTTTTCTTAACTTAGTATTTAACTTAATTACTCAAGAGAAGATATTTTTATAAAGAGTTCCTTTTTATAGGACTTACTTCCGTTTTTCCATGATAGAGAGACCCGTTCTACCACCCCACTCCCCCCAGTCCCCCTGTTCCGACCATACTTAAACCCCGTCCACGTACTATTAATTATATCCATACCAAGTAGTACATCAAGTACTCTTTAGATACCAACATTTTCGACAAAGCCATTAAGTGTTACAGGTCGAGTTTTACTTGACCTTTCTTTATAACGTTATTTTGCACTGATACGACTCTAAATACTTGAGCTACTGGATGTAACAAGAGGTGGCATAAAGGAAGCAATCCCGAAGGGCCCACCGTGTCACCATTTCTTAGACCGATGGTTGCGTCCTCTTGTCGTCTACTCTCAAACTAGGGACCCAGCCCTTCTAAGGGACCTCATCCTTTACCGTTGCGTGACCTCATAAGAACGGACCCTTTAGGGTACCTGTCTCCCCGGACCACCCGATGTCAGACACTCCAGCGTTTCACAGACTGTACTGACTCCTACGTGTGCACGTACAACGGAAACAACTGACGGGACCTTATAATGCTATAACACTACCGAGGTACGACTTGTTACGGTGTCACTACCTACGGTGAAGAGACAACTATCGACCATTACTCAGAACGGAAAAGTGTGACAAGTACCAGCAGAGTTTCGTCCTTATGACTTCACCAAACTGTAAGGGAAGAGGTCACTTGGTGTAAAACTGTCTTGAGAGGTGGTACTGAGCAGACAGAACCCACCGAGATGTACCGTACCGACTATCAAAGTAACTCAATCTGTTCCGAGATCAGGTGCGCTAGTCAAATGAGGTTGTGAAACCGGTGGACTACGCTTCTTAACTGAGTAACCTTCTCTGGTACTACCACCCTTTCCAAATTTCGTCCTCTTCCACTACTGTCTCCTACTCTACCAACCTACCGTAGTGGTTGAGTTACCTGTACTCAAACTCGTTCGAGGTCCTCAACCATTACCTGTCCTGTACGACGTCAGGTACTCCAGCGTTTCTCAGTCTGTGTTGACTCACTGACTTGACTTGACTTACTCAGAACAAGAGTCGGAGTCTGGAGACTTGTGAACTGACGATACCTTTAATACTTTGACTTCGTATAAAACTAAGATGTTTCATTTTAACTAAAAAAATTTCGGTCTGATTTCTTACCATACTTGTCCAGGAACGTAAAGATGTTCCACGTTATCGTATCTGTCTCGAGGATAATAAGGTTAAAGAAGAGTCGATTTTATGTTATAACTTCAACAGACACTTATGTATCGTTTCTTTAAAGGTCACGGGGGTTCTCTGAAATGAAGCCTTGGGGTTGAATGACAATAATCTAGGAAACTACAGTCGTTTAGACCTACACTTCAACTACTGGAATTCCTCTTACATCGACCACCATCTCAATATTTTCCTCATAATTTACACCCAGCCCTCTGTCTTCAGTCTGGGTCACAACAAAGGTTTCTGTGACTTCCTTTTAAGTACAAAAATAGTGAAAAACGTCTCGTATCACTAGGAGTCATACGACGAGACACACACACGATTCGGCGAAGTCAACACGGACTGAGTAACGTCGGGATACTGACATCGGGTGGTCCGAGGAGAGAGGTACCCTAAAAGGTTCTTTCTTATGACCTCACACAACGGTACGGGAGGCGGTCCCCTAGAAGAGCTGGGTCCTTAACTTGGGCGTAGAGAATATAAAGGACATAGGAGTCCGTCCAAGAAATGGTGATCACGATGGATGGATCCCCTTTGGGATTATACGACGAGATCCTCCAGAATAACCTCAAACTTGATTTTAACTTGATTTTAATTCGATTTTAATTCGAACACGGTCCGACTGTCTTACCACGCCGTCAATGAACCACACTAACTTTGAAATGGACTCTAGAAGTGTCTTAACCCTTAAAGGATAAAGGATAAATCTACCGAGGCTCCACTTGTGTGCCTTCCTCTGTTCTTTCGTCGGTTTCACGGTTTCGATAGTTTCTTACTTCACGAATACCACTTGTGTCCTAGGGACAGCTGTCCTCCTTCTCAATCACGCGAGTTCCGACTAAACCCGTTTTAACAAAATTGATTAAGACACACGTACCTTCATCTTCCTTTTTTTTAGTGGGAATCAGTTTCTCAACCGTAATTAACGAACGCAAATTAACGAACCCCAATTTATTCTTCTCCCCACTGTTAGTTCGGCTGTTATCTACTACTGACTTCTTAATTTATTGTCTATACCTACTTCAGTCTTAAAGAGAATTGTTGGATCCCCATATAAAAGTTTCGTTATCTTCCGTTAATTGAAGTGTCAAGTAATGGAATCATCATCGACATTCCAATAAGAGTAAAAACTCACTACTTTTAAATTGGAGATCATGACTCTGTCCCAGATGTTATTTACATTTTCAACCGTATTACAACCTAACTTAGATGTAAAATGGTCTTTAATTAGTAAAGATACAGGTTAAATATGTCACTTCCAGACTTTCATTTGACGAACGATGTTGGTCTGCAACGACATCGTGTGTGAGGTATCTTGGACAAGGTTATTTTAGAAAGAAGAATCTTTTTTTTTTTTTCTACGATAGACTCTTTTATAGACCCGAAGATTTAAAACGAGTGAAGTTATATTTTGATAACTTAATTCTAGACTTAATTCTTACCAAAGTTAAATCGTAAACGGGACTCGAAGGACATATGTAATCACGGACGTCTCTCAAAAAGAGTCCATCTATTTCAAATGTCTTGTCCTAATAAACTTTCATAATTAGTAAAGTTTGGATAATTGGCATTTTACGTTTAGACTCTTTATAAAACCCGTATTGTAAAGTATTTGTGAGATAAGTTTTTCTATTTACACAGTTTACTATTGTTCCGTACTATTGATTTCTATTATTACGATTTTTCCTTAGTTTCGAGTACTTATTTAGTTTTTACTTATTAAAAATGTACAGAAACGTTCCTTGTCTAAATTAAAGTTTAAAACGAACACTCATTGTATTTATATCTGTACTCGTTTTAACATTTACACCACAATGTAAATCTCAATGTATTTGACTTTGGTCGTCGGTCGACCTTTTTGTCCGTGAGGGTCCTGGGGTCTTCGGAGGGACTTCAAGGGTAGATGGGGAGAGTCTCATGGGTAAGAGGATCGAAGATAGTGGTATCTAATCAAAACGGACAAGATAAGAAAACACAGACAGAAGAATACGAATTATAACATAAACACTCTAAGTCGTCACTAAAACACACATCAATGTAAAACACATAAGAACAACGAAACAAGGAGATAATATATTAATATGATACTGAAAAATAGGTGAGACGATAACTGCCTACAACACTACAAAAGTCGTCCCCCTGAACATACTCCTCACGACATTCACTTATATAAGAACACACAGAAACTATTTATATACATGTGCAGATACAACCCAGATAAGCATACTCACCTTAATGACCTAGTACATCATATGTATACCCGAAGGGTCCACCGTGACACTATTTCTTGGACGGACGGTTACGTCCTGTGGATTCTCTACACCCAAGTTGGGGACCTAACCTTTCTAGGGGACCTCCTCCCGTACCGTTGGGTGAGGTTATGAGAACGGACCTCTTAGGGTACCTGTCTCCTCGGACTGTCCGACGTCACGTAGTCCAGTGTGTCTCAACCTTTCCTGACTTCGTTGAATCGTACGTGCGTGTCATATGTATATAAGTCGACATCTTCTACGACGGTTTGTGAAACGTTTCGTGACCATGGAAATACAGGTCCACGACGTAGTTCTCTCGGGGTCTACGACTCAACTAGGAATAATTGTAAACGGAAAGAAGATGAAGAAGGACAAGAGACAGTCTTATTCTCAGAAGAGACAGAAGAGGGGGAGGAAGAGGACGAAGATAGGGGAGAAGGAAGAAAGAGAAGGAAAGGGGAAGGGGGAGAGAAGAGAAAGAGGAAGAGAAAGAGAAGAGAGAGAGGATAGTGAGTGGGATCGTGAGGAGGAGTAGAAGAAGGAAGAAAAAATGGGAAAGACAGACCACCTACAGATGACCATTGTATAGCACCTAAATTAAACGTAAAGAACCATAGACTTGAATTCGCACAAAGTGTAAACCTCTAAGGGAAAACACTTTGTGGTAAATCGTTTTAATACAACGGATGGAAAAAGAATATCTATACATCAAGAAGCATCTAAAACCTATACTCGGGAAACAGTATATGTACATAAAGTTTATATAAGAGGGTGAACTTTTAATGATAATTTATACACTATATATAAAATTAAAATTTATGAGATATTTTTTGTTTAAAAGAAAAAGTCAGGAGTAGACGATTTTCAAATAGTACTTTCTCGTAATGTAAAATAATTCACTGAACGTAGAAAGTTCAACTTGTATACGAAAAAGAGGAAATAAGACAATTTCACCCACCTATAAATATGACTAACGTAAACTTTACCATTTGGTTAAAGTTCGAGACCTTTGTTTGAGTTGAACAGGAAAAGAAATGTGAGGTCTTAAAGTAAACGATCATAAAACGAATTTCAAAAACGTAGATGACTCTTTCTGACTAGGTATTAAAAGAAAAGAAAACCACAGAAACGGGTCCTAATTACAGGAGTATGTTCTACGGTCATTTATAAGAGAAGAAAAGAGAAGAGACCTTTTTTTAACATTCTAATTAATAAAAACAAAGGATTTTACAAACCTTCTTAAGTACGCACTTAGGTCGACCTAGGTCTTAAGAGAATACCCTACAAAAATTTAACGTCTAAATTATAGAAGTTATTTATATTAAAAAAATGAAAACCACAGTAAACCCCCTTTAACATATAACTGTATTTAATATATATTACAGAAAAATACTAAAATTAATAGTCATTATAGGTATTACACCAGGAAAAGGTAAGGACTATGACATTAAACACGAAAAAAGAGGAAAAAGAACTGGTCAGAAGAATCCTGAAATAAGAAAAGTAATCAAAGGTTTTTTTGGAGGAAACCTAAATAACTGATAAAGATATCATATGGTCAACATCTCGTAACAATGAAATAATTAAAAAAAGAGAAATAATAAAGAAAAAAGAAAAAGGAGATTAAACGATATAAAAATTGAAGAGAAATACCTATGATAATTAAATTTGGAAAACGGATAAACTTATACACGTAAATTGTTATTTAAAGGAATTTCTCGTCGTCATCGTCGTCGTTATAGAAATGATTGGAAATCAAATTTTACAAAAGGTCAAAGATGACACTATGTAAGAACTAGGTATAAATTAAAGATTCGTAAAACTCTAAAAATTGAATAGAAAACACCAATTAAAACTCGAATTAAGGTGACACAATACTTGTATTGTATACTTAGTATGAAACATATAAAAAATATAAACTTTTCAAAAACTCCGGAACTACCGAGTCAACCATTTCTTAGATGGACGTTACTCCCTCTGGACCCAAGTTGGGGACCCAGTATATATGTATATATATACATACATGTATATTCCTTTTCAAACAATTAGAGACAAACAAGTTTAGAAATACAGGAAAGACTAAAAATTAGTTAATGAATCTCTAAGGTCGATTATAAAAAACAATACAAATATCTAAATAGATAAATAGGAAACTAATTTTCCTTAATAAAATTCAAAATAAAGATGGTGGTGTACTTGTCTGAGTCTCATAGGATGACCTCTCACTCATAAAGCGACAGTAGGGTCAGTAAGGTCGATTCCTGACTCTGTACATTCACTTGGGTCCGTATTTGTCTACTAGGACCAGGTATGATCTTACTGGTGGGTCAACAAGAGTCAGATTTAACCATTGACGTCTGAGTACTCGATCCATTTATAAAACAACGAAATTCAGTGATTCAAAAACCAACGATACAATACTTCGTTACTTTCACTTTCAGAGAGTCAGTACTGAGAAACACTGGGGCACCTGATATGTCAGGTGCCTTAAGAGGTCCGGTCTTATGACCTCACCCATTGGAAAGGGAAGAGGTCCCATACTTTGTTATCCATTTCAATTAATCGTTTCAAAACATTACATCCCCGGTACAGTCATAAAGGAAGGACGCAAACTGAAAGATTAACCAGAGGACCCCGTACAACCTTACATCAATTTGTAGACTTTCGTTACTCTCCACCATATCTACCTTGTACTCCTCTGAAACTCGTTGTCGATAAAGTCTGTCTCGTACTCTTCTACTAACATAACAGTTCCTTACTAGTCATCTCAACCCCCCTAAGGCTTAGTAGAGGAAGTGGTAAGATTAAAGGTACCAAGGTGAGAAAGAGTCAGATACGAGACGAAGGTGTACTTCAACATTCTGTCAAAAGGTTTGTTGTGTTACTGTGAGGTGTGAACTCAAAACCATATAAAAAGAACTCTGTTTCTTTAAGAGAATACTATTAGACTCTTTGAAGGACCAAGAGACTAGTACGGAACTACATTTTTGAATATTCTAACTCGTGACTTAAAGGAAAGAAATTCGAATTTTATATAATCTTCGTAGGTTGGGAGTCATGGAGAGAACATAAAGGACACGGAAAGTGTGACACGATACCTTCGTCGGGGATAGACGGTTTTCACGATTGTGAATGACGTATGTCGAAATTGTTACCAAATTCATCGAAAAACTGTAACGTACAACACTTACTTTTCATAAAGTAAGGAATTACCGTCAACTTAGAAGTGATGGAAGGTTGGTGGTTTAGTCTCTTGGTCAGGGATAGTTAACTCCATGGAGGTCACTTTTAAGTCATGTCAGTTGACTTAGGTAAGTTCGGTCAAATTCGTCCTTCTGACAGTCACATCCTTTAATCTACGAAAAATTTTGAGACTTCCGAATCCGACTCGAAGATCCTTACTGAGGAATTTACCAGAACTTCTTGACTAGAGATTCACTCGAAGATGCAACTGATGTTCGTCCTTCGAGTCTTTTCTTTTTCGACGGTAGTGTTGATGACCAAGATCTTACTGAGGGTGGGGACGGGAGAAGGTACTGTACCCGTCTATTTACCTAGGTGAATGAGAGTCATGAGTATTTTGGTCTCTACCAGAATTTTCTGGTCGTAGAAGAGATAGACTGTTTCTTTATAAGGGTACTGTGACAAAACGTCTTGATCGTCTCTTCTTGAAAAGGGAAAGATCTATGGGATCTTAAACTTAGAAGGTTTAGAGCACGTTTATATAAACAACCGGATTCGAGACACTGATCGACTTGAGGTTCCTTGGTCCCTGTAAGTCGGGGATAGAAGACTGACGTGTTGCACATAGACATCGGGATACCGTAGTCGTTGTAAACACTCCCTTGTCTCTATTCGTTCGGGTAACATCTTGGACTGTGTTCCCGGTCCCTATACCTACTACGAGTTAAGTACAATTGACCATGACAATAACCGGACCGTAACGAGTAGTGTCCTTATTTGTCTGATGTCTCGTTCCTTCGGACTTCGAAGAAGTCCCGTCTCATTGTTGTTTGGAAATACAACAAAGAGAAAAATTTTAAAAAATTTAAATTAAGAATGAGAAAATAAATAAAATAAATATTAAAAACCGACACGACGTACCGGACACTCTAAAATCAAAGGGCTGGTCCCTAACTTGGGTATCGGAAACATAACTTTTACGTCTCAGTATTGGTGACATGGGGTCCCTTAAGAAAACAATACTCGCAGTACGAGACTATTTTCCGTAAGGGTTTTATCATTACGACTTTCCCCTGTCAAAGTATGACAAAGAGAGAGTAGTACTTGAAGGAAGTATTTAATTGAAGGGATAACTTTTTTTTAAAGTGAAAGACAGAGAGGAAAGGAACAAAAGGGTAAAGACAAAGAACCAAAGGTCGAGAGGGAGGTTGAGAAAGAACGGGAAAAGGAGGGAGAAAGAGAGAGAAAGTACTGAATTTTTATTTCAAAAATACAATAATCTTTGTAAAATAACAAAAAGAAGTCATTTCGGAAAACCTAAAGTGATTTTACTTAATTATAAACATTTCGTAAATTTTATCAAGCTCTGTGTATCATTCGTAACAGACTTACAAGTGAAAATAAATAAATGACCGAATTTTCTTCTGGTCCGTATGAGACCCCAGGTAGAAAGTGACATTCCAAAAAAGAAAATTTAGAAGTCCTAAATTTGGTAAAACCTATCCTAGGATGGAAAAATGTCGATATTTATTATTGACATCTATATTAGTTTCGGATTGTAATATAATTCCTCATACAGTTCCGATATATAACAGTGGGACGAATAAATTGAAGATACGTCTCATGTAGTACTCTTTACGACCCGACCTTCTTTGTGTTCGACCTTAGTTCTAACGGCCCTCTTTATAGTTATTGGAGTCTATACGTCTACTGTGGTGGGAATACCGTCTTTCACTTCTCCTTGATTTTTCGGAGAACTACTTTCACTTTCGCCTCTCACTTTTTCAACCGAATTTCGAGTCGTAAGTCTTTTGCTTCTAGTACCGTAGGCCAGGGTAGTGAAGTACCCTTCATCTGCTCCTTTGTCACCTTTGTCACAGTCTGAAATAGAAAAACCCGAGGTTTTAGTGACGTCTACCACTGACGTCCGTACTTTAATTTTCTACGAATGAGAAACCTTCTTTTCAATACTGGTTGGATCTATCGTATAAGTTTTTGTCTCTGTAATGAAACGGCTGATTCCAGACAGATCAGTTCCGACACCAAAAAGGACACCAGTACATACCTACACTCTCAACCTGACACTTCTTTCGACTCACGGCTTCTTAACTACGAAAACTTGACACCACAACCTCTTCTGAGAACTCTCAGGGAACCTGACGTTCCTCTAGGTTGGTCAGGTAAGATTTCCTCTAGTCAGGACCCTAAAGAAACCTTCCTTACTACGACTTCGACTTTGAGGTCAGGAAACCGGTGGAGTACGCTTCTCAACTGAGTAACCTTTCAGGGACTACGACCCTCCCCAACCCCCGTCCTCCTCTTCCCCTGTTGTCTCCTACTCTACCGACCTACCGTAGTACCTGAGCTACCTACACTCAGACACACTTGAGACCCTCAACGACTACCTGTCCCTCCGGACCGCACGACTATAAGTACCCCAGCGTTTCTCAGCCTGTGCTGACTCGCCGACTTGACTTGACTTGACTTGACTTGACTTGTCTTGTAACATAATCAAACACATGTTGTATTACTAATCTATATACATACGTAATGTTTTACTAGTGGAATTAATTAAATAGGTAGTGGAGTGTATCAATGTTAAAGAAGAGAACACTACTCTCGTAAATTCTAAGTAAGAGAAACGTTGAAGGTCTATGTATTACGTTATAAAAATTGACATCAGTGGTATGATACGTAGTATAGAGGTCCTGAATAGGATATTGACCTTCAAACATAGGAAACTGGTGGAAATGAGTAAAAAGGGGTAGAGGGTGGGTGTCGTAGTCGTTAACGGTCAGAGAAGAGGTATAGAAACTCAAGAAAAAGTCTAGGGTGTACATTCACTGTAATATGTCATAAACAGAAAGAGACTGATTGAATAAAGTAAATCACATTACAGGAGTTCGAGGTGGATACGGCAACATTAATAAAATATGATTTAATAAAATATGATTTAGAACGAGAGTTCACTTTTTGTATTCTGCCACTGAAGTCCCAACGGTCCTGTTTCAAAGATTTGGAGATCGATTATGTAACATCCCTCTTATTTTACTACGACTTGTAAACCAGATTAAATTAGTTAAATTTGGTGTAAAATACTTATTTCTATTGAGTCAACGAAATCCACGAGTTAAAACGTAAACAAATTGTGGAACAAAGCGTGAATAAACGTACTGACGAATTGTTCTAACCTATGACTGAAAGGTCTTTTTGGGTTCTATTTAACTTTCCTTTGATGTACGGATAAGTAGTGTCTGTATAAGTATATAACCTGTTAAAATTATTATTGGATTACAAAAAAAAATTTCCTGAGACTCTTGTAGTTCTTTTATCTTCATGTCACTATCACTTATTTGTGAAAACTCGGACTCTCCTACATCGTCTTTGACTTCCCGGGTGTAGGACCATCCGAGTATAGCCCCGTTTGAAACGGACATTTCTACAGGAAGTCTAGACACCCTCTGTCTCTCTCACTAACACTCACCCTTTGGGACTCAGACCGAGTGAACTCGGGAATGTCGTTAATCGACTAAACAAAAACACATAAAGTCCGTGTCAACTTCAATTACATCAACAACACACCAGAAAAGTAGATGTGTAGAAAGGAATACAAAAGGAGTCGGCACTGGGTGGGTCTACCTGTGACCCACGGGTCGAAAGTCGGAGACTCTACCGTTAAAATAGAAAATTCAGTGAAGTTTCCTCGTAAAATGTTGGGGACAGAGTCAAAGAAATTCCACCCCTTTACTAGTAAAATTTGTCCCAACGTTATCTGGAGTACAAACCGTGGAAGAAACAATCTAAATTGGTGAAACCCTTATTTTTCTTACCGTCTCCTCTTCCAAGAGCTGTTTTTGTCAGTAATTGTCTCGGACTAAGTTCTTGCTTGTCTAGAACTACATACGTTTAGTGGAGAATGTACTTTAATGTATTTAAGTGGTCTTACACTCAAGAAGTTGTTACCACTACTTTGAGGTAGCTACTGAACACCGGTTCGTTCCCAGGTCGACAAAAGAGGGTGCACTGTCCCGAGAGAGGTCGTATCAGTCACACTGACTGTCTACCGATGGCATACTAGTAATCCCTACTAGTAAATCGGGGTAAAAGGTCCTCTTAGGACCAAATCCGTATACCAGGGACGTAAGTAGGTCAATTATCGGGGTAAGTGAGAGTACACACATGTCTAAACCTACTATTTGACATACCTGTTGAAGAAATTTTTTGTTCGTTCACCAGTCCTTGTTCAATGTGTACCCACACGTAATAGACGAGAACAGGATGTCCCAAGGACCTCAAGACTTAGCCCTTGAATTACCTTAGAAGTCACTGTCCACACCCCTTTCACGAGGGGTGAGTGGACATGAGAGGGAGGCCGGAAGGCAATTTTGACATGTTCTCTTCTGGTGACCGTAGTAAAAAGAGAGAAGGGTAGAGGAGTGAGGACAGGAAATAAGGGAAAGACGACGATAAGGAAAAGAGGAAGAGAGGGAGGGGAGGGGGAGGAGAATGGAGGGGAGGTGAGGGGGAGTGGCAGGAGAAAGAGAAAGAGGGAGAAAAAAAAGAAGAAGAAGAGGAGGAGGAAGAAAAAGAGGATAACAAGGTCTAATAAAATTTTAACGTAAAAGGTAAAATCCTTAGAAACGAGTCGTTAATATTATGTATAATGTCGACGTTATATTCTTTAATAAACAGAACTAATGTACAAGAGGACCAATGAAAAAGATAAAGAGGATAAGAACGTAAAGAACATATAGACAGTAAGAAGAACCTAATGTAAAAATAAACCCCATTGTAAAAAGTCTCCCCAGACACCCACCGTTTTACAGATTTAACGAACGCACAAGTTTTAATAGAAGAAAACAAAAGTATGAACTTACCGTTAAGTCGACCTTTTTTAAATGTTTAGGAAAAGGGAGTCTTATAAAACCAATAAAGAGGTACCAAAAGACTGAAGAAGTGAACGGTTGGTCTTCAGACCACGGTCTAAGCAATATTGCGGAAACACTCTGAGGAAGGGAAGATGGAAGAGAAAAAAATTTTTAAGGAAGGTGGAAGAGAAAAAAGAAAAAAAGAAAAAAAAAGACTTGGGGGGAGGGTGGAGGGAGGGTATAGTAGAGAGACCCAGCAGGGTCCCGTCGTCGGGGTTCGTAGGACATAGGACATGTGTGGAAGAGTAAAAATTTTCAAACATCTTAAAAAAAATAGGAACCTTAAGTACTTTTAGTAACCTTACACACAAAGGAATTACGAACACATTTTGTACGATTCGGGAAAACTAGACTTACATACAGAAAGAAATCGTATACCTTTAAAGAGGGTGACAAAGAAACTAAAATAAAAAGGGAGGTACGAGAGTCAAGAGAGTAAAATAACCCATTTATAGACTTACATATAAATAGACCTGTGTCGAGGTTCAAATAATTAAAGAGTATCAAAAGTAAAAATAAAAAAACTTAAGAATTTTTCTCAGGAATCGGATTTGAAGGTCCAACGATTCACATGGACATCAGGAGAGCAAAGACATAAGTCAAGAAGATAACCAATCGTTGGTCTAAAAATTGAGGGCTCTTAATGAAACACAAAAGAACGTAATTAAAACGAAGGGGACTACTAGAAAAAATGAAGAGGGTAAATAACGGGAAAAAAGACAAAAGAGTTTACCACAGACTAAGATATCATTCACCCAACTACACTATTCACCCGAAAAAGACTTCAGGTCTCTCCGAATAGAAATTCACACTCCGACGTACAGGAGTCTCTTCGGTCTTTACTGGACCCTGTAATATGGTGAAGAGGGAGATCGGGGAACCGAGTACGACCCGTGAAGGATGTTCATTTAGATAACAGATCTCTCCATAAAAATCCTGAAATCTGACCCCACTTACGATGTCCGTCACTAGAGTTTTCGTCTAAGGGTATGGGACAATCCAAAACGCCTGTAGGTTCAGATCAGATAGACGAAATAAATAAATAAAAAAATAAAAAATAAAAATTTTAAAATTTTAGAAATTAAGAATGTACACAAGGGTTTGTACTTGGGGGGAGGGTGGAGGGAGGGGTGTTGTAGAGAGACCCAGTAGGGGTACGTGGTCGGGGTTCGTACGACGTGGGACGCAGTCTGTACCTGACCGCTAAGTTAAGAATGTACTATCATATGTACAATCTTAAGGGTAAGAGGGTTTAGTAGGGTGGGAGAGGGAGAGGGAGACTCAGGTTTTCAGGTAATATGTGTAGACACAGAAAAAAGGACAGAACGTATGTCCCAGCAGTAACGGTAGAAGGATTTAAGGTATATATACACAATCATATGACATAACCACAAAAAGAAAGACCGAATGAAGTGAGACATATTAACCGAGGTCAAAGTAGGTAGAGTAGTCTTGACTAAGTTTACTTAAGAAAAATT
>SJYO01018757.1:21456383-21862221 GCA_006410555.1 Capra ibex | reverse complement strand
ATCTTTCACTAGATCAAAGTAAGAAAATGTTCACCAACTGGTCAAAAGGGTCGTGGTGAACAATTTCTCTAACAGAAATGAGGTAACATATAAGAACGGAGGAAACAGTTTCTATTCCACAGGTATACACACACCTAAATAGAGACCCGAAAGATAAAACAAGGTAACTAGATATACAGACAGAAACACGGTCATGGTATGACAGAACTACTGACACCGAAACATCATCTCGGACTTCAGTCCGTTCAACTAAGGAGGTCAAGGTAAGAAGAAAGAGTTATAACAAAACCGATAAGCTCCAAAAAACATAAAGGTATGTTTAGAACTTTAATAAACAAGATCAAGACACTTTTTACACCGACCATCGAACTATCCCTAACGTAACTTAAACATTTAACGAAACCCATCATATGAGTAAAAGTGATATAACTAAGAAGGCTAGGTACTTGTACCATATAAAGAGGTAGATAATCACAGGAGAAACTAAAGAAAGTAGTCACAAAATATCAAAAGATATATATCCAGAAATCAAAGAAATCCATCTATATAAGGATTCATAAAATAAGAAAAGCAACGTTACCACTTACCTTAACAAAGGAATTAAAGAAAAAGATGAAAGAGTAATAAGCACATATCCTTACGTTCCCTAAAGACGCACAACTAAAATATAGGACGTTGAAATGATATAAGTAACTACTAGACGAAATATGGTATGTCTTTAATGGAGTATAAGACCAGACGATTGTAGTCGAAAAACCAAATGATCACGAAGATTCCTAAACCAAAAATTTTGAAGATACCATAACTCCTCTTTCGTTCATTTATTCATCAGGTGGGTAAAAATCGAAATTCCGTGTGGTTAAGAGGTTGATAAGAGTAGGGTTTCTAAACGGGTTAGATTCGGTGTACCTAACATACCAACTATTTCGATTCGTATTTTGTGGAGAATAATACACGAAGATAAATGACGAAAGATTAATACCGAGGTTAAAACGTAAAAAAAGGGTTAAAGATTGAGTAAGTACAACTTTTTTTAGTATGTCATACGAAGGTGAGATAATATTTCTGTAATAACGATTCAACTCGGTCAGTGTTTTTCTGTTTATAACGTACTAAGGTGAATATACTCCACAGATTTCGTCTGTTTGAGTCTCTCACCAACGGTCCCCGACACTCCTCCCTCTTTTTCAACACGTTACCTATGACTCAAAATTAAAACGTTCTACTTTTTAACGATTCTACCTTGTAAAATGTACAAACAATTGGTGTGTGTTTTTTTAGTCTCGAAATTTAGAGTCAAACTCTCTTTGAAATTTACATTTATTAGGTCATTCTCCCCTTGTTAACCGAATTTAAATTGGTATCCACATTCTCTGGTCACAGTCCGGGACAAGATTATCGTCCAAACGTCTCGTCCTTCCCGAAGGGATCACCGAGTCATCATTTCTTGGGTGGACGGTTACGTTCTCTGAGCCCAAATTAGGGTCCCAGTCCTTTTACAGGACCTCTTCCTTTGCCGTTGGGTGAGGTCACAAGAACAGACCCTTTAGGATATCTACCTCCTCAGACCGTCCGATCTCAGGTACCCTAACGCTTTCTCCATCTGTGATGAATCGTCGATTTTGTTGTTGTTGTTTTCTACCGACTATCGAACTGCGACACCCCGAAGACTTCCCTGTTCCATCCGTATTACAAAACGGTTTCCCAATCTGTTTACGACTGACAATGGGACCTTTCAGTTGCCAAAAAGACTACGACTGTGAATCCCTAACTCGTTATGTACAACTCCACTATCTACTGTAAAAACGTTTTAAGGAAGTTCCTCAGTTTCCTACAAACCTTTTGTTTAGGATACCTTATAACATGCAGCAAGTCCTTCAATGCTCGAAGAAAACTTCTAATACAACACATATACTTACACGAGACTTTTCAATTTTTATATGTTCCATTTCTAAGTACCTTTGTTTCAGTCGTTATACTTTACCAAAACTGGACGAAAAGGAAAAATTCGGGGAAAGTAGATTGAAGGGGATCAGTAGATTGAACGATTTCGATTTAAATTTTTCGGAGACACAATGTCCCGTTGAGAAGCGTGACGACAAGATTATCGTACAAAGGTTAAAGTATCGTGACTGTGGTGTGACTCATAGTTCCCCTTCAATACTTTATAGTTTTAAGGTTTACTGGGTTGATTATATACTTTTAATTCTTCATGATTACGATAGAAAACTACTTTCTAGTACTTTAGTTTTTGTCTTGTGAGTTTAAAGATTCGACCTCGGAATAAACCTCGTCCTCTTAAAAACAGTACACTTCAATTACTAAAATTTGTGGTTCAAGTCAAGTCAAGTCAGTGAGTCAGTACAGACTGAGAAACTCTGGGGTACCTGACGTCGTGTACTCCGAAGTGACAGGTAGTGGTTGAGGGTCTTGGATGAGTTTGAGTACAGGTAACTCAGCCACTACGGTAGGTTGGTAGAGTGGGAGACAGCAGGGGAAGAGGACGGAAGTCAGAAAGGGTCGTAGTCCCAGAAAAGGTAACTCAGTCAAGAAACGTAGTCCACCGGTTTCATAACCTCAAAGTCGAAGTCGTAGTCGGGAAGGTCACTGATAAGTCCTGACTAAAGGAAATCCTACCTGACCGACCTAGAAGAACGTCAGGTTCCCTGAGAGTTCGCAGAAGAGGTCGTGGTGTCAAGTTTTCGTAGTTAAGAAACCACGAGTTGAAAGAAATATCAGGTTGAGAGTGTAGGTATGTACTGATAATCTTTTTGGTATCGAAACTGATCTGTTTGGAACAACGTTTCATAACAGAGACGAAAACTTATACGACGGATCCAACCGGTATCGAAGAGAAGGTTCCACGTTCGTAGAAAATTAAAGTATCGGCGTCAGTGGCAGACATCACTAAAACCTCGGGGGGTTTTATTTCAGAGAGTGACAAAGGTAATAAAGGGACTGATAAATGGTACTTCACTACCCTGGCTTACGGTACTAGAATCGAAAGACTTACAACTCAAAATTCGGTTGAAAAAGTGAGAGGAGAAAGTGAAAGTAGTCCTCCGAGAGAAATAAAGAAGAAGTGAAAAACGGTATTCCCACCACAGTAGACGAATAGACTTTCCCGTTTGATCAGGTTTTCGGTGAAAAATAAAGTCCTCCCAGAACGAATTCACTAAAAAAACAGGAGGATGGAAGAGTAATAATACTTATAAACGAATATTTACATAAGAGGGTTCATTAGTTATAGCTTCATAAACGTCTAAATAGTAGATCACTCTCGGGAGAAAGACCAAACTTTCACCGAAACGGAGAAGTACCGCCTTTCTCTTTCTCTCGTGTGTGAACCTAGAGAAGAAGAAACATATTCCCGTGGTTAGGGTAGTACTCTCAGAGTGGGAGTCCTGGAGTAGATTTGAGTTAATGGAGGGTTGTCAAAATACAGGTTTATTTATAGTCTAAACCTCGATCTCGTAGTTACATACTGAAACCATCCCCATTTTTATAAGTAAGGTAGTGTCACACACACACACAATGACTACTCTCTCTCGATGTACCCCGACCCTACACTTCTTAATATATTTGGTCCTTCGATATAGGACCAGGAGATGAAATTACACTCTAAGACGGGTTTGAAAACCCGTTAGACAGAAAGTCCCTCTAAAAGTTTCATAGCACCCTTAAGTCGTTAAAACTCTGAAAATGAATCGTTTAAAAGGAGATTCAAAAGGAAATCGACTTTAGAGGAAACATCTGAGTCACCCAGAGACCAAGTCTAGTAAACCAAATTAGTCAGGTGGTCTACTTCCCAAAACAACGGACCCCCCCAGAAAGGGTCCTAGGGGATCGTTCCCGACCATCGATGGTGAGTTTGGGGGCTTCGGAATGAAGAGTTAAAAAGATGAGAGGGTAGTCGTCTCAACCTCAACTTTTATTTTGTTATATTAAATCAATTGAGAATAAGATTTTTTCTTCACTTTTATTAATATGTTTCGAGATGATTTATTATGAAGTAAAGTATTGTAATTATCTTTTACTAGATACACGATCGTAGGAAATATTCATTTATTAATAAACTACTTTATCAGATAGAAGAAAAGTAAAAGAACGTGTCGTTCTATATCTGATGACAGTAAATTTGTCGTCGATATAGGTAAGTTGTTGGGTAGGACCGGTTCTAAACATGGAAATCCTTTTCTCTCTCTAGATTTTACCGTTGATAAAAATTAAGAGAAATTCAACGACTCAATCATATCCGACTTTAAGGCTAATAAGTAGACTCCTGTCTTCAAACCAGACATCTGGTCCAAATCTGTTAGAAAATGAGTGTCTCACTTTGAACCACTAAAAGGTTTCAAAATTCCATTTTTTGACCGTTATCACCTTTTTTATACGGGTAGTGAAATACCTCTCTTTAGTTCAAAAGGAAACTCTACTACCATGGTCCTTGTTCTAGTATCTTCTTAGTCAGAGTACATCGAATAAGTGTTTGTTGGGACTAATTTAATTGGTGTTAGGACACGGTCCCTTCGACTCGATACTTGTCGTTTCTTAACCCCAAGACCGAAAGAGGGACGTGGGGGTCCCGACCACCTTTGTGAGGTCGAATCACTGTCAAAGTGAATTACAGTTTGATTCTCATTTGTAACAACAGATCCTTAGAACACACTCGGTCCTAACTCTTAAATGTTTCTGGTCCTTCCGGTTCACGTCACACCTCTAGAAAAGTGATAATGGGGAAGTAAGGACCCGGGAGTTGAAGGAAAATATTATAAAAGAAGAGTACCCAGATGATTGATTGCTCAATCTAGTTTTATTCAGACTAAACCTTTTTTAAGTATAACGTCACTCAAGTACAAAGTATACCAATGGAAGACATTGGAAAGAAACCGACCAGACCGTGGGAGGTAGGATGGAGGTTTCGTGTGTGTCTGTGTGTGTGTGTGTGTGTAGTGGTGGTGGTGGTAGTATCTTAATCTCACCATGTACGACCGTCATTAGTCTGGTAAAACATGATGGTACGTATCCTTGAGATTTTTTTATCTCGGGTACGGGAAAAGTAGTTTCTTACAATTGTTACAAAAAATGTTTTCTATATAAAATAATTTCAATTCTACAAAATTTTAAAATTCTATGTGGTAATAAAATACTTGGTGATCTTTTCCTTTTAAAGACAGTTTGATTTTGTGTTACGAAATATATAAAAGAGAAAAATAAAACAGTCAGAACCATCTCCGAATAGTTAAAAGTTAAACGGGTTCTTAGTCGAAAACAAAATAGTTAAAAGAGACAACAAAAGAATAAAAGACAAAGTAACTATGTACGAGAATGGAGACAATAAAAAGAAGGAAGACTAAAGAAGACCAAATAAAACAAGAAAAAAAGAGCACAAAGAATTGAACCCTTAAATTGAATAGCTGAACTCTGGAAAGGAGTAAAGATTACATTTGTTAAATCACGACGTTTTAAAAGAGAGTCGTGACGAAATCTACGTGGGGTGTAGAAAACTATACAACAAAAATTTTTAAAATCAGTCAAGATACATAAATTTAAAAAGAAACTATGAAAAAGAAACTAGGTTCCTCATTTATCTTCACACAACAAATTAAAGGTATAGAAAGACAATGGCTGAAAATTAACTAAGGTAATACCAGTCTTTTATGTCGAACGCACTGAAATTGGGAGAATTTAAACAACTCCGAACAAAATACCAGGTACCGTACCAAATGCAACCAATCCCAAGACATTCACGAACTTATTTCAGATACAAAAGACGACGACCACTACTTCTCAAAGTATACACGGTTAGTCTTGGAGAACCAACTGATACGACAAGTCTAGAGATAGAAATGACTAAAAGACAGATCATCAAGACAGTCAGAGACTCTCTACTTATACGTCCAGACGGTGACATTGACACCCAAGTATAAAGAGGAAGTCGAGGTAGTCAAAAATGAAGTACATAAAACTCCGAGACACCACAACCTCTTCTGAGAACTCTCAGGGAACCTGACGTTCCTCTAGTTCGGTCAGTTAGGATTTCCTTTAGTCGTTTACAACTGAAAAAAAACCAGTGTATACAAGTGTCGGGTCAAGAGAATAAAGGAAGAGAGAAAGAAAGAGTGAGAGCAGAGAAGGGGACGGAGGAGAGAGAAAGAAAGAAAGGGATCACGGAGAAAGGGAGGAAAGAAAACAAGTCTAATCCACTTTCACTTTACTTTCACTTTCACAATCAGCGAGTCAAGACAGACTGACAAACGTTGGGGTACCTGACATTGGGAGGTCTGAGGAGACAGGTACCTTAAGAGGTCCGTTCTTATGACCTCACCCATCGGTGAGGAAAGAAGTCCCTTAGAAGGTTTGAGTCTCTAACTTAGACCCAGAGGACGTAAACGTTCTTCTAAGAAATAACATACTCGGCGGGCCCTTCGGGAGTCTAATCCACTTAAGGTAACGATAAACGAGTTCAAGTGACTAATATAGGAAGTAGTAGAGGTAAGATAATGACTCTTGTAGTTACTTTAAAAGAAACTTAAAGACAATAACATAAAAAGTCAAATATTAAACGTCAACTAAGAAAGAACTTGAAGTCAAAGAAACAATTCTACAAGGTAACAAAAGGAGACCAAAGTTCTCTCAAACATTAACTGGTAACTTCGTAAAAATACTGCCTACGAAATTTTAGGAGCAGTTTATCAAGGTTGTAGACTAAGTAGAGTCACAATCGTAGTCAATTAATAGAAAAAGTTAGTTGAACATGAAAAGAACCAAGAACTATACTGATTACTAGAAGTCAACACACAGTCTGTAGGATAAATTTAGAAAATGACATCGCCCGACAGTGAGAGAAAGCTAGACTGTGTAACTAGGACCAGATGAAACACCGACATCATGGTCCGTGTCAAATTAAAATTCTTAGAAACAACAAAATAAACGAGACGAACTAAACATACTAAGACGACCCCGAAGATGACTAAGGACGACAACGACACCATTCTATTATTTTCTATAAAAATCAGTGACTCACACACCGTTAAACAATATCGTCCTTTTCCTTAGATTATGTACCAAACACCTTCCGTACACGTATGTACAAATACACCCCTTACCCCTCCAGTTACTCTACTTAGTACAAGAACACGTATTATGAACGACAAGGTAAGGTAGAGAAATGGACTATTGAGGTTAAACAAGAAATCCTAAGTTAAATACCCCATAGACAACGGTCTTTGGGTACTGATGAGGAGAAATGGTTCCGACTGAACTCGTGAGGGAAACCACCAAGGTCCCTTAGGACCCATATATGATTTCGTAAAAGGTAAAACACAACATTGATAGATACATGTACAAATGGGAGGAGATCTCAGGAATTTTGAGGAACTTCTACTCCTGATAAGACATAAGAACATGGATCACACCTTAGACCGTACAAGAAGTGACTCATTTACAAATAGGTCATTTAATGAGTTGGACTCGTCGTTCCGGCTTAAAGGGAGTCTTCGCAGACTACATAGACGAGTGAAGGTCCTGTTTGACGAGTTTAGTAACAACGTCACATACGAAACATTGAAAGGGTGACCTCTCTCAAGAAGGTCGTGAGTAAACACTGATGACGGTTTAGAAATGTAATTTCTATACTAATACAATATTCTTTCTTAGAACTGTAAAGGTCACTGATGTTCGATTTACTAGAACCCTTAATGTAATATGTCTTTAATAAGGTTGTTTATACTCCTTTGATTTCGAGTTATTTTAATTTACTGAATAGGTCTTGTACCTATATCCTGAGTTTTGAACCAGAGGACCGATCCGATGTGACAAAAGAAGTTCAGTAGGAAAAGAGTAGGGTCGGGGTGGAGACCAGTCCCAGACAGGGTAGGAAACTCCCAGACGAAGTCAGTAATTACTGAGAAGGGATTAATACTTAACGTGTAAGTAAATTAATACGGAAATCTGAGTCGAATTTTATATTTTTACATATCTTTATCCATTGTACCAAATTAATAAAAGGTCTTATCTTAAACCGTCTTTCGGAAAAGATAAAGACTTTTCAAAAAAGGATTACTATTTTCCTTATTAGAAGTATCTTTTAAATCTTTTATTCTCCTCGTATACTTCTACTTTTGATTAACGGTTAGTAAAAAGATGAAAATTGTAATAGTTTACAGTGTTTATAGATGAAAATTGTAATCCAGTAAAAGTAAAAAAAAGATAAAGTACGAAAATATTATATATTTTAACCCTATTCTTTCGAAAATAAGAAAAAAGAAGTGAATTATAATATGGTATCAAAAAGTAAAATAATTACTTTTATAAAAAATAATTTTATGAAAACTACTGACGTAGTATCAGGTCGGATACTTCCATGATCTTAAATAATTTAATAAGGTGTTAAAACATGTAAACCTTATAAAGTCTTGACATTCTATGATATACAACTTTCTCCTGTCTCATACATTGTCAGTTAAGTAAAAAGACTAATAAAGGACTCTTGTCTTTAATTAATTAGTTGTCTGTACTTATAACATAAAATATCAAAGTATAACGACAGTATTGTTTGATAGTGTTTCAATCGTCGAATTTTTCCGTGAGTAAATAATAGAGTGTCTAGAAATCCAGTGTTCAGACCGACCGGGTTGTCTCATAAGACGAATCCGAGAGATCCGAGTTTAGTTCCATAACCACGGGATCTGAGGATGAACCTTCGAATCCTCTTCTTAGTAGAATAACAGAATAAATTCAACAACTTTCTTAAGTAAAGGAAGTGTGCCCAAATGTGCACCAGAGGAGGTAAAAGTTGAGTTGTTACCGTTCAACTCGGGAAGAAGACTAAATTTATAAAAACTGAAATCGACTTCTTTCAATAGACTAAAATTCCCGAATACACTGATCTAATAAGTCGTGTTAGAAGGATAAAATTCTAGACATGAAGTTAAGATAGACGGTTTAAGTTGAAGGGCTGTATAAAAGCACACGGTCCCTAATCTCTCACTTGTAGAGACCCCTCTGATGATATTCGTAAACACTCCTAGACATATTCGTACCGGTCTTACTCGAGGTGTATTCCGATCGTTCTCTAACTAAAGACAGTGGTTTTACTCTCACTACTTGAGGAGTGTCAGTAATTTTGTCTTGCAATAGAAAAAAAATAAAATCATGAGACTGTTTCGTTAACAAAATCAGTACAAAAATGAACGGACATCAACTAAGTATCACTCTAGATTAATAAGTATTTATACGCAAGTGGTAAGTAAAGACATACACTAAAGTGAAGACAACAGGTAAGAAGACAATCTAAGAACTATCTAGACATAATAGAGAAGTTTGTAACTCCTATATAACCAGACGTAAAACATCATCGATAATAGAAATTAACAAATAAGGAATTACCTGTCTTAATATAAAAGGACGATGTATCAATACAGAGTAGTAGTAACTGACGGAAACACGAAAAACGGTAACACAAACTGAAAGGGACTACCGAGTCTACCATTTCTTAGGTGGACGTTACGTCCTCTGGTCCCAAGTCAGGGACCCAGACTTTCTAGAGGATCTCTTCCCGTACCGATAAGTGAGATAATAAGAGTGGACGGAACGGATTTCTTAAGGTTCCTGTCTCCTCGGACCACCCGATGTCAGGTGTCAACGCAGTGCTTCTCGACCTGTGTTGACTGACCGATTATGAATACGAGTATACGTCGTTAGTTTGTCAAAAAGGAATTTACAGAGGAGTAGTGCAAAACCGAAAGTATTACTAAAAAAAAGTAAAACCATAAACCACGCTTCTTTTCGAGATTTGACTAAAATGATTGATTATTGAACACGTTGTAAAAAATAACTGTTTTCTGTCAGTACTCCTACGTACCATGTCTTCGTTTTGATACGTTTGAAGAAGACATGTACTTCCTTTTATGTCTCAGTTCTCTTTTACGGTCCGGAAGGTTCGACCATTTACTCTTAGTTTATTTGATTAAAGAGAACAAAGGAGATATTCATGGATATCGTTTCCGACTCCCTAGATTATTTCAACTGATGTTCATCGACTTTTCCTAAAACCTACAGGACCCGGATATATCCGTCATTATCCAAAGGTTTGATTCTATATTTCACTGAATCTTTTTTAATAAAAATAGTTTCTAGACATATTTTGTTTTGATCTAAGTCAAGTCAAGTCAGTGAGTCAACACAGGTTGATAAACACTGGGGTACTTAGCGTCGTGCGGTCAGGAGGGACAGGTAGTGGTTGAGGGCCTCAAGTGAGTCTGAGTTCAGGTAACTCAGTCACTATGGTAGGTCGGTAGAGCAGGAGACAACAGGGGAAGAGGAGGACGGGGTTTAGGGAGGGTCGTAGTCCCAGAAAAGTTTACTCAGTTGAGAAGCGTACTCCACCGGCTTCATGACCTCAAAGTCGAAATCGTAGTCAGGAAGGTTTCTTTAGGGTTCCGACTAGAGGAAGTCTTACCTGACCAACCTAGAGGAACGTCAGGTTCCCTGAGAGTTCTCAGAAGAGGTTGTGGTGTCAAGTTTTCGTAGTTAAAAAGCCGCGAGTCGGAAGAAGTGTCAGGTTGAGAGTGTAGGTATGTACTGGTGTCCTTTTTGGTATCGGAACTGATCTGCCTGGAAACAACCGTTTCATTACAGAGACGAAAAGTTATACGATAGATCCAACCAGTATTGAAAGGAAGGTTCCTCATTCACAGGAAATTAAAGTACCGACGTCAGTGGTAGACGTCACTAAAACCTCGGGTTTTTGTATTTCACACTGTGACAAAGGTGACAAAGGGGTAGATAAAGGGTACTTCACTACCCTGGTCTACGGTACCAGAAGTAAAAGACTTACAACTCGAAATTCGGTTGAAAAAGTGAGAGGAGAAAGTGAAAGTAGTTCTCCGAGAAATCAAGGAGAAACGAAAGACGGTATTCCCACCATAGTAGACGTATAGACTCCAATAACTATAAAGAGGACCGTTAGAACTAAGGTCGAACACGAAGAAGGTCGGGTCCCAAAGAGTACTCCATGAGACGTATCTTCAAGTTATCGTCTCACTGTTATATGTCGGAACTGCATGAGGAAAAGTATAAACCTTGGTTAGACAACAAGGTACAGGTCAAGATTGACAACGAAGGACTGGACGTATGTCTAAAGAGTTCTCCGTCCAGTCCACCAGACCATAAGGGTAGAGAAAGTCTTAAAAGGTGTCAAATGACACTAGGTGTGTCAGTTTCCGAAACCGTATCAATTATTTCGTCTTTATCTACAAAAAGACCTTGAGAGAACGAAAAAGGTACTAGGTCGTCTACAACCTTTAAACTAGAGACCAAGGAGACGGAAAAGATTTTGGTCGAACTTGCAGACCTTAAAGTGCCAAGTGCATAACGATTTCGGACCGAACCTCTTAAAACTCGTTATGAAATGATCACATACTCTACTCACGTTAACACACCATCAAACTCGTAAGAAACCGTAACGAAAAGAAACCCTAACCTTACTTTTGACTGGAAAAGGTCAGGACACCGGTGACAACTCAAAAGGTTTAAACGACCATATAACTCACTCCGTGAAAGTGTCGTAGTAGAAAGTCCTAAACTTTATCGAGTTGACCCTAAGGTAGTGGAGGTGATCGAAACAAGCATCACTACGAAAGATTCCGGGTGAACTGAAGTGTAAGGTCCTACAGACCGAGATCCACTCACTCGTGTGGTAGCACTAATAGACCCAGCACTTCTAGAAAAAACCTGTCAAGAAGACACATAAGAACGGTGGAGAAGAATTATAGAAGACGAAGACTATCCAGGAATGGTAAAGACAGGAAATAGCTTGGGTTGAAACGTACTACCGAACCTAATGACACTATAATTTACGAAACGGAACCTTTGCTTGTCTCTAGTAAGACAGCAAAAACTCTAACGTAGGTTCATAACGTAAAGTCTTAGAAAACAACTGGTACTACCGATGAGGTAAAGAAGATTCCCTAAGGACGGGTGTCATCATCTATATTACCAGTAGACTTAGTTTAAGTGGGTAAGGTCAGGTAAAATCAAGCGACTAAGGATCTTACAGCTACAAGTGAGAACGGTAGAGAACAAACTGGTAAAGGTTAAACGGAACTAAGTACCTGGACTGTAAGGTCCAAGGATACGTTATAACGAGAAAGTCGTAGCCTGGAACGAAGATAGTGGTCAGTGTAGGTGTTGACCCACAACAAAAACGAAACCGAGGTAGGGAAGTAAGAAAGACCTCAATAAAGAGGTGACTAGAGGTCATCGTATAACCCGTGGATGACTGGACCCCTCAAGGAGAAAGTCATAGGATAGTAAAACGGAAAAGTATGATAAGTACCCCAAGAGTTCCGTTCTTGTGACTTCACCAAACGGTAAGGGAAGAGGTCACCTGGTGTAAGACAGTCTGGAGAGGTGGTACTGGGTGGACAGAACCCACCGGGGTGCGTCGTACCGAATCAAAGTAACTCAATCTATTCCGACACCAGGTACACTAGTCTAACTGATCAAAAGACACTAATACCAAAGTCACACAAACGGGAGACTACGGGAGAGCCTGGAGAGGTGGTACTGGGTGGACAGAACCCACCGGGGTGCGTCGTACCGAATCAAAGTAACTCAATCTATTCCGATACCAGGCACACTAGTCTGACTGATCAAAAGACACTAATACCAAAGTCACACAAACGGGAGACTACGGGAGAGCGTTGTGGATGGCAGAATGAACCCAAAGAGAATGGAACCTACACCCCTTGATCTAATCGTATGTAATTTACTTCGATCGATGTTCCGTTTTACTACATTATTGTTTTTTCTCTTTTTTAAGAACATGAGAGGTTTAAACTTATAGATTTGTTAATACTGTTAATTAACTGGTAAGGTTAATTAGGGTAGGAGTAATTCTGTCCTTAACATTTTGTGTAAATCCTTTTACACATTCGTACGGTATCCGACCCTTTTATGTAAACGTTAGACTGTTTCCTGTACATAGGTCTTATATATTTCTTAAGACTGTTTATGTGTTGTTTTTCCGTTGGATTAAAAATTTTACTCCCTCCCTAAACTTGTCTGTGAACTGTTTTCTTTTGTACACAATATACGTACTTCTCAAAGGGTGTGATCAGTAGTCCCTTTACCTTTGCTTTTAGTGCCACTCTATTAAAAGGTGTGGATGAACTTCCCGTGGTTTGATGTTTTCTGTTACAGTTGGCGACCGCCCCTACATCTCGTTGATCTTGAACACATATAAGGACCACTTTTACTTTTACCATCTTGGTGAAACCTCTTACTGAACCTTCAAAGAATCTTTCAATTCGTATTCGAATTACATACTGGACAGTCAAGGTAAAGATGGGTCAGGAGTCGTGAGGGTACAATGAAAGGGAAGAGGGTTTATAAAGTCTAAAAAGAAATTGACAAAAGTAGTAAGAAGATAAGGAAGAAAAAGGTAGGGTCTACTTAAGAAGTAATTAAGTGGTAATTCTCTCATTAAAGAAGGTGTAAGTAAGATCCTACTATGTTTTGTTCGTACTAAAGTTTAATCGACATATAAAACGGTCTTATTCTACCGCTGATAAAAGACTTTCGATATTTATAATCAAAATACAGTCTCATTGTTATTTTTACCTTATATATGGTTATATTTTCTCTGTTATAATTCTAAATTTTATGCAAAAGTGAATACTTATCATAAAAAGTACGGAAGTTGTTATCTTTCTTTTAATATAGTATCAGTAAACTTTTTAAGTAAATAATATATGGTTATATGTGAAAGACATTATTTTTTTTCGAAGGGTTATATAACTTGGTAGAATATTTACTTTATTCTTTTATTTTAAAAGTAGACAAATATTTACCCCGATTTAATTGGTCATGTTATATGGTATACATACGGACAGGACGTCAGATACACTTGAGATTAGGACTTTTACCGGTACTCTTTTTTTGCTGTGAAATAATAAACCGTGACATCATAACGAGAACTTATATTAAAATGTACAACTATGAAAGTTCACTCAGTAAAGTTTGAATTTCGTAAGTTTTATATATGTCTAAAATATCGAAAAGTCTAAAAACCTAGTTAAGTAACATACATGTAAATTTATGTAAGTCTAGTTTGTAAAAATTGTGAGTCTTCCGTGGAAAAAAGGTAAAAGATAAAACTATGAGACAAATCTACCTAACTTTTATCTTTATATAGAAATTTTACGATAAACCATTTATTATCATTCAGTCTTCAGTACTATCAAAGATCATTACGAGTTAAAGGGATTGTTTCACGTGGTAAAATGTTGTAATACGGAGATCTCTTATTATGTATTTTGTTTATATATAAATTCATTCCGTGTAAGGTCGTTTTTGATAACTTTATGCTAAATTATAATAGTATGAATGTATTGTGGACATAAAGAATGATCCGATATGATTTTATATGTTGTTTACACGAACGATGACTAACTCTTTTTTTTTCCTCGTTTGAGATCTTTAAGATCCGTTACTCATGATTAAAAATTTAGGTAAAGTACATTGATACAACATTTTCACTCGTTCTTATCATTAAACGTAGAGAAACATCACAATCGTGAAAACAAAAATATCTCTTATCGAGTTGTGACATAACTTATCGTTTAGTTACAATCGTTTGTGGATAAGTTCGATTTTACTTGATTTAGGATAAAATCTGGACGATTTAATTTTCTTGATGGAATCATAGCTATTACGTTTATCCCTTGAGTAAAAGAACATCTACTAATACCATTATACATTTGTGACTTCTTCTCGTAATGGTTTGATAAGTTACATAGTGAGTCCAAAGTTTAAATTTTATACGAGTTATCTGTTTATGTTTGTACACCTAAAAACTCGGATAGTTGAGTTAAGGGATGGGGGTGGGGGTTATTGTATTTGCAAACTGACACTTCTCTTTTGATGTACACATTTTTTATTTTTAGTTTACATGGTATGTAATTTTAAGACTATTGATGTCTTATTCTAATATATGTATTTGTATTTCGTTAGTGTCAAAGGACGTGACTTACAAATAGTTTATTTTTACATAATTTGTTATGACCCATCACATCGAGGTGTACTTATCACCATAAGATTTTTAAGACTTACTTTTACCTTCTGCTCTCCCTCCCGTAACAAGTTACTGTTTTCACACTGTTCTCCTGACGCTTATTGTAATTATTTGTTTACGAAGGTCTTGTAAGTCATCTCGCTATTCGTAACAAAACGACCACGAGATATTAAAGTTATTTCGGGGAGAGATACAAAGTATCCTACTAAATTATAAATGTCTTCTTACTAACTTACTTCTTCAGTGATTAAATTACAGTGTTCACCCTACCCGTTTTAAAAGACAATCACAACTCGTATTTTACGAGGTCGGACCACAGACTAGTAAGTACACTGAACATCTCTGTCAAGTATTATATACAGAAAACGGAGACAGTAATTTGTCTGGACCTCATAAACCACGTTCTAACTCCCTTCCGTAATTCACCGCTATCGAAACGGTAGTCCCGTAAAAACGAACTACAAGACTCTTATGTCTATAAACCATGAAAACGCCCCTCTCCCTTTTCCCATAATAGACTACTAGTAATGTACGTCGATGGAAATAAGACGTATGCGTCTTCGTTTTTATATAGTAGCGTGTGACGAGATCATTTTGGACCCACCTTTACACGTGGCGTCTAAAATTTGTATATTTGTCGGTAAACACTGTTTTTACTACTAAAAGAGAAGACATCCACGAACCATTATAACGACCATTTGTAGAAACCTTAGAAGGACAATGAAGGATACTTATTGTAACGTTTGTTCTATTGATTTTACAGAAACCCTCGTATTAACCATTGGTAGAGGTTGTCCTTTTCTATCATAAAAAGGAACCCAATCACTACGAACCTTATACCCCCTAACATTTAGGTCAGTTAATATTACTCACGGTACGAAGGGTAGTACTTCTACTACGGTTGGTGCTTCTTTTATTTTCGGACATTCAGTCTTTCTTGAACAATCCCTTGTGTCTTTAATATGAAGGAATCATGTCAAACGAAAATATTCAACAAATGAATTCTGTCGGTAAACTAAACGTATAACTTAACATAATAAGAATATCGACGAGTACGGATCGTCAATTAGTTAAATCTTGGGATGGAGCCCTTTCTCCCATTCTTATGTTATCATCTCTCTAAATTAGGTTTACAAGTTATATCTTTTTACCAACTAACTAAACCATGTATTTTATTACCTTATAGGACATTAGGAATGTTTGGTTCATTGTCTTTTTCTAATCTACTGAATGCCTCACGAGTGTTAGAAAATCCACTTATCCCCGTCCAATATTTTCTCATCGTACATACTATCCTAATGTAAAAAAATTTTTGTTTGTTTTTGTTTCGGATTACCGTGATCACCATTTCTTGGGGACGGTTACGTCCTCTGTATTATACTTTACGTCCGGACTAGGGACCCAGCTCCACTAGGGGACCTTCTCCCGTACCGTTGGGTGACGTCACAAGAACGGATCTCTTAGGGGTCTCCTGTCTCCTCGTGCCGTCTGATGTCAGATACTCTAGTGTTTCTCAGTCTGTACTGACTTCTCCGGACTCGTACGTGTGTTATATTACATATAACGTATAAAGAACTTTTTTTTTTCGGAGTTCCATATATACACACATAATTATACATTAAAGTATATGTATATGATCAAAAAGATCAGTACATACCTACACTCTCAGCCTTATATTTCTCCCGACTCGTATCTTCTTAACTACGAAAACTTTGACACCACAACCTCTTCTGAGAACTCTCCGGGAACCTGACGTTCCTCTAGGTTGGTCAGGTAGGATTTCCTTTAGTCAGGACCCACAAGTGACCCCTCAGACTACAACTTCGACTTTGAGGTTATGAAATCGGTGGACTACGCTTCTCGACTGAGTAAACTTTTCTGGGACTACGACCCTTTCCGACTTCCATCCTCTTCCCCTGCTGTCTCCTACTCTACCAACCTACCGTAGTGGCTGAGTTACCTGTACTCAAACCCATCCGAGACCCTCAACCACAACCTGTCCCTCCGAACCGCGCGACGTCGAGTACCCCAGCGTTTCTCAACCTGTGCTGACTCTCTGACTTGACTTGACTTGACTTCACTTGTATTTGCATATACGGATATGAACATTATATGGACATTAATGTATTTGTATATTTATAAAGTGTTAAAATCGTGATTTTCCCTGAAATATCTGATGGTGTATCTATCTGAAGGATTAAAATGTATTTTTGT
This sequence comes from Capra ibex, assembly GCA_006410555.1. Taxonomy (NCBI): domain Eukaryota; kingdom Metazoa; phylum Chordata; class Mammalia; order Artiodactyla; family Bovidae; genus Capra; species Capra ibex. The sequence continues at coordinate 21,844,928 of SJYO01018757.1, read as the reverse complement.
TTGTCGCTGACTTTAGAAAAAAGTGATTCTTCCTAAACCCTATATTAAGATAAGTGAAAATATAGACCAGTTTGACTTTTTCACTAAATGGTTCCAGGGTCACGATATTTTCAGCTTTGTCTTACCTGATGTATCTCACCTTTAGACCCCCGTTCTACTACCCTCCTCGAAAACTATGGTTGGAAAGGATTTCAGGGGTTTGCTAGGACTCTCCTCTTGCTGAGTGTCCGTTTTAAGTCCCAGTCAGTCAGTCTCCGTGAAAAGTTCGGAATTATGTTCTGAAATAATTCGTCAGAAGTCAAGTCAAGTCAGCGAGTCAGCACAGGCTGAGAAACTCTGGGGTACTTAGTGTCGTGCGGTCCGGAGGGACAGGTAGTGGTTGAGGGTCTCAAGTGAGTCTGAGTGCNAAACTCTGGGGTACTTAGCGTCGTGCGGTCCGGAGGGACAGGTAGTGGTTGAGGGTCTCAAGTGAGTCTGAGTGCGGGTAACTCAGGCACTACGGTAGGTCGGTAGAGTAGGAGACAGCAGGGGAAGAGGAGGACGGGGGTTAGGGAGGGTCGTAGTCTCAGAAATGGTTACTCAGTTGAGAAGCGTACTCCACCGGTTTCATGATCTCAAAGTCGAAGTCGTAGTAAGGGAGGTTTCTTGTGGGTCCTGACTAGAGGAAGTCTTACCTGACCAACCTAGAGGAACGTCAGGTTCCCTGAGGGTTCTCAGAAGAGGTTGTGGTGTCAAGTTTTCGTAGTTAAGAAGCCGCGAGTCGGAAGAAGTGTCAGGTTGAGAGTGTAGGTATGTACTGGTGTCCTTTTTGGTATCGGAACTGTAATTCGTCAGAATCTATTATAAATTATAACTTCTTGTTAATAAAGATCATATGTAAAAAACATCATGATAACACCCTTTCTTTATATATGAGAGGTCCAATTATCCTGATATTTAATATACCTTTCTCTGATTGACCTGTTGTCTACCAAGACAAGAACCAGGTGTCCCCTGTCGTTCCATGACTCCTCCCCTTTTGTTTTCGTTGTAAAAAACGGAGTGTTTGGATTACTGACACTGGTTTTACAAATATAAAAAAGTATTGCGACGATTCCTCGGATTAAGGAAGGACGTGCAAAAAGACATCTATCACGTTGTTATCGAACCACCATCTTTGACAATATTTACATACGGACACTCGTTTGAGGTGATCGTAAACTGTCCATCCTTCCTAAATCGTGTTCGATAAATTACACTTCTCTTCTTTAGGGTCTTAGTAGAGTCACGATTTCAGATGTGGAGGAAGAAAAGGTGGTCTCTCAAGGTCGGGAGAAACTAAAAGCCAACAACACGTAGCTAAGTCAAAAACCTTGTACACGTACGTAAAGGACCAAATGAGATTCATCACCTTTGAATTTCCCTCTTTAACATTTGGAATGAATGGGGCTGGAAAACCCCACTGGATTCTCCAAGAAAGAACTGTTCAAATTCTATCTTTTGACGACCTTCCTACTTCTAGTCGTATCACCGTCTTCTTCGGGGACTCCTCTCTGTACCCTGTTCAGTCAGAATGAGTTGTCCGTCTCTACCTTTCCGTATGTGAGTTTTCTTTGGTTGAGATTTTGATGGCAATCGTTTCGTGTTTTTCGTGATATTCGAGTGCCAAATAACAAGTGAGTCAGTACAGGTTGAGAAACACTGGGGTCCCTGACGTCGTACGGTCCGAAGGGACAGGAGGTGATAGAGGGCCTCAAATGAGTTTGAGTACAGGTAACTTAATTACTACGGTAGGTTGGTAGTAGGAGACAGTGGGAGAAGAGGACGGGAGTTAGAAAGGGTTGTAGTCCCAGAAAAGGTTACTCAACCGAGAAGCGTAGTCTACCGGTTTCGTAATCGGGCACCTACAAAAAAGTTTTGTTTTATATAAATACTTATTTTAATTTTACGTGGATTGTAGTATCGACGGATCATCTATATGTAGTATGTGTTATTTGTTGTTTTTCCGACTCACAATATCTAAATATCCTTTAATCAATATATTTGTGTATGATTCCTTCGACTTAAGGAGTGTGTGGGAAGACTAGGTGAAGATTGAAAAGTACAACGAATGTGGACACAAAAATATAACAAAATATTTTAAAATATAACATGAATTTTACACTCATTTGGGAGTTTAGTCGTCTTACCTTTTAATTTATATAATTACCCAGTGGGTCAATTATCTTTATTATACAAATGTTTCAGTTAGAGGAGAAAGAGGTTTCTATAGGAAATTACGAGTCGACTATGAATGTCTGGTGAATTCATCTTAGATGGAAGAAAGGAGAAAAAAAAAAAAAAAAAAAACTACGTCTCAATTCTGGAGTCAGGTTTGGGACCCAAGTGAGGTTGTATACTAAACTGAAGATATCCCGATTCAACGTAACAAACAGTCTTTTCCGTCGATCTAATCTACTGGATATTCCATCCAAAATCGTGGTTGTAAAAGACCAGGACAGGTAGTTCAGGTCACAGTGGACCCTCCTTCCCTACCACTGGTTGGCCTCGGGTCAACCCGATGATCCTTAAGATCCTCGGACTCTACCTGACTCTAGGAACTGGAGAGTAGTGACCAAGGGACGAGAGGTAAATTCCTGTCGAGTTCAACTGATTTATTTTCGGAAAACCTTTGAATGGATACTTAGGTTTCTACATAAAATATCAACCGTGTTCCTACTGGTTTTGTAATAATTCTCGTTATTAATACCGACGTTAGTCCTTTACGGAATAGGTCGACTTACCAGAAAACCCTTTATTGTCACACCAGTGACTACACGCTTAGACGTTGTCCTTTCAAGTTTCCGTTCCAGTCACAACAAAAAATAACTTTCAAGTCAACGTTACAATGCAATCAAAGTTCATGTACGTTTAACTAAGTTAATATGTATATATAAAATGTATAAATATGTACATGTACATATAATGTATATAAATATGTATATAATATGTATAAGTTAATATGTATATTAATATGTATAAATACATACTGATATATATAAGAGAAAGTCTAAGAAAAGGTAATATATAATAATGTTCTATACCTGACGTCAAAGGAGACTATGTGTCATCCAGGAACAATCAATGGATAAAATATACGTCATCACATATATACAACTAGGGTTTGTGGATTACATAAAAGGGAGGGTGAGGGTGACGGTGGAAACCCAGAGACGAAACAAAAGTAGATGAAAAAGTTTATAAGGATAGGGAGATTTCGTAAAAGAAACAAAAAGAAATGGGGGTCTTTTCTAGAACTACGACTATAAAAAAGGTTTTTACATTTTTTAACACCATTTCATGTCTATTGTATTTTACATAGTAGAATTGGTAAAATTTCTGAGATCAAGTCACCATGATCCACGTAAGTATAACAACACATTCAAACTACGACTAAAAACTACAAACCCTCCCTTAGTGAAAAGGAACCGTTAGATAGAACACGAGTGAAAGAGTCAAAAGTCTTAAAAAAAGAACTTTTGTTAGAGTCAGTCTTTCTCTGTTTTCTTGTCTATTCTATATATTAAGTCTCTGTGTCTTTTTGGGGACAACTAAAGATTAATACAGAGTAGTCGGGTCTAATTCATACTTCCCGTTCGTGACTTAAATAAACGTATGCTAACACTCGTCTTGAAAATAGTTGGACCGTAGAGAAGTTAAGTGTGAAATAAATTGTAAAAATGGTGGACCATAAAATTCTTTGTACTATGAAAAACACAAATGAAGAAAGAAGGGGGCGGGGTGGGGTAGTGGAGGGGGAGAGGGTCATATCTAATATTCACGTGTTTTCCGTCTCCTTTTCTGGATTGTTAGAATTGTAAGGAGTCTCAAAGATAGAGTCACAGAGTGTACGTCTTCCGTGGTTATTTACAACTACTTAACTTGTCTTGTTTAGAAAGGGGAGGGAAGTCCTAAGAAGACTCTAAAGTCAGGATAACGTCGTCGACTTTATTCATCCATTTCCCAGTCCCTCCGAGGTTAACATCGTACTCGAGTTCAATGGGACTACATTGACCTACTTTTCTAGGAACACCCATCTCCCTCCCTCTCGGAAAATACAAACATGTCGAATTGTTTCAACTTTTATAAGAATAGAAACCTTAGAAAACCTTCTGTGAAAACCTGAATCACCTTAATCAAATAACCGAAACGTTATTTACTCGTGAAGTCAATTCGATCCTGAAGAATAAAAATCTTTACACCTTAACTAAAAGTGAAATTTGAAAACGAAGACTTCAGAGAATTATCACGCTTCTAACCTTAAGTGACTTTTCTCTCTTTGCATTTTATATAAAACTTCGTGTGTATGTTTATTGTTTTTGAAACTCAAGTCAACGGAGTCACAGATTACGTCGTAAGAAAAGTACGGTCAGGTGTTTCTTAATTTCGGTAGACAAATCCAAATTTTCCGTCAAAGTAAAGGTCTTACCGTTTAGACGTATCAGAGACCTTTGTCAAATTCTCACTCAAACATTACCTAAAATTTTTAACCTACTCACTTTTAATGTGTTGAGACTTTTCATCTGACTCCTTTCGTTTTCCAAACTGAAACAAAAAGGGTTATCAAATATTAAGATGTAATGCAGACTGTTAATCATGAATAAGTTACGACAGGTTTGAATTGTGCGAATTTTATTCGAAAGACACCAAAATTCCTAAATAAACAGACTTTCGCTATTTCAATGTCGTATTTGTTCATCTTATGTCCAATAAAAGTCCGTCCCCCAGTGTACAAACACGAAAAATCAGGAAACAACATTATTACGGAAATTAACAAATTCGATTCAATCGTTCGGATATACATGACCCACAGACTTACATTTATTTATGTCAAAGGATTCTAGAGTACCGAGAGTCTTTGTAATGTTAAACCGAATTACTACATTCTCATGTCTTTCAAATGTTCTTGTTACCAACTTTATTTACCACTTTCGAACACGAAGTCTTACTCGTCCTTATTGTTTTAGGATTTTTCTTGACTTCCGCATGTCTCAACGGGTACGTAAGGATTTTACCCGCTGTCCCGTTTCTCCCTCTGCCCTCTAACGACCACCACCATCTACCACCTTTTTTATCTTACTTTGAACGATCAGTAAGGTGTAACCTCTTCCTTTACCGTTGGGTGAGGTCACAAGAACGGACCTCTTAGGGTCCCTGCCCCCTCGGACCACCCGACGGCAGAGACCCCAGCGTGTCTCAGCCGGTACTGACTTCGCTGAATCGTCGTCGTCGTCGTCAGTAAGGTGTATTCTTGTGACGGAACGTCCTCAGAACTCCAGGGGTCGTCGAGATAAATGGATACAGTCCTGTCTCCACTGAGACCGAATAATGACTGAATAGAGTCACAGGAAAAGACATGACTGTGTTTGACTATTCTTGGACCTTTACACCCAGTCTATGACACCCCTGCTTTCCGGGGGGCTCACTAAGGTCTGTTCAAGGTACGTCGAGATCTCTTTTGTAAAGGTTTAAATTACAAGACTTGTTCTCGGATCATCCTCCATGACACAAAATTATACCCCCGAGTTACCCTTTCAGTATTTACGCCGCCGGTTGACCTTTCGCCCTCTGAAGCAAAAGTTGAGATTTTTTTTTTTTAGGTAAGATAGCGAATCTTCACTTGGTGTGAAGTGAAACGTCCTAACACATCCTGTTTCTCACATCCTTTATGGCTACCAGTGACACGATAAGGTCTGTGTCTTTGTAGACGTTATAAAGATACGGATGTAAGTATAAGTGAAGTTTTGTCCTTTAGACTTCCGTTATATTCACTTTTCTTACCAAAATGATTTTATTTTACTTTATCTTCATCGATCTCCTAGACTCTGTACTAGAGAGAAAAAGGAATTTCTCTTTTTCCACGTCTCTCATCTTAAACTCAGAGACACAAAAAAGACAAAAAGTACTTTTACACACGTAAAATACGTATTTCTCTTCGTGTTCGACTTTTACAGTTAAGGTATTATCTGTTGGGTCGGGGTATAGTGGAAGAAGTCGATTCTTTCTTTTTTACAACTCGTCGAACACCTTTTTGATTGGAATTAAGAGAAATAAACAAGTTATTTGTGAAACACGGAAAAGATTCTTCCTTTTACGATAGACCTTTTTTCTTTCTATTATTTACCTCTCTATTTTCCTTTTGGGTTGGTGTTGACTGTTGTTTTGGGAACAATAGAGAAGAACCCGAGGGTTCTTTTTACTAGTTGTATAAACAACTTTTTACCTCTTATGGTTTTTATGGATTTTGACTATCTAAAATTAGGTCTAATTTAGATTAGGTAAAATCCAAAACGAACAAAATAATAAATACACACCCCTACAGTTTTGTTTCATTTATTTGTATAACCAGTTCTAAAAGAATTAAGTTTCTTTGAGTAGTCCTCTTGGTACGATAAACTGAGTCGTACACAGTGCACCTTTTAAAACCAAGCTTTAACGTTCTTTGTTTCTTTACGTCCTGTTAGTTAAAGATAGTAAACCCCTCTCTTCACTGATTTTACGTCGGACTTACATAAACTGACCCCGTTCCTCCGGTTTGAGTGAAAATACAGTAGGTAGTTTTGTACCTCCGAACCAAGTCCATCGGTTCTAGGAGTGAGTTTGACATCAAGTACCGTCTACAACCGTTCCCTTCTCAGATACAGAAAAAACGATCTTTTCCGTCAAGTATGTTGAATTCTTTTCCGTTCGAAGTAAACCTCTACCAGAAGGAATCGTTTGTACCAACTCGAGTAGGATACGGTAAGTGACATGTATGGGGATTGGAGATCCCCTTTTACACCTGTTAATATATCTGGTAGAGTCACATTGTGACATTCCCACTCCGTCTAAATGTTTGTTTTGCAAAGTATTGACGATTACAACTTACTTTTACGCATGACTTCCTATCGTCAATCAATACGAAAGACTTTAAACCAAGATTACTAGTTAGAACCAAAATTACCTACCCTTTACGAAGGTCTGGTGTTGTCCTCTATGTAGATTACCCTTTACACAACGGTAAGAACTACCTGTCTAAACACGGTCGCGGAATAGACAATATGTCCCCTTCTTAAAGATACCAGTTAGACCTAACAATTACAGTTTCACTTTAATAGTAGTGGTTTACTTTCCGATTGAAGATGAAGGGTACTAATACTGACGTCGGTAGTCACAGTAGACACTCAGTACATAATCGAGTTGACAATGGTCGATCGACCCATTGGGTTGGTTCAGGTAATTAGAGGACTCTGGAGCCGAACTTTCGTGGTGTAAATCCAGAATATTTATTTTTTATTACGTCTCCGTACATTGTCTAAAGAAAATATTTTACGAAACTAAGTTGTTACTATACTCACGGGTGACACACGGTTTTAAATTAGTCCTTATAGAAATGTGTGTTTTTCTTCCCAAGGTCTATAAGAAAAGAACCGCCTACAACAAACGAACTTTTAAAATGGGATACCATGTCGAAGACACATGTCGACAGAAGAGGGAATATGGATGTTACCCCGACTAAAATCCGATTTCGACACACGTACTGTAAACTTTATGAAAGTCTATTTACTCTCTGTTCTGTAATAAATTTTCATTTGAGAATCGACGGCAACATTATTTCTAGACTAAAGTACGTGAGTACTTCTTCCTTACACGGTTGTTTATAAAGTCGCGTGTTCGACGTAAATTTCACTGGCGTCATAGTAATATACTGATCGGGAGTAGACAAACCGGAACATACCCTGTAAGACATGTCCTGTCACGACTGATGACACGACGATTAAAAGGGGGATTTTACTTACCATTTAAGTCACAAATACTTTCCTCCCTCTCAACCGTCCTTTCACGTCTGAACACAAAGAGGTATCCATCACCAAAATTGAACATTAAGTTCAGAGGTGTTGGTCGGGACGAGATACTAGGACATTGTGGACTGGGGTTACTATTTACGGTGCTTCCCTGACAGGGTTATAGTCAAGCCGTTCTCCCATACATAGTCAGAATCTTCGCAATTTCTCTATATACTACCTATTGTACTGATGAAAAAATTTCCTTTACACCAACATCACACAGTAAATGAATTGTACTTAGAGGAAGAGTAAGTGGAAATTCTTAGTCTAATTTATCCCACTGAAAACTTACAATTCCATCGTATTATCGTGATCCTCCGTTTTTTTTTACTTTATAGATGTTTTGACACCATTTTTACGTTATATTAGACTTTCACTTACACCAAAACCGAAAGTTTGAAGTTTTCAACATACTTAATGATGAGTAAAGATGATTAGATATTCTCTCTTCGAGTTCTAGACGAAAAAATTTAAAATCAAATTTTTATTTAAAGTTAGAGTTGTTTTGGTATTTTGTTTATTTATGTATCTTTATTTAAACCACTAAAAAAAAGGGATGTAAACTTTTCATGAAGTCAAGTCAAGTCAAGTCAGTGAGTAAGCACAGGCTGAGAAACGCTGGGGTACTTAACGTCGTGAGGTCCGGAGGGACAGGTAGTGGTTGAGGGCCTCAAGTGGGTTTGAGTGCAAGTAGCTCAGCCACTACGATAGATCGGTAGAGTAGGAGACAGCAGGGGAAGAGGAGGACGGGGGTTCGGGAGGGTCGTAGTCTCAGAAAAAGTTACTCAGTGGAGAAGCGTCCTCCACCGGTTTCATAACCTCAAAGTCGAATCGTAAATTTTTATGAACAAGATACCTTAAGGGACCGTCAGGTTACTAACCCAGAGACACGAAAGTGACGGTCCCTATACCCGAACTAAGGACCAGCTACTTGATTTTAGACGGTTCGACCCACCGAACCGGTTTTATAAAAAATTGAAAATTATTCGTTTATTTATTATTTTTGATTTTTATGAACGACATAGATGTATCATGTATCAGTCATCCAAGTTTTCCGATATATTTTATATTACAAGAGTCCTTAACGTAAAATTAACTTAGGTGTAGTTCAGTCTCATATACATGATTAGATATATCAGTTCGTCCTAAGAAAATGGTTTGGGTCCATGAATGTCCCTTATCGTGATACCCGTGTCAATCACAATGACGGTGTTCCTGTCGGTCCGCGTGGTACTCCTCTCCCCACAGTTTACACATGTGAAACGACATTCGTACTTCGTTAAGTAGAAGTTGAAGAGGACGTTTCTCCTTCACCTCTTACTCAGGTGACCACATCAGTCTAACCGTGACGAGTGGATACTGTTGCAAAATATCCTTCTTGTGTCATATCATCCTTCTTGGGTCTAGACTCTTAGGTCTGTGGAGACGAAAATAGGACAGAGTGGAATAATCAACACACACACACGATTCAGTGAAGCCAGCACAGGTTGAGACACAAGGATACCTGACATCGGGTGGTCCGAGGAGACAGGAACCCTAAGAGGTCCGTTCTTATGACCTCACCCAACGGTACGGGAAGAAGTCCCCTAGAAGGGTCGGGTTCCTAGCTTGGACGGAGACGACGCAGAGGTCGTGACGTCCGTTTAAGAAATGACGACTCGGTGGAACACACTAGAAACAAGTTTACTTGTTTCCCAGGACTTCGAACATTTCAACGTCTAAATTATATTTTAACAATTCCGAGAAGAGACCCAGTAACTGTAACACTATTGAGACGAAATGTCTTCGTAGTGTTTTGTCCTGTCCGACTCCAGGAGACCAACTTTCCCTACTTTCCTGATTCGAAATAGTCTGACAGTGAGTGTAGAACGGTAGAGGAAGGTGAGGGCGGACGGATCACTCTGGACTGCGTCGAAGAGGTTTGGGTCATACCTTTGGGATCCTGTTTACTAGAGATTGTGAAAAAGTCCGAGTTGTCAATACTGGGGTAGTACTGAGACTATCTGTATAAGAACCTGAAACAGTTCAAATACAAACAGAGTGACTCAACTCTGAGTAATCTGATTCATTGACGTTCCTTTAGTTTGGTCAGTTAGGATTTCCTTTAGTCAGGACTTATCAGTAACCTTTCTGACTACGACTTCGACTTTGAGGTTATGAAACCGGTGGACTACGTTTCTTGACTGAGTAGCCTTTTCTGGGACTACGACCCTTACTTACTTCCGTCCTCCTCTTCCCCTACTGTCTCCTACTCCACCGACCTACCGTAGTGGTTGAGCTACCTGTACTTAAACTCGTTCGAGACCATCAACCACTATCTGTCCCTTCGGACCACACGACGTCAGGTACCTCAGTGTCTCAGCTGTGGTGACTCGTTGATTTGACTTGACTCTGATTCATTGTTACGTTTCTACTTCATTACGGGATTCTAATTCTACGACGGGAAGACCTTTTGTGTCAAGTAAGTCCTAAGGTCCGTGTGTACTATTCCTTTATGAATATCTTAGTCTACGTGAGACTAAAAGGGTGAGGAATGGAGCTTTAGTTTCCTCCTATTTTTATGATAGTTACTGTAACAGGACTGAAAGTAATTAAAGTCGTCTCAAATACGGGTTAGATTTGGTTTCGAACCAATTTTTGGTTTACAATCAGTTTTTCTTTTTTTGGGTTCATTTACCACGGGAGAGGTCGGAGAAGGAGGGGTTGAACAGAACGTTAGTTAAATTAAATGACTCAGTCAGTCTTTTTTTATATTTTGATATCTCTCAAAATAAAAATTTTATACACATTCAACTATTGTAACTAATTATAATTACAAACTAAGGGACTCTAAGTAGAGATCCCGGTACGAAGTCCCTTCTCTTCTTGTTAGGACGAGGAAAACACAGGTGTCTCCTTTATAAAAGTCGTATTAGATTACACTGGTCTTAGTGAAACAAAAAAACTATCATACAGGGTCTAACTTTCCTTATGACAGTACAGGACAAGTGAATCTTTGGTTAGTGATATTATCTTTTCTTACTTTAATCGGCCTTTTAAACAGATTACGAGGTCCGGAGGTCTAGACTGAACTGACCATTTGTTCTTCGTCCAAGATTGAGTTCCTGAAACATGAAAAAGACGGTAAACGAACAATTAACCAATAAGATGGTTTTCTCGAAATGTTGTATATCGACTTTATAGGAAATAGGGAATTCTTTTCCTTAATACTGACCCTTCAAAAAAAAAAAAATTTATACTCCCTTAAGTGTTTAATAACATTTGACAATCCGTTAGATTAAGTTAAAAAGAATTCAGTAAAAGAATCCAGTTTACTCCTCCGATTTTATCGTACGATTAACTCATACACGTAGATATCTAGTACGACAAATAACTCTCATTAATTTTCTTAATATGGACGGTCCAATTACTAGACAGGTTGATCCTAAACGTGTTTCTCTTACTGAAACTGTCTCACTGGATGGTATTTTCCAATCTATTGGTTTCTCCCGTCGTTCGTCTATGTACTGCTCGTAGGGACACTACCTCTGTAAGCTGTGACAAACGTAGAAGGAGGCCCTGGCTGATTTTTTCTATTTCCTGTAACTCGAAACTAAAAGACTTGACTACTTTTATGATGAAAAAACGTTAAATTTTCGATTCTTTTATTATATACAGACACAACAAGTAATATTTTGGTGTAAAAATCACGTCTTTGCAGTGAATAAATTTAAACGGAAGTTCTTAATACCTCCTAAACGAAGGTAAAAAGAATTTACGATGGAGAAGCCAAAATCTTTATTGATAAAAGGATCTTTGTCTAGTCGAATAAAATACAACTATTCATACGAACAGATAACGTACAAACTCTCACATTAACTGTGTTCCCAGTTTGACCAAAGATTACGTCTTTTGGAAGTATGAAGTGTCACTCTATCTAAACTCCCGTTCTTAGGTGTTCTTAGTTGTTTTATGAGGAAGATCCTCAGGTCTGATGGACTTTCGAACTATAAAAATGGACCTGTCGAAGACCTTTGGTAAGACCTCCGTGGACCGACGAATTTGGTAGTAGTCCGGAGATCCCTTTAACGATAGTGAAGAGAAAGTCGATTCTAGTTCACATCTACTTGACGATGTATCCTGAAAGGTTCATTTAGTTTACCTTCACTAGATTTTCAAAAAGTTCTTCATATAGACTTATATACCCCGTTCAATAACAACAAATCACTCTTGACTCATAACTTCAGACCCATTTCTTCTACTCTTAATAATATACTGTGGGAGGGGAGTTCCATTTTCTTCTTCGACGAATCGGTCCGGTGGCATTGGTATTAAAAACCAGACGTGCCCACACCCAGTAAAGGTCGAGTCCACTGTAAAAGAAGGGTGGTTAAAGTTTAAGTTTAAGGTGTACGGACGGTTTTAGGAACGTCTGTACCCGAGGAGGAGGGGGACCTGGGGAGTGGACCTATTAATCCTACTTCTTCATCCTCTTTTCTTTCATCACTTCCCCGACTAAGTATGGAAACACCAATTTCGTGTAATGACTACTCACCAATGTCGTATTTTAAAGACATTTCTGTTTCGAGATTTGATACGAAGACATATTTCGTGGAAAGTTGTATAGTCGTGTAAAAGTTTCGTTCAAATTTACAATTTTACTACCGACGGAATGAGAAATTCAAGTGACATCTATCCTTCCTGGAGTCCCACCGTATGTTTTCGTTTACGATCCTACCCTTAACGTATCCGGCAGACTTTTTGTTTCTATTGTGGAGTATAAATCGTAAGGTTGTGTCTCCCGATGGAGTCCGGTAGAGTCGAAGACTTTATTTTTGAGTCTCTGAGGTAACGATCTGGGAATCTCCGGAGACCGAGAGTGTATGGGACCTCAACTTCTGTTTCATAAACCCGACTGTGAACAGTAGTGACACACGAAGTTTGAGGTGAGGTGACGGTACTTCTCTCGGAAACCGGACCAAGAGTAGCTCAGGACGTCGTAAGACCACCCACATTAGGTAGTACTTCAAGTGTGGTGATGGGAGTCTCAACAACTCATTGTAGTGGTGTACGTGACCTTGACATAACAACTTACAGTCTAAGGGTTGTGACACTAGGTCTTATCCGTCTCCTGTCCCATAAACCTTAAAGAACATTTAGTGGATCTGGTCTAGTAATTGTTGTTGTTGTTTCTCAATCGGGAAACTCCTTTTGTTACTTTGTTTTTAGGTATACCAACCAAATACCCCATCTATACTCCCTTGAGGCGACTTCTAAGGAGAATCTGATTACCTACTACCTCTGAGGGACATCGAAGACAAGTTTCCTTCCTCAGCCTCGATACCAACCGTTGTTCTGTCATAAAACACACTTAGATAGGATTCGAAGTACGTATGAGAAGGTACTCTTTCTACTAGTAAAAGAACGACGTAAAGTAGAGAAAGTAAAGAAGTTTGATTACTTTCATCAGTAGTCTTTCAGAAGGAAGGAGGAAACGGAGAACCCTCTTTACGATGTATTTACAACCGTAAGTACTATAATCGACTTTAAGGAGGAAAATCTCCTCTTACCCTATCCCACCCTTTCCTAAAGAAAGAAATTAAGGGGACACCAGTGGAAGATAAGTACCCATCTTACTCATTCTCTTTTACCGACTAAGATCTCAGATAAGTAAATAAAAGACCCAGAGAAGTGAAGAAGAAGGAGGTGGAAAAATTTGTGACTCAATAACAGTGTAAGGACGACGTCACAAGGAAAACAGGTTGATATTGTAGATCAAACGGATCTTGTATGATAATCGTTACCAGAACTGTAAGATTGAGTTGATATAAATTTGAGTACTGATAAGAAGAGAGTAAGGTTTACTCTTATGTTCTTTTAACGAACACTACGTTCTTGATAAAGTACGATTACTACACGAACTTGTTTTTAATCCTGTGGTAAAATCCGCGACTTTCGTAGTGTACGGATGGTTCAATGTTCCTAGTACAGTTTTTAGTGAATGGTGTGACTGTTTTTTGTGGTACGTTCATTCTCTTTTAGGCGACCATATTGGTTCCATTGGATCCTCAATCCTTTCTTCCACTTATACCGTAGATGTTAGTCGAATGGAGAATCTTATACTTTACTTTTAGTTTTACCTTTTACTGAAATGGATTTAAAAATTCTTCTCTTTCACCTTCTTAATAAGGTTGTCTGTGTTTATACTACTCCATCAACGGCAACTCTATGGTAAGAGATCTTTTCTTTCTGGTCTTATAATCCTAGTCTTTTCTGGTTCGTTCTACTCAGACAACTACAATGTCTCTTTTGTCTTCTGTATGGGTCTTAAAAGAAGTTCAGGGTACTTACGAGACTAATGAAGTCCATCAAGTATAAATTACTATTTCTCCATCGAACTGTACCGATTTTACCTTTTGCACTGTCGAATCATCACAAGTACCGTGGTTGCAGTGTCCGTTCAACACTCTTCGGGTCCGTAACCCCTGTAGGGTCGAAGAGTCATTAAGGGTCTGACTTTCTCTTCGGTGGGTGACACATAAGACATACGGAAGGTTCGAGAAGAATATTTACCTATGACCCGGGAAACCGAGAAGGGCTACCTGCAAACGGCTGTCACAGTTACGACTACGACACAATTTAGGTCGAGTCTAAAAGTCACTCCGACGTCAAAGCTTCGAAAGGACGATCATCAGTAGTACCGGAATGTATGCACGGACAAACATAGGTTTTGAGTCCGTCTCTAAACTGTTGGTTTCCACAGTTGGTGTTCTCCCCCCCCACCTTAACGTTCCACCTCAACCCATCTCATGCACAGTCAGACGGGAATCATCCACCTGTGGTCAAATCAGGAAACACTAGAGGTTCTCCCCGTGTGTTAGAGTCTGACGACTAAGAGGTGTAACCTCAGTATGATCTAACTATTTCTTCTTTTCATGTTCCCTCCTATCGAAGAGATTGGAACTAGTTACTTCACAAAAAGACATAGGAAACAGGTTTGTTCTTTAGTATTGTTTCACCGTTTTAAAGAACTCGTAGAGACATTCACTACGTACACACTAGTACATGAGAAGAGTTTTAAACTGGATACTTTTGCACGTTTGGGAGAGAGACCTTTTTGTAAATATATCTGTACGTGTTATTCTATGTCAAACCCCCTAAATACGTTGTAGGGAAAGTTTTCAGGTAGGTGAGTCACTTCTTATTATGATTAAACAATAAAGTGTGTACCAGTTTTCCGAGTTGACTTTTATTGTGACTGTTCAAAGTGTAACGTTCCAAATTCACACACGATGTAGGAAGATCACTTAAAAACGATTGTCTGTAAAGTTCGTCGCTAGGTTCAACGTTTAACGTGATAATTATCAAATTTTATAAAGGAATTGGAGTTTATTTTCGTTATTATCACTATGTCAAGGGGTATACCAAATCGAAACGTGCACCGGTCGACTTTTCGGTACACTTTCTCCTTCTACGTAAAATAACAGAAGTAAGGTGTCGACTCCTATATTACTAATACTCTCGAATTTACTGTACAGGTCATAGTGTGTCGAACTTTTTACTGTCTGGTGTAGGTTTTATATTCGAGGGATTAAAGTCCGGTCACAAAGAAGAGATAACACTTTACTTTACTAAAAATGTAATAGACTACACAGAAGACATTTGTACTGAACCAATTAGAAATGTTTCTGGAACCGATTTCGATTTAGAATGTCTCCCATTTGTCTCCTCTATAAAGACTAATTTATCAAGTCACTCCATGGTAGTTAAAATCTCGACAATTAACGACTGAAAGTCACTACAGTGGTGACAATTACACAAACCAGAAGTTTTTAAGTCTTACTAGGTCTGGACAGACCTATTACAGTTGTAATAAGAGGATTACAACTTTGTAGGTACCAGTCACAATTAAAAAGTCCCCTAACTCTCTTAATTTGTAAGATTCACACCTTAACGATTTATGTCTTTATGTTCACTAAAGAAAATCCGGTGTTATTGGTAATTAGTGTATCCCATTGGTTTCACTCTCTAAAAGTCCTTACGACATACTTTAAAGTAGAATGAAGAAATTTCGGTATAACACACACACACACACACACACACACACACACACACACACACCACCCCGAAGTAACTCTCTGGTACGATATCAAATAACGTAACAAATCTTCGTATTATCATCGATATGAACCTTGTTATCTGTTACGAGAACGGTGAGTCGGATAACCCTAGTCCCGATTCATACACATACAGGTCAATCAAGATACCCGGTTTATTCATATAATCTAATGGACGTTTCCTGAGGATACTTTAGGAATTTAAATTTAGAGGATGATACTTTACGAACTATAAATTTAACCTGGATAAGTCAGCGATTCGGTACGGGTTGGAAAACACTGGGTCACCTGACGTCGTGTGGTTCGAAGGGACAGGAAGTGATAGATGACCTCAAACGAGTATGAGTACAGGTAACTCAGTCACTACGGTAGGTTAGTAGAGTAGGAGACAACGGGGGAAGAATAGGACGGGAGTTAGAAAGGGTCGTAGTCCTACAAATGGTTACTCAGTGTAGTCCACCGGTTTCATAACCTCGAAGTCGAAATCGTAGTCAGGAAGGTTACTTATAACTAAAGGAAATCTTATCTAACTAATTTAGAGTTATTCCGACTTTTAAACTTGGTTTACATTTCGTTAAATAAACCACCTCCGACCCCCTGAATATACGAACCCCGAGTTACGGTCATTTTTCTTACTTTGTTAATGACGGTTTAAGATGGACCCTAACATGAGTATGATATATTTTTATACTGTCTGTATTTATGTTTAGTAATACTATGCTGACCTAAAATAAATAGAAGAATGATTGATAGGTAATCATCCTCGTCAATATCAATCTATTTCCAAAAATTTCTTTATCGACGTAAAATCTTTAGGGTCTATTAAGGTCACTAAAATAATTAGTCTTTCTTACCGGAGGAACGTTCCAGAGATATGTTCAAGTAGATATCGTCGTAACAAACGTTGTCATTTTTTGACCTTTGTAAGGTTTTGACAAGTACTTCACTAAGTCATTTAGTTAATGACACGTAAACATGTTACCTTTTAAGTTTTTGGTAATATTTCTCGTTGTAGTTTTTGTCAGTTCCGTATAATAATTTATTTTTCGTTCGACATTTAGTCACAATATTCTACTAGAATAAAATTGTTATTGTGATATAAACAATTTAAACTGTCTCTCCTTTTGGACTTCACCAAAAAAATTCCTACTAAATGTGTTTGTAAAGAAACATTAGACATATAAGTACATTACAAAGTCAAAAAGTGTTAATCGTACATAAACAGAATATTAATATTTTTAGGGTAAATTCTTGTTGGTCTTTTGACCCCTCCTTAATACGTGACTTGGGTATAATAATACTGGAACACCCTTACTTGATGATGAGAGTAAATGTATCTACCTTTTTTACTTGCGTCTAAACATTTCACTGAAAGGGTTCCAGTAGCTATCAGTGTCTTTGTTCGAGTTTAAGTCCACGTAGTCCTAGGTTTTCAGATAAGAGATGAGTTTCTAAATTTTTGGAGAACTCTAACAATCTATCGTAGTAGCTGAGTTACCTGTACTCAAAATCGTTTGAGACCCTCTATTACTTCCTGTCCTTTCGGACCGTACGATGTCAGATACCCTAGTTTTTCTCAACCTGTGTTGACTCACTAACTTGTCGTTGTTGTATGGTCAAGATATGTTTGTTCCAATCTCCTCGGGTCTCCACGATCATGGATTATCGAATCTCTTACTACCTAATACCCTTGTTAGTTTGTCACTCTTGGTCTCTTACGTACACACCATTCCGACCTCCTACCTTTTCATCCCCTCGACTTACATGAATCAATACTGTGTCTTGTGTATTCCTTATCTACTATCTGCCCATCCCTCTCTCTCTCTGTCTAGCCATCCCCCAAAAAGTCCTTTCCATCCGTTTCCTTTCTGCCAATTCTGGAAATATACAGTCTTATTTCTCAAATTTAAAATAGAACTTTTATTACTCCCGTACGACTTCTTAAAATACGTACACTCTTCGGCCCCATCTAGACCTAAACTCTTGCAATTAAACCTCCTACTTAATGTTTACCTTCTCCCCTTCGAGTTCTGTCTTTCTAGTCAATCTACCGATGACGTTGTTAGACTTCACACCACCATTCTGATCTTCCTCTTTCTAAGTTCTCTATTTGTTCCCTTTCTTACCAAGTCAAGTCAAGTCATGTCAAGTCAGCGAGTCAACATAGGCTGAAAAACACTGGGGTACCTCTCGTCGTGCGGTTCGAAGAGACAGGTTGTGGTTGAGGGTCTCGAATGAGTTTGAGTACAGGTAGCTCAGTCACTACGGTAGGTTGGTAGAGTAGGAGACAATAGGGGAAGAGGAGGACGGAAGTTAGAAGAGGTTGTATTACCAGAAAAGATTACTCAGTCGAGAAGCATAGTCCACCGGTTTCATAACCTCAAAGTCGAAATCGTAGTCAGGAAGGTCACTTATAAGTCCTGACTAAAGGAAGTCCTGACTGACCAAACTAGGGGACCGTCATGTTCCCTAAGAGTTCTCAGAAGAGGTTGTGGTATGAAGTTTTCGTAGTCAAGAAGTCACGAGTCTAAAGAAATATCAGGTTGTGAGTGTAGGTATGTATTGATGACTTTTTTTGTATCGAAACTGATCTGTCTGGAAACAACCGTTTCATTACAGAGACGAAAAATTATACGTCAGATCCAACCAGTATCGAAAAGAAGGTTCTTCGTTCGTAGAAAATTAAAGTACCGACGTCAGTGGTAGACGTCACTAAACCCTCGGGGGGTTTTTTCAGGGAGTGACAAAGGTAACAAAAGAGTAGATAAACGGTACTTCACTACCCTGGCCTACGGTACTAGAATCAAAAGACTTACAACTTAAAATTCAGTTGAAAAAGTGAAAGGAGAAAGCGAAAGTAGTTCTCCGAGAAATCAAGAAGCGAAAGACGGTATTCCCACCACAGTAGACGTATAGACTCCAATAACTATAAGGAGGACCGTTAGAACTAAGGTCGAACACGAAGTAGGTCGGGTCGTAAAGTGTACTACACGAGACATATATTCAATTTATTCGTCCCACTGTTATATCTCGGAACTACATGAGGAAAGAACTAAACCTTGGTCAGACAACAAGGTCCAGGTCAAGATTTACAACGAAGAACTGGACACATGTCTAAAGAGTCCTCCGTCCATTCCACCAGATCATAAGGGTAGAGAAAGTCTTAAAAGGTGTCAAACAACACTAGGTATGTCAGTTTCCGAAACCGTATCAGTTATTTCGTCTTCATCTATAAAGAGACCTTAAGAGAACGAAAAAGTTACTCGGTTACTTACAACCGTTAAACGAGAGACCAAGGAGACGGAAAAGATTTAGGTTAAACATGTAGACCTTCAAGTACCAAGTGTATGAAAACTTCGGACCGAACCTCTTAAAACTCGTACTGAAACGATCGTACACTCTACTCACGTCAACACACCATCAAACTCGTAAGAAACCGTAACGGAAAGAAACCCTAACCTTACTTTTGACTGAAAGAGGTCAGAACACCGGTGACGACTCAAAAGGTATAAACGACCGTATGACTCACGTCGTGAAAGAGTAATAGAAGAAAATCCTAAACTTTATCGAGGTGACCTTAAGGTAATGGAGGTGATTGAAACAAACGAACCGAGTCCCACTTACTAGCATGGTAGCACTAATAGACCCAGCACTTCTAGAAAAAAACATGTCAAGAAGACACATAAGAACGGTGGAGAAGAATTGTAGAAGACGAAGACAATCCAGGTATGGTAAATACTGGAAATAACACGGGTAGAAACGTACTTTACAAGGGAACTTTAGAGATTAAAAGAACTTGTCTTGAAATCAGAAAGGGTAAAATAACAAAAGGAGATAAAGAAACATAACTAATGACTCCTTCGGAAAGAATAGACAGGCACGATAAGAAACCTTGAGACGTAAGTTTACCCATATAAAAAGGAAAAGAGGAAACGGAAAGGAAAGAGAAGAAAAGAATTCTCGACCATAAATTAACTTACCAGTCCCAACCCCTCTCTCCCTTTACAAGTCCGACTAGGGGTCTAAAGACCGGATTCTTTGACCTACGACGACCATAACAAACAAGTGATTCTACTTTCTTGTCTTCCTACCTTATTGGTCAAACCCCTGACCCATCCTCCACCCCTTCGTTCACGGTGATACACTACTATATCAGACCTAGTACATTCTCCTGAATCGGTGTCGTGTAGTCTTTGTACCTAATTTTACAGAAATCTTCCAGTTTCTGTACTCTCCTGGTCACTTCAACCACCCGTTCATATTGGACCTTGTACTAAATTTTATATACGAAGATTCGAGAGAGACCTTTGCTAGTAAGTCATCCTTAATATTCTTAGACAAAATGTTACGAAAGCTACGGAGTGGGTTAAAAATGGAATCGTGTCGAAGATACTTGTGACGGGTCACCCGACCGACGTATTCTACACAGAGTTACTGGGGGTTTAAATGGTACACGGAGTCTATGACTTAAAAAGGAAAACACTTTATACGAGTTAGTATATATAAATATATATAAACTTTATTTCTTTTTAAAATAAGAAATATAAACAATATCTTAAATAAAGTATCCCAAATATATCATAAAGTGAAGTTATATCTATAGCGACAAAACCCAATGTCTCTCTATCGTTTAGACAAATCTTTTGAAATGAATAATTTAAATTTTTACTATTTCGTCCGTAAAGATAAATTTAAGAACAAGTAACGGTAATTTAAAAGAATAAAGAACTTGGAGGAAATCTTTCAAATTTACCAAACAACTTTCGATCTTGGAGAATGGAGGTTACAAGACGTAACATTACCTTTGCTTTCGAGGCTAAAAGGGTCCGGTAGGTTTACGGAAAAGTGGATCAAAAAGTATTTAATTTCTGGGATATTAGCCTTTACTTTTCTTGGAACAATTCTGTGACGAAATCACTACTTCTTTAAAGATATTATATTAAGACGTGACCTCGGAGTTTGTACGTTTATTTGTCGTATATCTTTAGTGTCTAGAGTCCAAGTCAGGGACCCAATCCTTCTAGGGACCTCTTCCTTTATCATTTGACGAGGTCATAAAAACGGACCTTTTAAGGTACCTGTCTCTTCGGATCCCCCGATGTCAAGTACCCCAGTGTTTCTCAGTCTGTACTGACTCGCGCTCGGGGATTTACTGGATTCACTGGTGGATATCTTTAGTATTTCGGGTTTATGTGTCAGAGTTTTCGGTAATGTTTTATACCACTTACAAGAGGTTTGTTCCTCACTACCGAAGTAAGTGGAACCGGGGTACGTCGTTCAATCTTGACACTAAAGGTAGTAGGTGGTTTTCAGAAAAAGAGATAAACCGAACTTGGACTCGTCCGACTGAAAGTGAAACTGAACTAAAAAGTGAACGGATCTATTGATTTTTGTACCTCTCCGGTACACTAACCCTAATCTTCTTTTAATTTACATTTTAACTGATTGTGGTAGAATATCCATACCTCGATCTCTGACTTTACGGAAATTGGTCTTAGTTTTACCGTACAGACCACAGATTCCACATCGTATGGAGGAAGAAACCGTCAGAAATTATTTTCTACTTGACTTATTTCTCTCTCCTGACGGTGCCGTTCGTCGTACTAAGACACTTCCCTTATCTTTCCTCTGTTATTCTAAAGACATTTTTTACTCTGTATTATTATGTACTACAATGTTATGCAATAATGTGACCAGAAAAGTTAGTAATTGAAAGGTTCTCATACACCTAAACCCCTTCGACTTTGTGAGAAAAAGTCTTACAGTGTTTATGAGAAATTACGAAGTCTTGACCTAACCGAAATAAAATACCCGGTTTTGCATGACGACCTTCAGGGATTGTGTGGAAAAAATCACGCAATGATGATGGTCAGCATCTTAGATCAAATTTTAAATCTACGATTTCCATGTCGTTTTAATCGTTTATGATATAGATGAATGAGTCATATTCCCCGTATACATATACATATAGTATAAACGTACTATAAGAGTACTTATAAATATGAACCTCCCGATAAGTTACTGGACTGATTTGTAGGTAGATTTTAGATCTTTGTCTCTGCGGTTTCGTTTGAGACTCAAGGTAATGATGACAGACACGTAATATCCTCTCACTAGTCTCCACACTTGGTCTCCAGACCGTTTGCAGCCATATTATCTTCTTTGTCTTTTTCTATGCAGATCCGACGTCCCTTTAGAAACAACATGAGTCTTTTATTAGCAAAGACCAAGTCCCGGGAGGTGCACAGGTGTCCGTATATACCAAAGAAATACATAAGTCACTAGTCACGAAAGGTTTTTATTCTTGACTTGTCGTTTTTCTCTCACATCTATCTTCGTTAATATATTATTTAATTCCTTATTATCAGTAGAAATGGACTTTGACTTTTTTTTTAGAATAAGAAACAGACAAAGGATACTACTCTCGTGCGATTTGTAAGAGGGGTGTTGACTAGATTAAGAAACCATTAAGGACCCCTTCAATTCAAACGTTTGTATCTAAATCTGTTACTCCATGTTTACAGGATTGTTAAGATCGAGATAACACGAGAATAAATAGTGTTTTATACAAGTGGTCTTGACAGATTAGTTACAGAATAAGTATACAACAAGGTATGTCGAATACTTAACTCGACAAAAATTCTTAATACGTTAAGTCTAATATATTAAAATAAGGGACCTTTTTATTACTATTATGAGATATAAGATTTGTATATGAACGAAACCGTCTTTTACGATTTTCATTTGTGGTTACTTTAGGACACAGTGAACAACCCTTAATTCCCTCTAACGACTTAGGTAAAACCCGATGAACCTATGTGTTTTGTGTAGAGTACTAGAGATTACTAAATTAACGAAACCGGTTTAATTAGACAATTTACAAATGTCCGGATTTTACTCCGAAAGTCAAAATTTTCACCTTATAAGAGGAGAGTACTTCTACTAGACACCGAGATCTTAACCTCTTTCATAGAGAATGAAGATAAGTAGTCACTAGATACTTTTAAAGGAATAATTAAAATTACCATACACATTAATCATGTCTCTTCCGTCAGACAAACAAAGTTTCTGTCTCATATAATGTTTTCATATGTTGATGTATATACTGATTTGGAGATCGGTAATTCTTAGACTATTAAAAAAACTTGATGAAATAAAGTTTGTGCCGAATCTTTCCATTTCAACTGTATTTTTGGGTAAGTCGATTTTTGATATTAGATTGTCAAGTTAGTTTCGTGACTGTGTTATAGTCATAAATATCAGGTCGGACTAGGAATCGGGAGTTTATCGATACACCAATGGATTAGTATACACTACAAACCTTGTATTTATCGTATATAAATATTATATTTACAATGTAAGAATCTGTCAATAAATTCTGAGGTTGTAACGTGATCCCTAACACTAGATGTAAGTGTGACTACGGACTGATTGAAATAAGAACACTTCATAAAGTGACGACGGTTGACACAGAAACTTTTATAGTCCGACGTGCATTACGTGTCTACAGACACCGACAGACAGTGTTTCACCAGAGTGGGAGGTCCAGCCGAGACACTACGACGACGGTGGTCCGTCGTAAACTGGTTCAATCCTATTTCGCGTAACCAAATCCTTCTTTGAAACCGGTGAGACGTTTTTAAGGGGTTCGGTTCGTAACAATGATCCAGAACCCCTATGTCTGTACTCCACTTTTTTTTGTCCTGACTCGGTAGAGGTTTCCGAATTAATTGTGAAACCTCTACTATCAGATCGGTCCCTCTCTCGGTAATTTGTTTACTTAGTTTGTTGACGCGATTTTATGATTGTGACACCTTCCGTATTGACTCCACACCGACTCGACTCAATACCCCTCAATTGATCTACACCTCCTTTCCCTTCTTCCAAGGTTCTAGTACACGTTTCCGGGACACCATTCTCCCTTACCGTGGAAGTTCCCTACCCCTCGTCTGTGACACGGGTAACATAGACCGTATATCTCGTTGTCTACTACCCTGAACTCTACCCGAACTCCGTGTGTCCTGGGACGTCCAGGCCAAACCCTTCCGTACAAAAGGGACTCACACTATTTCAGTCTAAACGATGACCTTTTCTAGAAAATTTGATAATTTGTGGTTTAATGAAATGCTACTTATTGAAACCTGACTATCCCGACAAGATCGTGAAACCCCCTTCCCCCGAGTTTGTATATTTGAAAGACGGTAAACTTATCTCTACCGACCAACTTGTTCATGGTTCTAATCTGACGAGACTAATAAAGAGTAACGACAAAACAAAGTTTTTCTCTCTCTTATACGATTATGAAAGAGTCTACTAAGAATAAGTGTTTCTAGTTTAAAACAATTAACTTTCTCGTGTTCCATACGGGTCCGAAATTTGACTCATTAGTAAAAAAGTGGAGTACAGACATAGGGGTTCTGGATCATTAGTTCATCTATGCAGGTCCGTGAATGTACTTTTCATACTAGGGACACAACCGGTACCGCATCCTGTCCGGGTCCTAAGGTGACGGGTACTACCGTAATGAGTCCAACTTACTTCTGTAAGGTTTCCTCCACCAGGGTCCTACGAACTTCTTTTGCCCTACGTACTATTCGTTTGTGGATGGTTTCCTACTCGGAAAAAACCTAATAAGAATAGGATATAGTAAAAAAAACCTTCTCTGATGGTGGTTTTTAACTTCTAATTTCATTTTAGTGTCGTTTATTTTGGTACTGAGTTGAAGTCATTTTCGTACATTAAGAGTCACCTTACACCATGAACTAAAGTCGTCTCCAGAGTCCTTTTTATTTTTCACGTCCAACTCATTATCTTTCCTTTCGTACATGCTGACGTCTAGTGTAAACTCAATCTTACTAAAGAGGTTTTTTGTTTATTTAAAGTATTTACTAAATACGTCGGTATACCGCTTGTCCTTTTTGTTCGGGAATAAGGTCATTCCCGGACTTATTTGTCTCTTACACGACTAGTTCCGAACCTTTTAAAGTCAGTGTAACGAAAGGACGTCTCTGGGTCCATCTAGTCTGTAGGAGTTCAGGACAAATGACGGTCTTTCGTCTCTTAGTGAATGTACAAGTAGCAGTATTAGACGGTTGAAGAAAAAGGGGTTTTTAGGTAAACAGTCCTTAAAGACTGAGAGTCGTAGAAGTAATCATTTGACTGACTTGTATGTGTGTTTCCTTTTCTGTCATGTTTGTCGATCACTTACGAGACTAAATACAAATACACAGTCCACTAGATTCGTGACTTAGCCCCCCCTTTTTGTTCTGTGACTTTCGAAAATAAAAGGAGAAGAGGAGAAGTATGATCGCAAGAAAGGTCTGCTTTCCTGACTCGGAATAAATACTCATATGAAACCCTCCCTCCCTCTTTCCAGACTTCCTTCTTTTATACAAAACCAACTTTAGAAAAATTTCGGTGTAAAAAAGAGGGTGTAACTGATACGTTTTTTATCTTCTTAATCTCGATTAAAAACGGTAAAGTTCGAGAGGGTTTCTTTCCCTTGTCTCGTCACTGACGCAAAAGAGTTGACAAGTATGTGGTACTGGTGTCCTAGAATAATTAAGTTTTTCATAAATAATTCACTAAACCATGACACTAGAGTAGAGAGAACCACGAGTTTACAGGAGTATTCCCTTTGAAGGCACAGACTATACTTCGTTGATACCGAGTCTTCTCATTCTGTTGTACAGGTCGGGGTGGTCTGGGATTCAGATCCCAGAGGATGTCGAGGTACGTTGGGATCTGTCTAGGGAATCGACCGTAAAAGGAGAAAAAACTAAGGTGTAAATTATACGTATAGAGAACGACTTTTCCTCAAGTTACATATAAGGTCTCAAATTTAGATCTACTGTGGAAATAAAAATAATAGTAATCCGGGTAAACCCCGATACAAATCGAGACACGATACAAATCAACACACGTTCTTACACATAAAATTAATGAGACTTTCACATGAACCAACACAAACTGTTAATTACTTACTTTGATTCTTCTGGAAAATTTCTTTGGGTTACTCAGTCGTCTTCTCAACTCTCCCGACATTCTACGTCCTAATTTCTCGTCCTGAAACTCTGTAGTGATAGGTGTGTCTAGTCCCGAAGGGACCGCCGAGGCAGTCATTTCTTAGACGGACGTTGCGTCCTCCACACCCAGCCCTTCTAGGGGACCTTTTCCCGTACCACTGAAGTGATAAGAACAGCCCTCTTAGGGTTCCTGACTCCTCTGACCGCCCGATATCAGATATCCCGGCGTTTCTCAGTCCGTGCTGACTTCTCTGGTTCGCCGTGTTTAGGTGATTCGTGACCCCATCACCAGATGAACCACGTCCGACCTTCGACGTGTAGGGTACCGTCGTGACCGACCGTCGACTTCGACATACGGTCTCTATACTTCCTACACTCCTATACTTCTAAACTCCTATGCTTCGATCATGGTCAGTGCAAAGACTTGCAAACTGATTACTCAAGTCGACGGTGGTGACGTAAAACTTTGACCTTTTACAGTGTATCCGGAAGCTACTATCCTTTACGAGTTTATACGTACGAAAAAATTTTCACGAAGTAATAATCTATTTAACGTTGAAATTCCGTAAAGAACGTACTCTCTCATTCTATTTTATTAACCTCAAAAAAATTTCATTGGGAATCTTTATTTTTTCCATTTTATTAATAATATCTAGACACGTTTAATAAAGAATCTTCAATTCGGACTTTTATAGAATACTCTTTCTCCCTGTTTCTCCGATGAAAAACTCTTGTCTCTTGTTATATTTCACGTCTATCTTGATCTGTTTAGTGCTTCTGTTTTAGTGTTTCAAAGTACGTGAAAAGATTTTGGGCCCTTCACCGAAAAGAACTTGGTGCACCACATGTTCAATCCTTATAAAGGACAGTAAAAAGAGGATAGAGAACTTCCTTCTTATTACGGGAGTCTCCGACAGAAGGAGGTAGAGACATGAGGAAGGAGGGAAAACACGAAATAAAATTATCAGACATCAATTATATGAACGATACACCTCTGACCATGTATTACAAGTATCAACTTTTGTCTTTTCTATTCTACTTTGTCTCGGGGTTTACCCGGATTACTATTATTTTTATTTCCACAGTAGATCTAAATTTGAGACCTTATATGTTGTAAAAGAAAAATTGGAATTAGTTATTCGATCTTAGGAAATCGGATACTCATTAAAATTTCAAAATTTACATTTTCATTTATCTGAAAGAGAAAACTCCGTAAACGTACAAGAATAAAACCGTACTCTACTTAACATCAGTATTTTGTGCAGTTCTAACATATTTTATATACTCTTTACAGGGGTCGTAGAAGTCACTAAATTATAGTTCGGATCGTATATAACTTTTGTATTCATATTACTAAGGTTTATTTACGTAATACAACTTAAAAGGGTTTTAAATATAAATTCTCTAGTTTGGTTTATATTTGTTTGGGTAGAAAATTTTTACTAGTATTTTAACGTTTTATTACTGGGTGATCTCAGTCCTGAATGTTCGATTCAGGAACATTCACAAGGTCTTGTGTGACGGACTTCGACTGTTTTCGTAAGAACGAGAAAAGTGCGACCGAAAGTCTCCTGGTTTAGATTACTAAGACATCCTGAGAAGAATCCTGGGACAGGGGAAGTCGAGACGGTGAAGGTGTTCCGAGTATAGACATACGTGGAAAGAGTCTTTGTTTTCTCGGGAACCTAAACTAGTTAAAGGACTCATTACTTCACCTCACCTTTTTTTGTTCTCAACTGACTCATAGTAGATAGAGTTTCCGTGAGTAAATTAGGAGTCGTTTCATCCACAACCAAGCGGTAAAACGTAAAAGGTGACTTCGAGTTTCTTCTATTTATAGAAGAGGTTTCAGTCTACTGAGGAGACGACTAAGGTTTCGGGACCAAGATGGTACAACACGGAGGAGTTCTCATTCAGTCTTTCTCTTTCTGTTTATAACATGTACTTGTATGTATATATACCTTAGACCCGAAGGGTGCACCATGATCACCATTTCTTGGGCGGAGGGTTACGTCCTCTGTGTCCTCTGGACCCAAACTAGAGACCCAGTTCTCCTAGGGGACCTCCTCCCGTGTCGTTGGGTGAGGTCATAAGGACGGACCTCTTAGGGTGCTTGTCTCCTCGGACCACCCAATATCAGGTATCCCAGTGTTTCTCCGTCTGTGCTGACTTCACTGAATCATACGTACGTGTATACCCTAAATCTTTCTATTATGACTACTCGGATGAACAATCTGTCGTTTCCTCTGTGCCTGTATTTCTCGTCTCAAAACCTGTGTCACGTCCTTTCTCTCACACTCTACTTACCTCTCTCATAGTGACTTTGGATATACAATGGTATATACTTTATCTACCGGTCACCCCTAAACGACACACTGTGTCCCTTGGGTTCGCCCACAAGACACTGTTGGGTCTCCCTACCCTGCCCCTCCTTCCACCCTTCCTAAAGTTCTCCTTCCCCTGTATACATATGGGTCCCGACTAAGTATAACTACATACCGTCTTTGTTGGTACTAGAACATTTTATGGGAGATTAATTTTTAAAATTTTATATAATACGATTTTTTTTTTTTCTCAGTGGGTTGGGTGCTTCTCAGTACAACTGTAGAGGTACCGGAGAGAATAGGTTGTTGTGATTACAAATGACCCGACCGAAGGACCTCCTTCTTCTCATGAAGGAGGACTGTGGGAAGGACCCACAACACTTACGTTATTCTACAGGACTAAACTCCTATTATAAGAGATGAGGTCTGGATCTAAATTATTTTTTAAGTGAAGACTTATAGAATTTAGTACTTATTAAACGCAATATATCATAAAACATTCTTCAATGATTTGAATAGTCATTGTCAACACGTCGATGAGACAAGGTCCGTCACGGTAATTGGACCACATCACCGTAGTGTTTGTAGACCCATCCCTCTTCCACGTGTTTCATCCACTAGTGAAGATTGACCCCCTACCGAAGTATCCTCTGGACTATAACTCGACTCAGAACTTCTCTCTCACGTCGGTCATCTCTTTTGCCCCCTTCCACTCACCCATTATGAATTTAGTCCCGTAAGGTCCGTCTGTCTCGTCTCACTTACGTCCTTGTGCTCAAAACTCACCGAGTCGTTCCGATCTTTTGTCGTGTATTTGTCCCGTTCCCTACTTCTCCTCTCGATCCACTCCCGACCTAGTACTTTCCGAAGTATACGGTTCGTTACACATCATATTAGAAAGAGAGTATCGATGACTCCTTCGTGAGTTTCCCAAATGGAATCCTATCCTGTACTCAGTTAAACTTTAACATTTTCTAATGAAAACGTTCCTTATACCTCCCGATCAACCTTCACTCATTTATCATTCTACCCCTGATTAGTGTCGACAAGATCACCTACTCACTGTCTACTACTCCCTGTTTTCGTTCTACCGTTATCTGACCTATATCTGTTCACCCACCTAGACTTTGTAATTACTCCATCTTTGTTGACCTATATCAATTTGTAACATGTACGTCAAGCCGTCTTCCCTACTCAGTTTCAACTATGGTTTCCGGGAAACTAACTCAACGACTTACTACGACTACCGAAAGTGGTTCTACTTTAACGATCTTCTTCCTTTTTAAAACTTCTCCTACTGTTCTCAAGTTATAATCTGTAGTGTTCACATTGAATTAGTTCCTCCGTTAAGTCTGCGTACTCAGTAGGCCATCTCTACATATCATTTGTCAACCTATACTACTAGACTTTAAGGCAACTCTTCAAATTGTCCGACTTTATACCGTATACAAGTCACCCACTTCGGTACTACCAACACTTATTTGAACGAGTTTCCTGTAAAAATCGGTCTCTTCTTAGAGTCGTCTTGAGACCTCTACATCTTTGTGAATTGTCTCGTCAGTCTTTTCCTTGGACTCTCTTATTGGGTTTTCCATTCTCTTCACCATACAATTAATATTAAATTTAATAATATATAATAATTATCCTTGTTCTTGTGACATTGACGTTAAAATTTCATTAGTATGTTTCCTGATGTGAACTAGAATCGGTTTTCGGGCTCTTCGCTACTATGTTTCCTGACTGTATGTTATACTATATTGTTACACATGAAGTCCTAGTCTCTCAACTACACAATTGTAGTTGTAGTAACAATAGAGAGTTTATCCACTATTTAAGTCAAGAGGGGTTGTTTTCAAAACAAAAGGTACAGGTATTCGGAGAGCAAAAAGGTACCTCGGGGTAGTAAAATTGGGGTATGGACGAGTAACGACGGAAAAGATTTAAGGGGTAGGGCCACATCGACAGAACTTATGAGAGAGGTGACTACGAGAGTAGTAGTCCGAGCTACAACTGTAACGAGTCAAGGTACCCCAGGTAAACTCGACAGTCGCGAAAGAACAGGTGTGTGTTCGAGGAAGTCACATTTGTTCTATGACATGGAAGTCGAACTCCGAGAAGATGAACCACAATACAAGTCTTGTGAGACAAGACGTTTGTCTTGCGTTCTATTCAGTAATAATTAAAGAAATTTAATCTATTTATTTAGGTTTGGTGGATGAACACATACAAGAGACATTTTTGTACTTTTCATTTATTTAAGGACTTTTTAAGTGTTTCATACAGAGGTTTCAAAGGTGATGGGTTATGGTTTTTTTTTTTTTTTTTTTTCTTTCTTTCTTTCTTTTACTTTCTCTTTTTCTTTTTAAGAATTATTTAACGGTTTAATCGACCATAAATATCTTACAAAAAAGTTACCGTCCCGGAAATTATCAGTGACATCCTTCTTTTTTTATTTAGAATTCTGTACCATCGTCAGAAGTTCTTTGAAATCCATAAACAATCGTTTAACATAATGAATTTACCCACTGTTACCATTTGACAACTATTTCTTTCTAGACGGTTCCATCTTAGACTGTCACAGAGGTGGTTGTCATTGTGTCTTTTACTGACACAATTAAAACGAAATTAGACAATTAGCCCGTACTTTCTTAATTGTGGTAGTTTTATGAATTATTGTACGTTGTGTTCCATCGCAGTCCGAGTCCTGCGGTGAAAAGTCCGTGAACCTAGTACTTTGGTTTCAATTCTTGTCATTGTTTTCATTCATGTTCAAATAAAAACTTAGTCGGAGTCAGTCGGAGATACGTTTCAACTTTACGTAAAATTGTTCTTTCGCTAGCTCGAAAATCTGAAACGAGACGGAAATTAAGTGACCTAGAGTCGTGTAAATTGAAAAAAATTGGAGTAAAAGGAGTCAAGTCACTTTTCCCCATCTGATGATGACACGTTTTTTTTAACGATACTTAGGTAATTACAATTATAAGACTTTACAAATGGTAGTCAAAGTAAGTTAAGAATAACTTAGTTATATAACCCTTTTTATGATAGTGAGAACCTTCCAAACCAAGACTTTGTATGTGATGGTAAAGTATTCCTTTAGGACTCGTCTTTTTGATTGTATTTTTAACGAGGTCATGCGTACCTTAGGTATTTAAGGGACCGTTTATTCTTGTTGAGGTATTTAGGTCACGACGTCGTCGGGTAGACACCTCCTGTTGGGAACTAATTCTACTAAAGTTTTCAACGTTTAGTGCATACCTTTGACTTTGAGTGATCCTCTCAGTCTCCCGTGTTCTTCATTATTAAGTGTGGACTCACTGATGTTTGACGTTTCATTAACTTTTGCCTGAAATACTATTTTCTTTTTTATTTTACCTGATATTGTAAGTATATTATTTTTCATTATTTTATAAACATTATTCTTTATTGTAGTTGTCTAATACTTGTGTTATCTTCTAGTCTGACCAAGCTCTTTTTCTGTTTTTCTTAAGATTTTTATTTTATATATTAGTATAATTTTTTTTTGAGTCGACCTCCCTCTCATTACTTTGACCTTCTATCTAACTACCTTTAGTGAGTTTAATATAGTGTTTCTTTCTTTCTTTTTATACTTCAATTCTCTGTACACCTTCTTTTTGTCTTCATTTTTCAATTTGTACAGACTTATCAATAAGATTATACTTTCTTAACACTCTACTCTCTGTTTTTCCTGTTTCTTAACAACTCTTGATTTCTTTCTCTCATCAAGAGTCCTAAGTTTTTTTGGTGTGTCATGAAGGTCGTCCTCCTTCTTTTTACTTATAACAGTAATTATTTTTCATCAAATTCATATATTGTAGTTTCTATTTCTCTGTTTAGAAACTTCGTGGTCTCTCTTCGTATGTTAATTTTCTTTTTCACCTTTGAACATAATTTACTCATGTTTTGAACAGAGTTGTAGGGTGTCATAGTGCGTCATAGTCAAAGTGAAGGGTTATCGTTAGTGATTACTGTCAATGACAAAAATGAAGAAGTAAATTTCATTCAGTAAGATTTAAATTTGATAAGTGATTTTGGAGAGACTGAACCAAAATAGTTGAGATTTGACTGTGAATCCTTTATATTCCTTTAATTGTATGAAGAAAGATATCAGGATTAACGAAAGAGGTGTGAGGATTAACAAAGTCGAGTACTTTATGAAGATGTTACAATTCTAAGTACTATTACAGTAGATAAGACATTTTTTTTAGAGAGTATTAAATGGATTTTTTAGTCGTAAATGTTGTATCGGTATGACATTAAATGTTGTAAGTCAAGTCAAGTCAAGTCAACGAGTCAGCACAGACTGAGAAACGCTGGGGCACTTAGTGTCGTGTGGTCCGGAGGGACAGGTAGTGGTTGAGGGCCTCAAGTGAGTCTGAGTGTATAGCTCAGCCACTACGGTAGGTCGGTAGAGTAGGACCCAGCAGGAGAAGAGGAGGACGGGGGTTAGGGAGGGTCGTAGTCTCAGAAAAGGTCGCTCAGTTAAGAAGTGTACTCCACCGGTTTCATGACCTCAAAGTCGAAATCGTAGTAAGGAAGGTTTCTTGTGGGTCCCGACTAGAGGAAATCTTACCTAACCAACCTAGAGGAACGTCAGGTTCCCTGAGTGTTCTCAGAAGAGGCTGTGGTGTCAAGTTTTCGTAGTTAAGAAGCCACGAGTCGGAAGAAGTGTCAGGTTGAGAGTGTAGGTATGTACTGGTGTCCTTTTTGGTATCGGAACTGATCTACCTGGAAACAACCGTTGTGAGTTGTCACCGGTGTCCTGACCTTTTCCAGTCAAAAGTAAGGTTAGGGTTTCTTTCCGTTACGGTTTCTTAAATGTTGTAATGTTAACACATTTATCATACGGGTTTCTTGGTTCACCGTATAAACTGATGTATTACTTCCGTTATATTAGAAAATGATGATTTTGAAAACGAAGGGTCCCACCGCGATCACCACTTCTTGGACGGACAGTCACGTCCCCTGTATTCTCTGAATCCAAGTTAGGGACCTAACCCTTCTAGGGGCCCTCTTCTCACACCGTTGGGTGAGATCATAAGAATGGACCTCTTAGGGTACCTGTCTCCTCGGACCACCGGATGTTAGGTACCCCAGTGTTTCTCAGTCTGTACTGATTTTACTGAATCGTCCGTACGTGATCTTAAAACCTTCGTTTAATAGGTGTGAAAATGAAAGACTTCCCGAAGGAGGAGGGAGAAGACCCAGAATAAGTCGACGGGTACAAAGAACTTACGGTTCGATAGAGGAAAGAAGTTAAGTAAAACGTAACACGATTTTATGAGGGAACTTATTGAAAAAGTGTGTTATTCAGGTCTTTATCTTAAGGACTCAACAAAGTATAACCTTTTACAGAAATGAAATAAGAGTTTGAAAAAACTAACAAACTTAAGATCTAAGTTTTAGTAAAAGGAAATTTTCCAACTTTTGGAAACAGAGAACTGAAAGTCGAAGGAGACTATTTAGTCTAAAAGTAGAGAAACAAATTAAAAAAAAAGAAGACTTTCCAAAATCTTAAAAGAAGAAATTGTTTTAGACTTTAAAGAGGTCCTACATTGATCTATACTCATCAAAATTTTTAAGTAGAATTAGGTGTGTACCTCTCGGGTAAGTAAATTCTCTGAACATAGAAAGAAGACTATTTTTACAAGATGGTAAAATTTTAAAAAGGGGAAGGAAACTTTGAACATAATCAGTACATGACCGGGAGAAATAGAGATAACGGTTCTAAAAGAGAAATAAAGGGTAAAACAATGAGTTACAAGTCTCTTTCAAGGACTTGTAATTCAAGAAATTCAAAGGGATTTAATACATAAAAAAGGACCTCAACAAGATAAACAAGTAGAACCGAGAAGAGAAGGTAAACGGACCGAAAGGACTTTAAGAATTACTAGGATCCAATAGACAAGTATAAATACTTACTTCTCATATAACCAATTGAATCTTTCGATCATGAACCCCAAAGAGACTTTAGAATGTCCGAGTAAGGTGACTCTCTAACGAGGGAACATCCAGGAGACATTCTTAGACGGACGTTTACCTCCTCAACGTCTAAACTACAGACCCACCTCTTCTAGGGGACCTCTTTCCTTACGGACCCTTTAGAGTACCTGTCTCCTCGGACCGTCCGACGTAAGGTGTCCCAACGTTCTCAACCTGTGTCGAATCACTGATTTGTCGTTTGTTATCCAGACCCCATTCACCGTAGATACGTCAGTTAGACAGACGTCTCGTTGACGTCCTGAGGTGAGGGTCTGTATCGACCGTGACATCTGTTCCGAGGAGTCCCTCATTTTACGTTACTACATAAAAGGAGAACCACCTCGAAGGTAAAAACGAACAATAGAGAGAAACGGACGACACCCCCAGAATGCTAGATAATATCTCAGGTAAGAATCCAAGAGAAATGTCTGATCTAACGTCGGAATAAAAAAATGGTTTTTTCCGTCGGGTTTGTCTACTTCTCAGGTTTGGTTTCAAGGAACCACTTGTACACCAGTAACCAACGAGGACTTAGTACGGAGGAGAAACACATATAACTGAATTGAACCTTGAGGATAATCTGACGGAGACCTTTTTCGGGTTAATGGACCAAATGGGACCAAGGAAAAGAGAAAGTGTCCAAAAGGTGGGGATAGACGAAGGACCGAACATCCTTAAGAATTTTGAAGGTAAACAACGACTAGTCATGTCAAGTCAGTCAGTACAGACTGAGTAACGTTGGGGTACTTGACGTAGTGCGGTCCGAAGGGACAGGTAGTGGTTGAGGGCCCCGAACGAGTTTGAGTACAGGTAGCTCAACCACTACGGTAGATTGGTAGAGTAGGAGACAGTAAGGGAAGAGGAGGACGGAAGTTAGAAAGAGTCGTGATCCCAGAAAAGTTTACTCAGTCAAGAAACGTAGTCCACCGGTTTCACAACCTCAAAGTCAAAGTCGTAGTCGGGAAGGTTACTTATAAGTCCTGACTAAAGGAAGTCCTAATTGACCGAACTAGAGGAACGTCAGGTTCCCTGAGAGTTCTCAGAAGAGGTTGTGGTGTCAAGTTTTTGTAGTTAAGAAGCCGTGAGTCGAAAGAAATATCAGGTTGAAAGTGTAGGTATGTACTGATGACCTTTTTGGTATCGAAACTGATCTGTTTGGAAACAACCGTTTCATTACAGAGACGAAAAATTATACGACAGATCCAACCAGTATCGAAAAGAAGGTTCCTTGTTTGAAGAAAATTAAAGTACCGACATCAGTGGTAGACGTCACTAAAACCTCGGGGAGGGGGGGGGGTTTATTTCAGAGAGTGACAAAGGTAATTAAAGGGTAGATGAACGGTAATTCACAACCCTGGCCTACGTTACTAGACTCAAAAAATTTACGACTCAAAATAATAAAATGTCTAGAGAACACTAAAACAAGGAAATTCTTGCTAGTAAAGTAAACTTCAAAGAAACGAACTTAAGGAGTTCCTATCCAGGATTTGAGGGGAACAAGGTTAGATGAGTTCCGAAGTATTTGGTACCTGAGAGATTCAGTGTCAAGACCGGGTCCCGAAGTAAGACTGGAGGTCAATGTACACAGGTCACTACATATATGTAAACACATAGAGTTTCCGTCAAGTTTAAGTAACACGGATTTTAGATTGAACACTGTCAAGGAGGAAGAAGGTTATAAAGGTTAGGTTTCTTACAACAGTGGTAAATAGGTCTAGAAGTGTAGTCTTTATAGTCCGAAGATTAAAAAATAGGAATTGTAAATAAGGAAAGATTTCAGATCAACTAAAACGTTGTTAATTTCATAAAGAATTTAATCAGGTGAAGGAAGATAACGAAGGTGGTAGTCGAAACAGGTTTGAAAGAATGTAACAGTTAAGGTTGTTAGTATTAGCTATGGAAGTAGGAAAGAACGGATGGGAGGGGGAAGAGTAAGTAAAAGATGTTTGTCCGTATAACTAGAAAATTTTTGCTTTGAATCTAGTACAGCGAATAAACGTATTTTAGGAGATAACAGAGGGGAAATGAGAATCCTATTTTATATTTTAAGAGGTGTACGGGTGTTCAAGGTGTACCAGGGAGATGGGGATTAAAGTGAGGAAGGTGTGAGAAGGGTGGAGTGACAAGATCCATGAAACCGGAGGAAAGTCAAAGACCCAGGGGGACTCAAGAGATGGTGGAGTCCGGTAAACAGACTATTCTGTCTAACGTACTTCTTACCGGGGATTAGGATTAAAACCAGGACGAGTTTCCCGTAGAAGAGTGGATTAAATCTTGTGTCAAAGTGTCGAGTATAGAAATCGAGACTTCTAAGATAATACTAGATAAAATTCCCTTGTTGTCGATTTTCGTGTTAAAATTTACTTAATCCTGTAATACTCTTTGATCTATGTGACTCAGTAAACGGACTACGTGTTTCATCCGGGAAACTTCGTAAATCTGATGTCGTATTAACGATTTGGAATTGTGTACTAATTAGTTGTACTTTCACATATTTCTACCATAAATAAATAAATAAGTTGTTTATGACTCTTACTTGATATTCGGCCTTTGATACTTTCTATTTCGTACTTATTCTGTCTTAGGGATATGGACTACTTAAAACAAATCATCTCTTTTGTCTAAAAACTTGTTCGAGGATATAATATTAGAAATGAAAAAAGAGACTTATTTATGAATAATTTGATTAGTTACTTAGTGAGGGACCCCTCTGATCTTTTCTTGTTACGATACTAACTTTTTATATCATTGTATTATATACACACACACGAGTCAACGAGTCAGCACAGACTGAGAGGTGCTGGAGTACCTGACGTCGGACCGTCCGAGGAGACAGGTACCCTTTGAAGTCCGTTCTTATAACCTCACTCAACGATAAGGGAAGAAGGTCCCCTAGAAGGACTGGGTCCCTAGTTTGGACCCAGAGGACGTAACGTCCGTCGAAGAAATGACAGACTTGGTGGTCCCCTCGGGAAAAGTATTATATTGTATATTATATAATCAAAAGTATCGGTATCTAAGAAGACGACGAGGGATAGAGTCATGTACCGTGAAGTATTCTTCACGAGTGTCACTTTGTCTCGTTCTGGGCTATCAAGAACGGGAGGAGGGGAACAGGAGACGGACGGAAGACGGACACCTTCTGAAATCAATTTCTCATTCAAATTAGTCTCTTCACTTTTTACGTCTTTGTTTCCTTTTATCAGTTTCCTCTGGTTTATTATTATTATTACATCAGTAATTCGTATCAGTTCCTGGAAGTCAAGAAAGAGTTCCCGATATTTATTATAAGACTCGGTATAGAACACTCGACAGAACCACGACGACGACGACGACGACGACGATTCAGGGAAGTCAGCGCAGACTGAGACACGCTGGGGTGTCTACCGGTGGGTGGTCCGAGGTGGCAGGGACCCTAAGAGGTTCGTTGTTGTGACCTCACCCGACGGTAAAGGAAGAGGTTACGTACTTTCACTTTTCACTTTCACGTGAGTCATTCACAGACTGAGTAACACTGGGATACCTGACGTCGGATGGTCCGAGGAGGCAGGTACCCTAAAAGGTCCGTTCTCTCGACAGAATGTCTATGAGTTTGTAGTCCACCTTCTTAATTGATTTACTACTGATCTGACATGGGTTCTGTACTCGACGGCGTTAAGACTCTTGACCGGTGTTTCTTTACCCTTGTTTACCTGGGACCTTGACTTCTAATTGACATGGATTTTGTTGGTTCTACTCTGACTGATCTGGTGGTTCCTAGTTAGACTTCTACTGACAGTCTCGACTGACACGACAAAAACGCGTATCGAGGGAGAGAGACAGATATTTTCGAGATTAGGGGACGAGAAGTCCCTACCACCCCCGTCCCCGTCCCTCAACCGGAAACCTGTCTACAGGCGGGAGGGGGTGGGGTAGGGTCAACGGTCGTAGACTTTATTTCGTTTGAAAGGAAAGGGGGTTGGACAGATAAGTAACCGAAAACCCCCAGTTCGTCGGCCTCCGGTATGTGGAAAGTCATTGTTATCCTCCTTAGACCGACTTGAAGGGTCCACCAGGTCACCGATTCTGAGACACGAGGGTTACGTCCCCCCGGACCCAAGTTAGGGACCAGTCTCTTGACTTAGGGTGTACGACGTTAGGACACACAGCGTTGATTCTGGGTCACGTCGGTTTATTTATTTTATTTATAATTTTCTTTTTCTCCTTAAACCAATAGTAATATCTATGAAGGGGGAGAGATATGACACGGGGGAGAGGGTACAAGTTAGATAGTGGTATAGTTAGAAAGAACGTTGTAAATAAATTTTAATTAAATAAAAAGAGAGGTACGGGTAATACAATTAGGTTTACTGATGTACAACTTCCTGGGTTTTAATAAAAAGAGTAATGGAAAGTCTTATTTCAGTGTAAAGGATTGTACGATATTCCGAGATATATCAAATTGGGTCTGTCTCGAGAACTCAGGACGTAACTTAGTGTACGGGGAAATGACTGATCTAAGTGACCTGAAGAAAGTAAAGAAGTAACGGTGGAGCTCTGGAAAAATTGGACGACAAGGGAGACGGACCTTAAGGGAAGGGGTGTAAGAATTGTTTCACAGAGGGTGTCAATTGATTTTCTTGGACTTTTAGAAATTTACGGTGTACAGATTTAGTCTAAGGGGGTACCTTGTACCGGAGGAAAAGGAATGTTTGAGTAGGTGAAACTTGAATGTAAAACTTAACATACTGACAAACTATTTATAATTATTGACAGAGGAGACGATCCGTTTTTGTTAAAGTACTTCCGCCCTGTTCCGGTCCAAACATCTGATGTGTGTAAAAGGTAATAGATCGTGTCACGGACCACTGTGCAAGAAGCTTCTGGTTCCGCTAAAATATACTGGAGGAAATATTTACGTTCATGTTAAGAATAATATCGAAATATCCAATTGTAAAGTTTCACTTTATCTTTACAAGGGAAGACCAAGGGTTCTTCTTCTCGTCGAAACGATATGTTTCTTACAAGTTTTAAGAAGTTTTCTTTTTGGTCTAAACCAAACTATCTTGAAAGATATCAGATCGGACAGAGCGATTACTTCAATCCAAAGAGACGTTATCTCTAAAACGGCTTTGTCTGACCTATAAACTCAGGTCACTAGAAGACGTTACGGTAAAATAAAATAAGTAAGTACTTCCACGTTTTAGTTTGAAACTTTGTCTTCATAAACCTTGTGATAGTGGTAAATCTTCAGAAACAAAGTAGTATGAATAGACTTACAGGATTTATCGACTAAGGAATGTAAGTTGAAAATCAATAATTTGTAATATATATTGTAAAGAAACATCATAATAAATATTTGTAAATAAAATGAACTATTTACTTTCGTGTTTTCCTCGATTTAAAGGGTGGTAACGATAAACAAAAAGTACGGTCAGGTCAAGACTACTTAGATGAGACTTCAGACCCAAGTCCATCGTCTAAAATGGGAAGCCAACCCACTCGTCCTTCAACGACTAGGATGTCGTTGAGTGAGGTCATAAGAACGGACCCTTTAGGGCACCTGTCTCCTCGGACCGTCCAAAGTCAAGTACCCCAGTGTTCTCAACCTACGCTGAATCACTGATTTGGTGGTGGTTGGTGTTGAAGATTTTCGGTTTAATAGAACGTAGGTTCCTCGACTAAATTTAGGTGTAGGTTTTATATAGAACCTATTTACTTATATCTAAACTGTTACTTTACTTAGATTATAATGAAAATACATTTTAAGAGAATTTGTTAAAGGGGTTGTTACACTAAGATTAGTGTAAACTTTGAGTCTACTGAGTAATCAGAGACCGTACTAAAGAGTGTCTTTAGTCGAAAGTATTTTCGTAAGTGACAGTCAGACTTCCTGTAGAATGTTTTCTTTGACGGTTATTATCGTTTTGACATAAGTGGACTGAACCCGAAGTGACCACCGAGTCTACCATTTCTTAGAGGGACGTTCCGTCCTCTGGTCCAAACTAGGGACCCAATCCTTCTAGGCGACCTCTTCTATTACCGATAGGTTAGGTTATACGAACGAACCTCTTACGGTACCTGTCTCCTCGGACGACCCGATAGCAGTGACCGCAGAGTCTCAGTCTGTACTGACTCACTGATTCGCACATGTGTAAGTGAACTGTTGAAGCATAACGACCATGATTATAAAATCGGAAAAGTAAGGGAAGGAGATGAATCTGTATCGAATCTTTATTATAGTTCCCTCTTGACCTTTCAATTTTC
The DNA here is from genome assembly GCA_006410555.1 of Capra ibex. Classification (NCBI taxonomy): domain Eukaryota; kingdom Metazoa; phylum Chordata; class Mammalia; order Artiodactyla; family Bovidae; genus Capra; species Capra ibex. The sequence continues at coordinate 21,804,390 of SJYO01018757.1, read as the reverse complement.
TTAAATGGCATACAACTCCAGAACAGGGAAACCATTCTTATAATGTACGAACAATTATATTCTTAATTTCGTCGGAAAATTACTTCATATTTCCTGATAAGTATTTTAGGTATATGTAATAAAGTGAATATTTAAAAGATCCAGACGAGAATCTTTTTCTGTATCTAAGAGATCAGTAGAATTACAATTCTTTATGGAATTTAAGGACGTATTTAAAATAAAGGATAAAAAGGTTTGCCATCAAACAAAGGTCTTCACATGGAGTTATACATCGTATAAATTATAATGTGTCACTTGAATACGATAGGTACAATTACGTATTATAAATTATTAGACAGTATTTAATACCTATATAATTCAAGATTTACAGATATAAGATATATTATGTATGACCTGGTGGACGCCTCCATGAAAAAAGGAAAACTTTATTTGATAAATTGAAAATTTTTTAATTGAGTATATAATCTTTATTATCGAAGTTATTGGGGATTTCGTGTGACATATTGTATCAAATTCTTTTCAGTTCTCAACTCGAGAGTTTTGATTTACAATGAATTTACAATGACTATATTAAGAATCTTCATCTTTCTGAAAGGTCTTTGAGGGTTTTGTGATAGATTTATATTTAGACTTTTTTACCGTCTACAACAGAACATTTTGTTTACCGATAGAAAAGATCCTTTGTATGGATTTAAAAAAAAATCAAACAGTCCTTATTTTGAATCAGTCACTTAACACATACTTATACTACATATAGTAGTAAATTTTATAAAAAAGTGCCTCAATATTTTGTCAAAGCAATAGTGGATCTGTAAATTAATTTTATTAGTGGTATACGAGATATTCTTCGAGTTTTATGTAACTCTTAAGAGGACGACAGACCATTTATGTAAACTCCTCATGTCTAGATTAAAAATCTATAGACTAAGGTCGGAAAGATATAGATTTCGAAACGAATATAAGATGACTAGACAGTCAAAGAGGGTCATTTAAACGACATTTTTATGAGGAAGTGATTTTGCCAATGTATTTTTGTATTCGATTCTGTGTTGTAAAAAAAAAAAAGAAAACTTTTGCTGCGGTGGGTTTGTGAATCGGAAAGTGTAGACGACATCACCATACTACGAGGAAGAAACTCATTTGATTCAAGACCACCCACAAAAGTAGAAATTCTATTTCTTTTAGGAATTATTGTGATTCTCACATGTAGAGTTGACCATATGAAAAAGGATTCTGTTTGACACAGTTGAGAAGTAAGGTCTCAGAGGAGGGTCCTAGACCCATTTATTAAAGTCATAAACTGTAATATAACTTATCTAAAAAATATTCTTTTCATTATTTATTAGTTATGGTATTTTTATTCTTTACTTCGTAATAAAGTTGTAACATTCAAAAGTACATTTTAGTCGAAATGGAATTAATAAATAGGTCAGGACACGTTAGAAAGGTCTTAACACACCGTATCGTCTGGGGACACCGTCTCAACTGAATACACTTTAAAACCCCTGGATCTGTTACTAAATTTCTGGTCACCCTCACTCGATCTGTTCGGTTAGTGGTGGTTGGGGAGTGGGGTTGTGGAGGGAGACAGGTTGAACGCAGTGAGAATTTTTTTATCTCTTCGATTTAGTCAAATGACAACATGTGAACCTAACTTGTGGTCAATGTGGTTAAAGACAAACGAAAATCTTAAAACCGAAAATATGTTGTTTCATCAGTGAATGACTTTCGAAATGGAACTGGCCATAGAAAGACATAGTTCTGAGATGTCGAACCAACTGACTATTTAGACTTTACAATTAAAAAGATCTCCAAATACTTGACTTCAGTTTAATTTCATTATGGTATTATTACCTTAGTCTGATGAATTACTTAATAATGTTAGTCTTTTACATCTTTCATAATTTATCGTCTTCTCAATAAAAGCAACCTTAGCAGTTAAAATAAGTCTCCTTTACAATATAATCTTATTGTCTGTGAATGTTGTCGTGGTTCAATGTCTTCCACTACACTCCGATCTTTTGTATTCGGGAAAGTCTAAGACGATGGTAAAGTTTCCATCACACGACTGATTCATTTTGTAATAAACCTCAAAAATCTCTTAAAGATTTGTCTGTAAAAGAGGGAAAGTTTTTTTAGATGAACTAAAAGGTATATAGTATTCTTCTCAATTTTACACAACCGTTTATTAAGTAAGACAATACTTTTACATATTTCGTCTGTTGTAAGACTTTCAATTCACTCTTTTGTCTAATTTTTTAGTCAGGTCTTAATTCTCAAGAAACGGTAAAATTATAAATATTGTAGCTACTCGAGAGGTCATCGGTTAGTTTTCTTTACGATCTACGATCTAACGTTGTCAACACAGTTAAAGGATAAAGACCTTTTTTTTTTTTTTTTGTTGGTTGATTTGTAACAAGAAACTCTTTTAGAATACAACTACGTTCTTTAATTTGTAATTCGTTTCACAGGTTAATAGGCAAAGAGAAAAGGAAACGTTTATCCGAGTAAACCAGATAATTGAAATTGTACCATACAAATGAAAGTACACAGAAAATCAAGACGAAGAAATAAAAAGTCAATGGAACATTGAAATAGGTACTAGCCTACTTTTAATAATACCAGATCCCCTTTTTACTATTGTTTATGTGATTAAACAGTGGTTGACTTCGAGGTTATGAAACCGGTGGACTACGTTTCTCGACTGAGTAACCCTTTCCGGGACTCTAACCCTTTCTATATTCCGTCTTCCTCTTCCCCTGTTGTCTCCTACTCTACCAACCTACTGTAGTGGCTGAGTTACCTGTGCTCAAACTCGTTTGAGGCCCTCTACCACTTCCTACATCTTCGGACTACTCGATGTCAGGTACCCCAACGTTTCTCAGCCTGTACTGACTCGTTGACTGGTTGTTGTTGTTGTGATTAAATTTAAAGTCTAATTTAAATTTCTTATAAAGAAAAGTTCAATAAAGGTAGTAAATTGATAATAGAAAGGTTGAAGTCTAAAAGAAGACAAACGTTTCAATAGTCTACTCATATTTTAATTCTTTCGTTTTTGGACTCGATTAACAATCTTTTACTTTATAAACACAAGATTGTTTTAAAGTACATTATCATGATAAAGTAAAGTATCATAAAGAAGTACGTTTTATCCCACCTTTATTTACTTATTTATGGATGTCAAAATGGAGAGTTAAAATAATGAAAGTGATCGAGTGTAGGTATATTAAGAATACAAGAAGTTCGAGTGATTCATTAATATCGTTTAATCGTACGACCTAATTTTACTTTTCATGTGTATTCTCTGAAGATACTTCTCAAAATATAAAAAAATCTTGGATGAGATTAACGTTTTAAGAATAGTCTTTTGAAAGGACTGTAACTGAGTTTTGAGTTTATATGTATCCATTTTTGATTGAACTGTTTTAAACCGATTTAATTTTACTGAATCCTTGAAAAAATAACACGTTAATAAAAGAGGGATCTATAGACTGTACAAACCTGTACGTTTCTAATTACTTCTTTACATACCAAACCAGAACTGTTTTGAGTATCATTGAAAGAAAAATGTTCCTTTTATGTCTGAATTCGTAATATCAAAATACAAGACTTACAAAGAATTTAGTATAGTATTACATTAAAGTATATATAAACTGTCATCCAGATATCAGAAAACTAAAAATTTTGTACTTTTACGGTGTATTAGACTATCCTAGATTAAACCATGTTCGTAGTCACATGTTTCTCCATTACTTGGTCTTATACATGTTTGAAAATGTTTTACTTATTTTACTTTTTATACACCTATCACTTATTACTTCGTTCAGATTTGTTAATTTACTGTCTGTGATATTAGGAAAACCATTCCTTAAGTGTCTTCACGGTGGTTCTTGTCTCCACCAACTCCACCTTTCAACCACTCTGAACCAACTTCACCCTTCAACCAAACGTTCCATATTATATACAGGTGAATTTCTCTATGGGTCGAAAGTCTAATGTTATACTAATTATAATCGTCTTAATACAGTATATGAGGGTCTGAGATCTTCTACTTTTCAGGGGTCCCCGATTCTAGTAGGTTCTACTGAACTCCCTTGGATGATTAGAACTTCTCCCGGAATTTCAGACCCACTCTAAGGTTACCCATCTCTACTTTCCCTCTCCGTAAAACCTACGTTTTACATCTTTACGATCTTCGTATAAGACCGTTGTCACTTTTGATCAGACCCACGTCGTCTCTGAAAAGTCTCTTTTTGTGTAACCTTACCTTATGAAATCCGATATTTTCCGTAATTTAGATCTCTTGAGTCTAAAGACACTAGTTCTGGAGAACTTTCGAAGACTTCTTTTAGTATCTTAGTCGTCCCTTCCTATGTCCACTCTACTATCCCATCTGTACCTCTTGTCAAGTTCTTCCTACGACTTCTCCGGCTGACTACCGAACCGAAACCACTATAGATGGACAGACTCTTATTACTGCCTTCTCTTCCGTTTACTTTTCCTAAACTTCACCCCAGTTACCATCAAACTGAGAAAGAACATAATGACAAAGATAAATAATGAAAGTGATCGAGTGTTGGCCTCTTCCGTTACCGTGGGGTGAGGTCATGAGAACGGACCTTTTAGGGTACCTACCTCCTCGGACCATCCGACGCCAGGTACCCCAGTAATTCTCAGGATATACTGACTCGCTGAAGGGAAAGTGAAAAGTGAAAGTACGTAACCTCTTCCTTTACCGTTGGGTGAGGTCACAAGAACGGACCTCTTAGGGTCCCTACCCCCTCGGACCACCCGACGGCAGGTAACCCAGCGTGTCTCAGCCTGTGCTGACTTCGCTGAATCTTCGTCGTCGTCGTCGTCGTCGTCGAGTGTTACGTACCACACTTAAAATACACTATGAAGATAGTCTTTATTCTTTGTACATTACTTTGGAAATATAAAGAAATATATCTCTTTCTCTTATATATCACCATTGAGTAGATGAAGTCGTGGGGTAGTTAGATACCAAGAATAAAAGTTTGTCATGTCTCTTCTAGGATCTTACATACAGGGTTATGCAATAGATCATTTTCATGTTTGAAAGGCTGAGTTTGACTAAGTCTAGAATGGGTAGTAATTTAGTCTAAAAAAAAGGAACGGACATAAATTTTCGTGATGAGTAGAACAAAGTTTAAAGATGGAAGTTTTTTCTCGTGATGAGTAGAACAAAGTTTAAAGATGGAAGTAGTTGTAGAAACTTCCTTTTCAAGGTCGACCTATTTCAATTTTTAACCAGTTATATATATATAGGAAATCGGTCTGATGGTACCGTAAAACGTTACTGTATCCCTTCTATTGTAGAACAAGAGTACTAACATGGGTTTAAAGATTAAAATCAGTACCCTGTTTTATTATGAACCTTTATGTTACACCAATATCGGTTTAACCTTCTTATACCCATCTTTGTCATTACTGATTCTTTGTTTTAGTGGATTAAAAATTATTAAAACATAACGGAAACATAGACATAAGTTCACGAAAAGAAACGAGGATGAAATTAAAGGGAAATCCAGTGGATGGAAAAAGGAACGAAGACAAAGAAAAATTGAGAAGACACGATGTACCAGAAAAAGATTAGATAAAAATTAACCTTCTATTAACGAAATGTCACAACACAAGCAAAGATAGAACGCTGTTACACTTAGTCGGTATTCGTATGTATATAGGGAGGGAGAATTTGGAGGGAAGGTGGGGGAGATAGGGTGTGGAGATCCAACAATGTCTCGTGTCCCAACTCGAGAGACCTAACTCGTTCAAGGGTGGTTGATAATAAATGAGGAACCTTCTTTTCAATACTGGTTGGATCTATCGTATAAGTTTTCTTCTCTGTAATGAAACGGCTGATTCCAGGCGGATCAGTTCCGATACCAAAAAGGACACGAGTACATACCTACACTCTCAACCTGACACTTCTTCCGACTCGTGGTTTCTTAACTACGAAAACTTCACACCACAACCTCTTCTGAGAACTCTCAGGGAACCTGACGTTCCTCTAGGTTGGTCAGGTAAGACTTCCTCTAGTCGGGACCCTAAAGAAACCTTCCTTACTACGATTTCGACTTTGAGGTCATGAAACCGGTGGAGTACTCTTCTCAACTGAGTAACCTTTTCTGAGACTACGACCCTCCCTAACCTCCGTCCTCCTCTTCCCCTGTTGTCTCCTACTTTACCGACCTACCGTAGTGACTGAGTTACCTGCACTCAGACTCACTTGAGGCCCTCAACCACTACCTGTCCCTCCGGACCGCACGACGCTAAGTACCCCAGTGTTTCTCAGTCTGTGCTGACTCGCTGACTTGACTTGACTTATATACAAAGTTTCAATACGAGAGTTAACGATATGACAGAAATGATCCGGAATAAGAAGTCATTCAATAGAAAATGTTAAAGATCCAAAATCTAAACACTTAGGTTTTAACTTATGTCAACTAGTCAACGGTTCTAATATCTAGACAGGAATAGGATGTTATAATCACGAAGGTTTATGTCTGTTATACACTTAATTAGGTTAACAAAAAAATATCATAACATCCATTAGTAGATGTTACTGGTTCGGTAAGGATCTTTACCTTCTGTGATAGTATTGACGTTAATCTTTGTTCTGAAACTAATGAAGAAAAATTGAATCCTAAATAAGAGACCGAAAACCCAAAGGTCGAAGGTCCCTGTTTCTCGTAAACACTAGAAATGACTACAGTAAGAAACCGGGAGGTTTAAGAAGTAGAATAGACAGAATCATACTTATGTAAAGAATTTTTTCTTCTTTTTGGTATATCTTTACAACGTCTTAAGAAGGATTTAGTAAGTTTAGTGTCTCAAGCACAATAGGACCTCCACTAGACTCGTACATCCAGGAAACTAAGTAGAAATCTCTCTCCCTTCGTATCTACACGATATCCAGAGAGAGAAGTATCAATACTTTAATAATTAGAGTTGAATGTCTTCTTTTATTCCTGATGATCTTCTTTTTTATATTTATACTGGGAGTTTTTGGTGTATGGTTTAATTGACATTTGTATCTTTATGTATACTTATTAAAAGATTAAGGAGAAGTCGTCTCCTAACTTTTTATGAAAAATTTAAAGAATTTTTAGGTTTTCCCCTAAAGACTTGTAAAAAGTTACAAGGATAAAGTGTTTTATTGTGGAGTTGTGTGTATATTATGTTCACTGAAATACTTCTCGAAATAAACTACTATGGAAGATTTTCAGATTGAAACCCTGGGAGAGTTTATACTCAAGAGTTTTCCGACGGGTCGGACCGGGGTTCCTCTCCGAGACGAAAAGACAAGTCTTTTTTATTTTTTATTTTTTAAGGGACTGGTTCTCTTCCCGCTATTGGGTGTACACGACTCCTTTAACGAACTACCTACCGCAGGGGGACAGAAGTTAGGTCGGATTTGGTGGAAATGTTAATATGTTACCTCGTAAGACCTTTACAAACTTATCAGTGGCACAACGTTTTAATCGTTTGTTCCAACCCCGTCCACCGGTGTCTGGATTTATCTTTTAAGGAAATCGGAGTCGACTAATTCTAATTTTTTTTTTTTTTCTGATCAATCTTCTGTCGAGTACAACAAGTACAAAACAAAAGACGTAAAACGGAAACTTCGTTGATTCTAGGAAGACCAGGTAAAGTAAAGAGCTAGGGTGTAACTTTGCTACGTTTCTTTTCCCATAGAGTTCAAGTAAGATTCGAAGACGGACGTGCCGATGTGGTTCCACTTCTTTCTATTGTTCTAGACACCCCGAACACCTATTAATATTGAATTTATTACATGACTTTAAGATTTACAATTAACAACAACAAATCAATGTTTCAACACTTGTACTTGACGTCGTACGGTCCAAAGGTACAGGTAGTGGTAAAAAAGGATCTCAAACAGGTTCAAGTACAGGTAACTCAGTCACTACGGTAGGTTGGTAGAGTAGGAGACAACGGGGGAAGAGGAGAACGGGAGTTAGAAAGGAAACGTAGTCCCAGAAAAGGCTACTCAACCGAGAAGTGTAGTCCACCGGTTTCATAACCTCGAAGTCGAAGTCGTGGTCAGGAGAGAACGAAATATGCTAAGGATAGTACATTTTACGGACGAACTCTTTTGGCGTGATGATCCTCTATTACTAATTTAATATTGTCGTGAAGGATTTACTTAGTGGCACTATTAAATACAAAAAGTGTATCTTATGTCATAATTGTGACACGATTCAACTCAACTGACGGAAAGATTGTTTATCGTTAATTACAAAATTTTTGATATATGATAAGTCCGTGTCGTGTAATTAAAAGTAACGAGAGAGTGAAGGGAAAGGACAGTTTCGTTTAAGAGAAGGTTTTGTTAAAGACACGTAAACCTAAAACATTAAAGTAGTCACTAACCTGAAACATTAGGACCACAGTAGAATGGACCTAACCTGTTGGTTGTCAAAGAATTCGACCCTGGGTTATCCGACGGTCCGATCTGACCCTCCTCTATCTATCGTTTCCTCTGGTTTTTTTAGTGGGTCGTCTAAAAATTTCCCTTCCCCGAGAGGTTTTTCCCCTACTGTGTTTAGGTAGGACATGCTCTTAGTCGCAGGGATTATTGTTTTCTATACGAATTCGACCGGAGAGGTCTTAAAACTTTGACCCGTTCGTTCAGATGGGATTCCACAAGAAGTTTCCTTAAACTCGACTCACTCTGAATATGACCACTACAACTGTAAAGAATTACCTGAAAAGACCCTTACGTCTACTAAAGGACTCAGTCTAGAGTCATTCGCTCCCCCGTCGAGAGAGAGAGACGACTCGACATTCGTTGGGGGTTCCGGTCCAGTACCACTCCAGTCTCGAGAAGCGTCGTACAACTGTCTACATGACAGGAGACGATGTGCCCAATCGTCCTCGGTCGTACCGTTCTAAGTGACTTGATGAACATGAAATACCCAAAATACTCAATCCTTAATATGAAGGACCTCCCGACCAATTGTGGTCTGAAAGAAATTTATATCCTTTCGACTGAGTCTTTTTCATTTACAGAACTGGAGTAAGTCGTCCTGTCGCCAACTCTCCCTGTAAACCCGTCTACCATATGAATCCTCCAAACCCCTATTTAAGTTCATACAGATCTGTCGGTTCAATCTAATCAACATTTGTTAAAGAAAACAAGCAAATGGAATTGTCCAAAGAAATGGATACTTGTCCGATACGGATCCATAACGTACTTACAACTTACTCACTTTCAGAAATAATTTCCACGACAGAGTTACACATGTGGGTCTTGTTAAGAAATCTTGAATAAATTCCTCACGTTGTTCTTTGTAATATTAATAAGATTAACTCGTAGTACGGTGTATAATTTTACCTCATCAAGGAAGAACACGAGTTTTTGTCAACACTCTACCATACCACTTACAGGTATGATGTACGTTCCTCAGTAATCAGGAAAATATCTCTCGACCTAAGGACCTTATAATTCGTCATTAGTGGTTAGTACACAAGTTTCTTATGAGTTTATTATTATTCCCGTACTCTTTTAATATTATTTAAAACTTTTCGTTCTACGTTTTAGATTGTTATTATACAAGGGTCACAACGTGTATAGTCTTATATTTCTCACAAATAAAGGTCTAACACTTTCACAGCTATTAGAAAGAAAAGAGTAGATATAAAAGGGTATTTGATTTCTCATACCTAATGAAAATGATACTCTTTTTGTTATTTATGATAATTTTATGATCCAAAACATTTTTAACAATTAGTTAGGGTCTGTAATCGGTGTTTGATTTAGAGATAAAAATCACTCCTGTAAAACCTACGAACTGGTCTTTGTTAGTTGAGAGAATTTTTTTTTTTTTTTTTTTTTTTGAAGTCAAGACTTACCCGTAAACTCAATAAATTCCATATCTATTAAAATAGGTACAGGTCAAATAAGACCTCCCTACCTAACAAAAAGAAGGGTTAGTCGTTCTCCATGACATTATTGAGAGTTTCATAATAACTCTTTTTATCTCTATAAATTTATATAAACCTCAGAGTTACAAAAGAGTAACTCTTGACTGATAGAGTCTTTGACTCTATCAGTCAAAGACAATGTCGGGTCATTCGTCAGAAGAAGTAAATAAGTAAGTTATTCATAATAACTTGTGGATACACGGTCCGAAATTCCATCCCCGATTCCGTTCTATCTGTTTTTATCGTCTGGGTCAGAGACAAGAGTTCTTCGGGACCAGGGAGGTCCCTTAGACGATACATCCAGTCCTACGATATTACTCCATACACTTTACGAGTCCCCTTACTCCTCGCCCCCAGTCTCTTCACGTCGTGGGTTGAGTCGAACTTTTCCTGTCTCTTCTGAATAGTCTCTCCACTTCGACCCGAATCTGACTTTCTTATTTGTCCTCGACCGATCCTAGTTACCGCACCCCTCGTCTGACGTCCATCTCTCCGTCGTGTCCTTTTTCGTTCTTCCGTACTTCGTCGAGGGGCGACAGACCACAAGGACCTTACAATTTTTTTTTGAACTGACCGTTTCAGTGACCACCCTAGTGTTCCCAAATCCCGAGGAACAAAAAAGAGATAAGACAAGTCAAGTCTACTCAAGTAAATTTGTCTGACCAGGTCGTTACGGTGTATCTCAAGTGTTAAAGTCTATACACTTCTTTTACACGAAAAAGTCCTTACCACTATCAAATTCCGATGACGTTTGTCATTATTGGTTGTCCCAAGTCAAGTCAGCGAGTCAGTACAGGCTGAGAAACGCTGGGGTACTTAGCGTCGTGTGGTCCGGAGGGACAGGTAGTGGTTGAGGGCCTCAAGTGAGTCTGAGTGCAGGTAACTCAGTCACTATGGTAGGTCGGTAGAGTAGGAGACAGCAGGGGCAAAGGAGGACCGGGGTTAGGAAGGGTCGTAGTTTCAGAAAAGGTCACTCAGTTGAGAAACGTACTCCACCGGTTTCATGACCTCAAAGTCGAAATCGTAGTAAGGAAGGTTTCTTTAGGGTCCCGACTAGAGGAAATCTTACCTGACCAACCTAGAGGAACGTCAGGTTCCCTGAGAGTTCTCAGAAGAGGTTGTGGTGTGAAGTTTTCGTAGTTAAGAAGCCACGAGTCGGAAGAAGTGTCAGGTTGAGAGTGTAGGTATGTACTGATGACCTTTTTGGTATCGGAATTGATCTGCCTGGAATCAGCCGTTTCATTACAGAGAAGAAAACTTATACGATAGATCCAACCAGTATTGAAAAGAAGGTTCCTCATTCGCAGAAAATTAAAGTACCGACGTTAGTGGTAGACGTCACTAAACCCTCGGGGTTTTTTATTTCAGACTGTGACAAAGGTGACAAAGAGGTAGATAAAGGGTACCTCACTACTCTGGTCTACGGTACTAGAAACAAAAGACTTACAACCCGAATTCGGTTGAAAAAGTGAGAGGAGAAAATGAAAATAGTTCTCCGAAAAATCAAGGAGAAGTGAAAGACGGTATTCCCACCACAGTAGACGTATAGACTCCAATAACTATAAAGAGAACCGTTAGAACTAAGGTCGAACACGAAGAAGGTCAGGTCGCAAAGAGTACTACATGAGACGTATATTCAATTTATTCATCCCACTGTTATATGTTGGAACTGCATGAGGAAAAGGATAGACCTTGGTCAGACAACCAGGTACAGGTCAAGATTGACAACGAAGGACCGGACGTATGTCTAAAGAGTCCTCCGTCCAATCCACCAGACCACAAAGGTAGAGAAAGTCTCAAAAGGTGTCAAATAACACTCGGTGTGTCAGTTTCTGAAAGGACGTAACACAAATCCACTCGACCCCAGTGACGAAACACAAACGTGGTAGTCCCAACAACATAATATTAAAAGGATTCTTGTCTTTTTAAGTGCAAGTACTCCATAAAACGAATTTTACTACATTTATATACTAAACAACAACTCAATGGTTCAACATAGGCCCCGAAGAGACAGGGAGTGGTAGAGGACCTCAAACAGGTTCAAGTACAGGTGACTTAGTCACTACGATAGGTTGGTAGAGTAGGAGACAACAGGGGAAGAGGAGGACGGAAGTTAGAAAGGGTCGAAGTCCCAGAAAAGTTTACTCAGTAAAGAAGAGTAGTCCACCGGTTTATTGACCTCTAAGACGAAGTCGTAGTCAGGAAGGTTACTTATAAGTCCCAACTAAAGGAAATTCTAACTGACCAAACTGGAGGAACGTCAAGTTCTCTGAGAGTTCCTAGAAGAGGTTGTGGTGTCATGTTTTCGTAGTTAAGAAGTCACGAGACGGAAGAAATACCGGGTGGAGAGTATATTGATAGCATTAATATTCTGAATGTCCTTGACTTAAAAATTGATATCTTTAGAACTGGGAAAGAAATCAATAAGGATCTATAAACTTCTAATATAAAATTCAACATAGATTCCAAGTTGCATAAATTTGAAGAGAGAAAAAAGGAAAAAGTTTCAAAAATAATTAAATTAACGTTTTTTATGTACAGTCAGTACCATTTCTACCATGTAAAAAATTTCGATAGTTTTGTCTCTCTTAAAACATAGTTTCTACCGATCTTTCATCTGTATTTGAAAAATTATACCTATTTTAATGTCGTTTAACATAACCAGTTTTTCTTAAGGATGGTAAAAAATTTATAATTCTGACGTCCTTTCATAATAATTACACAAAAACATGACAGGATCATTTGAAAGGAATTAATAAAATTTTTATGTAGATTCACTCCTAACTATTGGTTCATTTAATATATACTCATTATATGAATCATTATAATTACAGGATTGAAAGTTCACAGATGTCAGAGATTAAGATAAAAATATAATAGATCATATCACATTATTTATTGTTAACCTTCTGACTATGAACGAAAAATTACTACCCACTAGACTAAAAATGTACGTGTATTCTGTTAGTACCATTCCGTTTATTAAAACGAACACCGGAAAAAAGTTAAAATTTTCTGACTACTGTAAAGGAAACTTTGAATACTGAAAATTGTCGAAAAAGTCTCCTTCGGAGTCTCCTCAAGTGTAAAAGACAGAACTTTGACAGAGATAAGTAGGGAAGATTAGAAACTGTGGGTTTCTTAAACTTACCGATTTGTTCCAGAGAGACAAAGCAATACGATTGTGAAAGGTAACGTGAACTAAGATTTCTAGACCCCAGGTCCAGATTCAGGTAGTAAATGATCGACACCTTGATAGTTGAGTCATTTGAGACACCCGGAAGCAAAAGAGTAAATGTTTCTCATATATTAAGGACTCCACTGTTGTGGTGGCCTTCTTCATTTACTTTAAGTGGGTAAGTAGATAACTCCTAGATGACACGCTACCTTTTTGTGAATATTTGTACTGATATCAAGTATAACCGTTTTGTCAATAAAAAAAGAAGGGTATCTCAGGGAAAACGGTGGCAAACTTGGTGTTTTGAATCTTTACATTTATCAACCATTGATATAAATATATTGACAGTTTCTTTATCGTTTCACCAAAAGGTGATCTCTGAGAAACCTGCATTTCAAGACTAGCAACTGTATTTGAAGGATAGAATTTATAAATCTAAATTTATTGAGTAGTTTTAAAATCGTTCGATTTTCCACTTATTGTCTTACTTAACAGAAATTAGAAAAAAAAAAAAGAAAGGAAAAGGACAAAAGATAGTCAGTTAATCGTTAGTGAGTTAATCCCACATTTGTGACTTGGGTATTCACAAAGGGACAGAAATCAGAGAGGAAGATGAAGATTTGTAGACCGACAAAAAAGACTGTTTGGGGTTCAGTGTTTTTACTGACCTCTCGAAATGTCAACCCAACTCTATATGTTCTCAAGACACCGATAGATATATATAGAAAATTTAACAAATAGATATATATAGAAAATTTAATATATAAGATGTAATATATATGTTTTCTAGACATAGATACAAATGTAAATATAGATAATCCTAAGTGTCACGTAAAAAGGGGAAAAATTTGTTTGAATCGAAAACAGGAAACCAAGTATACGATCCCGTGATATTCGCGTAACAACAAAAGAGTCACATTAAGGGTTCAGAAGATGGTTTGTACCTCAACGGGATACTTTACCTCTCGTGTGACTGAGACCTCAGGTTTAAGTTCCTAAGTCTAGATTTGGGATAGGACGACGGATGATCAACTTCCTGAAATGTTTCGTCTCAATTAGGGAGGGAGCGACACGACAGAGACGAAAGATTTTCGCAACGATGGTACGGTTGTACGAGAGAATCATATAAACAGATGTCATCGAAGATCTGAAACTTCAGGAATCCTCGTCTGTGACGCAGAGTAAATCACATCAACTTAGATCATGTCCAGGACCTGAAACTGACGGATTTGAATTTAGACGGAGAACAGTGAAGTACTAGCAGACTGAAACCCGTTCAACAAAAAAATAGAGGTACAGAGTCAAAGGAGAAAACATTTTTCCTCTATTATTACGGAGGGAGGGGGACGACAACACCTCTAATTGATTCAGGGATAAACATCTTGTAAATCTTCCCAAAGACTGTGTATTATTTATAATACATAAACAATATACACATACGAATTCCTTAACAGAGATTGAAGCTTTCGATTATACCATGAATAAAAGAAACAACTTTTCATCTATTTACTTAAATCTATAAGATCTTGAGTCTGAAATTTTAACACGGATTATTCTTGGTAATACTGACACTCCTACTTTACTCTATTACCTATAAATTCGTAATATCTCTATTTTTCATAAAAACACCGACAAACTAATATTCCCGTTACACTGTAATCGTTTTAGTAAGCATCTTAATTTAACCAAAGTCGTGGAAAACCAAACCTTCACATAACAGTGACAAGTAATCTCATAATAAAGTAGACAATTTGATAACTAATCACGACAACTTTTCGATCTTTTGCCGTCCAAAACTGGGACTGGGCACCTTAGAGTCTTTCGTTGGAGTATTATTCTATGGTAAACGTTATGTACAAAAACAAATTGTAATTGGTTGGACACTTCGACTTGTCATGTGCCATGTATAAATGGAGACTTACACAGGAGTTCTGTGTCACAAATTTGTGCGTTTACACGACCATCTAGATCCCTCTAAACTAAACCGAACGAAACCTAAAAAAAAAGGATATTCTAACTGTTTTGTGTTTCTGGGGTTTTACATGTTTCTGTGTACAAAGTCTACGGTGTTATTTACTGACTGGAAAACGAATGTGATACCCTAATCTCTAACGACCGGAAGAACATGATTATGAGTTTAACAGGTGGGTGTATCCAAACAGATTAGTCTTGGTCAACTAAGTTTCCATTCTGGAAAAATTAGTAATACTTAGTCACAGACCTATTCGACCGTTGTACTTACCTACGGACCGAGAGAAACTCCGTCGAAGAACCAGTTTCTTCCTGGGGTGTTGAAGGTAAAGGAATAGAGAATTTACGTCCCTTCAGAATATTCGTACGTGTATACGATGAAGAGTGATTAAAGGTCAATTGAACATATTCTGACGAATCTTAAACTCAACTTCAAATTTACTGATCGTGCAGTTTAAAAAATAAAAAATAATGGAGGTCCAGTTAAATAAGAGTCTTTAAATCTCTATTCCTTTGTATATACGTCCACAAAAGTTTGTCTTTCGAAATATCTTTGTTTTTTGTTGTAATTTTTAGAAATCATAAGAATAGTTTGTAAGAATACGAAAAACCCTTTGTCCGGTAAAAAAGGATCCACCATGCCCATCTTTACCCTTATTTGTGTTACGACCATTTTCAACCACAATAAGTAGGACTATAAAATGAAAGAAAGGTAGAAAAGGAGAAAGTTTGTCAACTAGAAGGTCAACGACTGTATTACTCGACAAGAGTGTACTCACATGAGCATGACTGTAGTTCGGGACAGAAAGAGGATTTGTCTTATTACAACGTCATATAAATAATATAGTTATTACAGAGCTCTGAATTATGAATAGATCTGATGATTCTGAGTACCAGAGTTGTTACGACAAATTGAAAGTCTTCTATTTAAATCAACAAAAAATTTAGACGGGTAAACCACCATCCTATTGTTATTCATCAGACAACATACCGAGTAACAGGTTACACAGTGGTGCATCTGACCAAAAGGACCCCGTTAACAATTCGTTTGTTCTAAAAATAGTGAGGGTACGGGCTAATACTTTTCGTAGTTGTCCTCGTTCTTGATGTTATACTTTGTCCTTTTTTACTCTGACGTCACTCAACAACTTTTATAGGGGGTTTCTGAAAAGAGTCACAAAAACCAGTACAAAAACAGTATCCTTTATGTCGAATGTATAAAGAAAATATAGACCATATCTATCACAAATGGCGTGATTATAATCCTAAATCTTCATACTCCGTTTCTCTACTTTGTGTACAAATCTACAGTAGAGTGAGGTCGATCTTACTTTTTACACTCTGAGACAAATAAAAAAAAGATCCTAAAATCGTTTATTTTCACAAGTCAAAGGTATACGTAACAGTGGTTCAAATCTGGATGGGTACTCCTTACAGATCCGTATATATGTTCAGTAAAAGTTTCACATCTTTGTCCACACCAGTATACCGGAGGACTCAAAGGTGGTGTTTACGAATTCTTTGATAAAAGAAAGTTTCGTCTAAACCACCCCCGCCCCCCGTCCCTACTCCCCCACCTTATTGAAAAGTCTCTAAGATAAATATTTTTCAATTTTTCGTGGATAGAGCTAGAGATACATATCGAGATACCTAGTTTACCTTTACCAGAAACAAAACATAGAACTTATCTGACCATTTAATTCTGTAAAACAAAAGATAATATAACGAAAAAGGAAAAAAAAACAAGAATAAAAACGTACCTTGTGTCATTGAAACCCACAAGAAGACTTCTTGACTACAACTTCGACTTTGAGGTTATAAAACCAGTGGACTACGTTTCTCGACTGAGTAAACTTTTCTGGGACTACGACCCTTTCTAACTCCCGTCCTCCTCTTCCCCTGGTGTCTCCTACTCTACCAACCTACCGTAGTGGATGAACTACCTGTACCCAAACCCACCTGAGACCCCCAACCACTACCTGTCCCTCCGGACCACACGACACCAAGTACACCAAGCGTTTCTCAGCCTGTGTTGACTCGTTGACTTGACTTGACTTGTGTCATTGAATAATTTCTTCCGTATCCGTAAACAATAAATGAAAAGGTGTTCACCCTAGTAAGTGCATGTCTTAAATCTTGTCTCGAATCCTACATCGTTATATCTATGTCTATACATGACACGACACGATTCAGTGAAGTCAGTACAACTGAAAAACGCTGGGATACCTGGTATCTGACGGTCCAAGGAGACGGGTAACCTAAAAGGTCCGTTCTTATAACCTCACCCAACGGTGCGGGAGGAGGTCCCCTAGAAGGGTTGGGTCTCTGACTTGGGAGTCGGAGAATATACAGGACGTAAACCTCCGTCTAAGAAATGGTGATCACGGTGGACATATCTTCATTTGTTTATAATCAACAACGACAACCAACATATAAAAATTCATGTACTTGGTATACTTCATCGGATCCTTAAATTACAAAAATACTCTTGGGAGAATTTGTCATCTAATAAAAACTGAGTCTTCTCGCTAATAGTACATGATTCATTTCAGCGAGTCAGCACAGGCTGAGAAACGCTGGGGTGTCTGACATCGGGTGGTCCGAGGAGGTATTTGTAAAGTAAGACATAAGAACCGACTTTTGGTCCACCGTTTAAATTAAGGAGCCGGATGATCGTTTGTAAGGTCCTTATCGGAGGTTTGAAAACAATAAACGTTATAAGTGTCTAGGGGTCCTCTTTATTGAAGGAAAACACCCGAAGAGATTGTCTTATCGTAACTTTGTGCATATAATGGTATACACTTTGTCTAGTGGTCAGGTCCAAGCTGCGTACTCTGTCCCGTGAGTCCCGACCACGTGACCCTACTGAGACTCCCTACCCTACCCCTACCTCCACCCTCCCCCCATGTCCTACCCCCTGAGTACATGTGGGTACCGACTAAGTACAGTTATATACCGTTTTTGGTGGTGTTATAACATTTCATTAATCGGAGGTTAATTTAATTAATTAATTTTTATTGTCAGTCGGAAAATTCGTAATCGTAAGTAACGGAACACAATTGAACGGAACCTCAATTGTAAAGTTTGTATCCTTTTGGACTTTTGTATATATAAGTATTGTCTTTATGACTGTACAAGAGCTACGAAGGTCGATGGAGACGGACGACACTACAGACAAATGAGACCAGACCATAAATAATTTTATATGTTTAAACGGTATCGTTGGTAACGTTGTGTTTCGGATATACACAAAGATTCTATTCCTCTTGGAAAAAAAAAAAGAATTTCTTTGTATGTTTTTATACGATCAACAGGTTCATGTCTAATCTATAGGACGTTTTACCTTTACACACATCTTTATTGTAAAAATATACCTTGGAATTCTTATAAAAATTTATGAATCTGATAAAGATTCATGGATAATAACGATGGTGATAATAAAAAAAAATTTCTTTAGACTTTCAACACCACATAAACCTATATATTGTCACTTAGACCGTTTCTTCTGTCTGTGTCGTCACGTTCTTAAACTCAATTACCGGTAGTAAAATGTTTTTTATGTACTAAACATTTATATTACGGAATAAAAATAAAAGGTACTGTAAACTGTAAAACAAAAGTTCAAATAAACAATTTTCACTTGTAACATCTTGGACTTTTTTGGGTGAGATATAGAAAAATTTCTTTTTCATTTTTTGTAAGGAAGAGAAAAATACGACTTTTTCACCAAACACGAAATAACAGTCCACTCGTCCACTGACCCAGAAAGAAACCGGAGTTATAAACCATATAAACAACCGAATTTAGGGTACTTTAAACTTCGGGTTGTGTAAACTGATAAAGGTACAAAAGGGATAAGTTTTCACCCAACGGAGGTAGATAAAAAGAGTGAATTAAAACCATCTCTTTTTTCCTTAAATTTTTTTACATAAATGTATCCAATAACTTAGTAAAAAGATTAAAAAATTATTTTGTTATTTAGATCTTTGACTCCTGTATTTGGATATAATCAAAATAACTTTATTAATGTTTCTCTGTGTTCAATCGAAAAATAAAGTTAAGACTAGTTTTAAGAATTTTTAATTCATCCATCTTTCGTTATCGAGTCTCCCTAACTCCTTAGACCAATATCTTATTGGAGAGTGGTCGACTCTCGTAATTTGAAGACTTTGCAGGTACTCTCCTCTTAAGGTCCAACGTATTAAGTTATAGAATTCCCCTCTATACAAAATGTCCTAATCCCGGTTCGGACTCACTTAGGTGTTTTATGAAAATATGAGTATATTCATTTTTATAGTGGTTACTATAATAATGTATAAAATTTAACTACTACTATTTATGTCAATTTAAGGTTGAAGAGTGGAAAACGGGTACTTTTACAGGGATCTTAACATTTAAAACGACAACGTATCGTCTAATATTGTTTTTAATTTAAATGGGACCACCGAGTCATCATTTCTTAGACAGACGGTCACGTCCTCTACGTCCAAACTAGGGACTCAGACCTTTTAGGGGACCTCACCCTTTACCGTTAGTGATGTCAAAAGAACGGACTCTTTAGGTTACCTGACTCCTCGGATCTCCCAATATCGGGTACCCCAGTTTTTCTCAGTCTGTACGGAATCGCTGATTTGTTGTTTTAATGAATTACTCTATTACCTTTGAAGGATACTTATCTTCGATTTACAGGAAACTTTTCATAAAAGATCATATATACCGATTACATTCGTATTCCACAATTAAGAGAATGGAAAAGTTGTTTATCTTGTTTCCCTTTAGTTTGATTTCAATTTGCAACTATCCAAAACCCTTTCAAAACGAAAACTGGAAGTGGAACCTTTTATTTTGGACTTAAGAGTAGACCGTATTATCGTCCCTTTCGAATATTCATACTGACAGTATTAGGTAGACTCGTAGAAGAGAATTCCCTATTAGTTTCCCAAACCCAGTAAGGAGAAGCCCCTCAGAAAACAGTTGATAACCATCTGATATCCCCGTACAACTACCCAAGACGGTGTGATCTCACAATTTCTTTCGTCAAATCAGTTTAGCGTTTTGGTTACTTAGTGGAGACGTGCTCAGTGTAAAAGTTAGCGAGGTTGGGGTAAAGAGGTAAAATAAATTTATAATAAATTATAACTAAAAAAGTGAACTTTCGATTGAACAAAAATCTGTTTGGTTTCACGTAACAAGGAATCTGTACTACAAAAATTTAACCTCCTATTGACGAAATGTTACGACACGACAAAGGAAGACACACTGTTACACTTAGTCAGTATTCATATAAATACACTTAGTCGGTATTCATATAAATATATAAGGGGGAAAACTTGGATATGGGGGCAGGGTGGGGACATCCAGATCTGCTAAAAAATTCACAGGAACCGTTATTTCAAATGGTTTTATCTTACAAAGTAATGTATTGAATCGAATATATGACATAAAGTAAAAATAAAGAATAAACCCTTATAAAGTTTCAATATGTTTACAACCACCTTATTATACGTCTTGGAATGTATACGTGATAGCCGAAGTTGTTAATAGTCGGTACCAATTAGAGTAATGTACATTTATTGGTGAGGTAATAAAATTCCGTTTAGGGTTTATACAACTGAAGGTTCATTTATATAGAAACATATAGTCATTATCTTTTCATGCGAAGATTTTTACATCAGTATATCGTCTCGAAAATTTGAGTTTTGTTGGGGATGATCAATGACCACTACAGAACGTTAGAATCTCTTTCAACTCATTCGTGGACCCAATCATCTAGTTATGTGTAAAACTTTGGTATGACTTTCCCGTGAGGTCGAACCGGTCTAAGATAGACCTTCTTTACAAGTCATTTAATGCCTATGACACCCCTTCCTATAAACACGTTTTGACGTGTTTTACAACCTCTTCCGCTACCGTGGGGTGAGGTCATGAGAACGGACCTTTTGGGGTACCTGCCTCCTCGGACCTTCCGTCGTTAGGTACCCCAGCGACTCCCAGCCTGTGTTCACTCACTGAAGTGAAAGTGAAAAGTGAAAGTATGTAACCTCTTCCTTTACCGTTGGGCGAGGTCACAAGAACGGACATCATAGGGTCCCTGCCCCCTCGGACGACCCGACGGTAGATACCCCAGTGTGTCTCAGCCTGTGCTGACTTCACTGAATCGTCGTCGCCGTCGTGTTTTACATCCACCGTCCTGTCCTGGGAGTTCCTTTGTCCGTTTCTTTACTGTTGTTTCACGTTAAAAAGAAATTTTATCTCCGCTAAATGTTCTCAATCTAACTTCTTCCGTCTTCTAATCTCAAAATCCCACTGCAAAAATTCCAACATATGTAATTGTTTTAAGTCTTATAACTTTTAAGATAGTCTGTATACTAACCCCAAATAGTAGTTTATTTAATATACTCCAATTTTTTTCTCTCTCTCTATTTCACACCAACTTGGAGACCCAATTTTGTCTGAATCCTCTTTATAGTTGGTTACTCACACAAGTGGACAAAGTAAGACTAAGTTTGTGTCATTCCCATTTTGTTTTTTCTCTTAGTCCATAAACTTGTGACGGACTTATAAACTATTATAATTCCTTTGTAACCAAATGAATTCCACACTACTGTAAAATAAAAATTTCTGAAGAATAGAAAAACTCTATGTAGGACTTAGTACATACCTGGTTTACCATACTACTGACCCTAGACGAATCTTTATTAGACTATTACTAATACCATCCCCATCGTCCCTCCTTTCCAAACCCATTTCCACTTTACGTTGTCTGTTCATAATTGTTAACAACTTCAATCTACTTCTGTCTCAATGTTTTATAGTAAGAAAGGAAACTTTTTACAATCTCTAAAGGTATAATTTGTACCAATTCAAAGGATCAAGTCTTGATGATATACATAAAAGGAACTATAATGAGGGTCTTCAAATTTTCGTCTTTCTTCTGTGATAATTCAAGAAGTTGGTTGGTCTTTAAAGATAATTGACCGTGGAAACTTAAACCGGTAATGTCTACTTAAAGTACTACCACTCGGGTCCCTTGAGACTTTGTAACTTTCTAATTTAACGTAAACTATTCTGACACTAAAATTTTACTTAGAACGATACAAGATTAAGAAACTTTTAGTCGTTAGGCATCGTCCATGTTAAAGGGGAATTATTCTTGTGACATAAGGAGTCAGTAAATTGTCTCGAAAAGGTATAGGAATCAATCTGTTTCCTCTGAAAACTCGTTTACAAGAAGGAGACACTGACACTTTAAGCATGTCTAGGTACACGTACACACGTGAAGTGGATTATAACTCTTGAGGAAATCTTCTCCAACAATAAGACTTTGTTGAGATCTCAACAAGGTTATCTCAAGGTTGGTGAATTATTTTCTCATTAATAAATTCCACACCGGGGTTTATCCTTTTTCAGTCTTAAACAGACTCTCGGAAATAAGGTCTGAGTCATATAAAACGATAAATAAATTTCATACCGACAAGACAGACATTAACTTACGATACCAGATTTGTGTCGGAAAAATCCAGACATTAAGTTTTGTGTCTTCCTCAAACAAATCTGTATTCACATTGGTCTTTTTCTCGATTATCAATACGGGAACTAAACTAACTTCGGTACGAAGTCATTTTATAGTTGGTTAAACATCCCTTAGTAATCTTGAGATTATTAAACCATAATACATCGAGCTTATTGGTCAATTAAGTACCTTTAAAAGTGAACAGACTCCGATGTCCAACACAAACACTTATCGAAGTTCTATCTACTAAGTAGTACTCTGATAAAATTAATGAGAAACATCGATTATAGATCCTAAATAAGGGAAGAAATATTTTTAAGTAGGTAGTGAACTAATAGAGAATGATTTTGATTTTAGACACGGTTCGACGTGTATAAAGGTATCTAAATTCCTCCCTTCTTAGTAAGACAAAGGTAAACAAACATAGGTCAGAGTCACCCACCCGTCGACCTCTGAGAGAGAAGAAACGACTGAGACAAGGAGGAACACTATAGTTAATTCCAACTTTCTAAGTCTCTTCAGATTTGTTAGTTCAAAAGAAGTAAGAGGTGAGTGTAGTAATAGTGGACAATTAAAACATTTCAGACTTTAGAGAAAATAAATTCAAGAGTGATCATTATTTGTATAAGTACTGTCGGGTTATAATACGGTCCGTGAACATAGTTCAGTCATTATGGGATTGGAAACAAGAACAAGTCAGCAATTCAGTAAGGGCTGAGAAACACTGGGACACCTAACGTGGTGCGGTCCGAAGGGACAGGAAGCGAGAGAGGACCTCAAAGGAGGGTAAATACAAGTGACTCAACTACTACGGTATAATAGAGGGGTAAAAAGTTCACCCCGTTGACTACTAGTTTTTCTACCTCATCGAATAGGTTTTTGGTTTCGACCACTTCCTGACCGACTCGTCCTGTGCGTATGGGGGTGCAGACTGACGTCTTAGGTCAAGTCACAGGTACCTCATGGATGAGGTGCAACCTGTGATATCCCAGGGACAGTGGTTGATTACCTTGATTTGACTTCCCGAGTCGTTCTCTCAACCCCGTTTATCTCGTCCACAGTACCTCCTTTTTACCACACCGAAGGCTCCACTCTCCCCAAGGTCCGTCCTCATTACCAAAGTCTTCAAACCCGGGTCTTTATGGTTTTGCTGATGTCAGATAAAATAGAGTTTACCTTACAAGTACGTCTCAAGCTTGTACAAGCACAAGCACAAGACAGACTCCAACCGGAACTGGTGGTCAATTCCTCAAACTTGTAAGACATTAAGACCATGTTTTTTATTACATTTCGTGACCTAAAACAAAGTAAAAAGTTTCACACCTATGACGATATCGCAATGTTGTAACAAACTTTCATTGACATGTCGATCATGAACTAAAGATACATGTAATTATATTATGCACGTCATAAATATAAAATAAAAAGAAAGTCTTTTCGAGATGAAGAAAAGAAATTTCTTGTTTTTAAGTTTTTGTTGGAGGGGTAGTGGGGAATTTTTTTAGTGATGTCACGACCCTTGGTGTCAAATGCATACACGAACATAAAAACACAGACGAGGTGGTTACTGACAGTAGTAATCAGTATATTCATTTGTCGTAATTATATTCTTTCCATTTGATTTAAGTCACCCAGAAAACAAGTCAGAAGGGTAACTGTCGGTTCACAACCGAGGAAGTTCTAATGTCCCAACTCAATTGACGGGATGGTGTATGACACACTGGTACACCAGGTTTGTGTCCTCTACACTGGGTCTTCTTGTCGGACATTTAGTTATACCCTATACATTGTAAATATGTTTTATTTTATTCAGTATTTCTGTCATTTTGTTAATATAAAGTAAAAATTTCTAAGTTTTTTCGTCTAAACGGATAGTTTCTTCAATGTTCACTAAAATCGATACTGTAAGGACCAGGAAAGATACAAAATCCGAAACCTTGGTCGTAGGATATAGATGGAAGGTAGGAGTTCGTCTCCTACACCCTATTCTTTATAAAAAGACCATTGTATTTCGTAATTTTACCTCTAAATCACCTGTTACGGAAGTCAATTTGAACCAAGATCAGTCCCAAGGACTGACTATCATAATAAAACACTTAACAAGACTGAGTCTTTCGGGTTTTACACTTTAAGATTTTTAAATGAATTTCCTCATATGTGAAAGTCTATCATCACCTATAAAGTAAGAAAGGAGACGACCTTCAACGGATTAATCCACAACTGACTACCCCCCCGGTTCGAATGGAGAAGGTCAGGATATCTTCACTACGCGAGGGAATCAGTAATGTCGGTGGTCGCAGGTCCAAACACCCGTAAGTCCACTCTCCATTGTAGGAGAGAATTGTGAATTCACTGGAGATCCCCTACAACCGGCCACCCTACTTTTCGGTCTCATTCCATTGTGACTGACAGAGACCTGGGAACTATCAACGGGACCCCGGTTTCTACGATAAAACTGAGAGTCACTGGGACAGTTTGATTTCACGGTAAACGACCGTAAAGTTCAGTACACAGACAGGGACTCAATAGTCGATACACTGACTCGTATTTGACCGTCCCCTAAAGGATGATGTCTCCGAAACAAAAGTAATCAAAGTTCTTTAACCTCAATAGATTTGATTTGCATTTTAGTGTCTTATCTAATAATTTACCCGCACCTTTAAAACTGTCTAAGATCTAAAATATTGAATAACAGATTTCTGTATGAAAGAGACGGGATAAGGAAAAGAGGAAAGGTAGGGAGGTTACTGGAGGTAGAATTTACCTCTACATCAAGTATCTGGAAAAACGGGATGGTATGTTTACAGTAAAAATTCTCTTTTTGTAAGTTTAAAATGGAAGTGTGAAGTACAGTGGTTCAAGGAAGTCGTGGAGAAATTAGGTTGATTTCAAGATTTATTCATATAGTTCACTCTCCTTTTTTATATTTTTATATGGTCATTTATGTCAGTTTGTTGACCTTATGATGAACGGTTATCTTTCCGGGGTTGATACTGATGCTGTTGGGTAAAGGGTCCACCGTGATCACCATTTCTTGTGTGGTCGGTTACATCCTTTGTTTTCTCTACGTTAAAACTAGAGACCCAGTCCTTCTAGGGGACTTCCTCCTGTACCGTCGGGTGAGGTCATAAGAACGGACCTCTTAGGGTACCTGTCTCCTCCGACAACCCTATACCAGGTATCCCGACGTTTCTCAACCTGTGTTGACTTCACTGAATCGTGTGTATGTATGTACCTATGTTGTTGAACTTACTGAGAGTTCTCGTAATATGGTTCACTTTTTTTTTAACTAGGGTGTTTTCTAAGGTATATCATACTAAAGTAAATACATTGTAGGAGTTTTACTATTGTTTATTTATTTATTTCTCTACCCGTTATCGACAAACGGTTCCCATCTCTCTTTCTCCTCCCACACTGATGTTTCCAAGAAGTAGTGACATCGTACCTTCGAGACAGAGAACCAACACTACCACCAACGTGTTTAGACTCGTACACTATTTTACTGTGTCTTTGATATATGTGTATAACGTGGTTACAGTGAAAGGACCGGAACTATAACATTTTTTTAATACAGGGTCCATTGGTGACCTCCTTTGATCGAAACTTTCCATGTACCTTAGAGACACAATGGAAACGTTGAAGGACACTTTGATATTAACAAAATTTTATTATTTGATATGTTTAGTTGGTTGTCACACCTGAGGAGACGTGTCGTTCATATTTATGTCGTATCGATTGCTACGGTTTTTTCATAGTCTAGACAAAATTTCCACACGACAGTGATTTCTCGACGAAGTTTCCGTTCTTCCTTATTTTGGCACGACTTGACACAAGAGCCCCGAGAGTGTCGTAGGAGGTAAAGACGTCTCGACACTTGGTAGACTGACAAAAGGTCCTTACGTGTTTCACCCCACTTTCGTGTTTGGGGAAATCAACCTAGGGTAGTTGTTAGTTACAGTCAAACCAGTAAATCAGATATTCCATGGTATAAGGAGACAGGGGAAACCTTTTTAAGGTCTTTTATTCTGGTATCGTGCATCGGGGTACATCGTACGTCCTTTGTAAAGAAGTCTGTCTTTCCTAGTGTCATCGGAGAGAGAAATTTCTTACGGAGAGAGAGGAGTGGAAAAAGTCAAGAAACGATGCAGAGGGAGGTTCTAACGGACTGAGTAATCGGACTAGAAAGATCACTTCAACATAAGTACCGTTTCGTCCGTTTTGACACTCGCTACACCGTTGGGTCCGCCCCCAGAGGACACCAGGAGGGACACGTGTCGCTGGGTCGAGTACGAGGGGTACTCGGACGTCCTGGATGCGCAATGGGCTCTTGGTGGTCAACGGGGACCTCTGAGAAGACCCGCCGGGAGTGGTTCATGGTTGTCACGTTTGTGTTGTCGTCGGACTAGTCGACAGCCGGTTTCACGGAGGACCACTCAATGTAGAAAAAAAGAAAAAGAGTAAATTGTAAAAATATCATGACACTCACAGGGGTCACAATATTTTAATACGGTTTTGTTTCTTATTTCAGGAACAGGACTCCTCATACGCCACATTTTCCGCGTTTACTACGTTCCTTTTTTTTTGTCGTGTTTGTGTGTCTCGCCCCTCCTTTACATTCCATTTTAGTTACTTTGAAAGTTACCTGGCTCTTACCTTTCCGATGGTCGTCCCGAGGTTGAGGAGGGGTATTTTGTCTTAATATTATCGTCATCGTTGTCATTGTAAACCCCCACAAATAACAATAATTATACATAACACGTCATAGTAGCTTAATTAAGACATTACGCCCATGAAAATAATATGGATGGACCTTTATTTCCCAAATTGACAATTGTTTGTGGAGATTACAAATGTTTCACGGTTTATACGAAGACTTATTTAATTGAGTAAATTAAGAGTATTTTAGGAAGACTTTATCCTTGACAAAGTGAGTGAAATGTCTACTTCTCTTACTTCGTCAGTCCAATTCACTGAACGAGTTACACCGAGTCCATCTTTCACTCGTTCGGTCTTAAACTTGGACTCTTCAGTCTTCCTACCTCGGTTCTAGGTTTAGGTCCTTCGGTCAAGACTACCGAGGTCCTAAGTATAGGTGTCCGGGACTGAGAGTTTGGACACACAAAGTAATACACGTTACTTCGTGTTACTTTTTTATTAAATTAAGATTTTATAAATATAACTGACAAGTGTTACGTCTAAATAAAACATTCCCGGAAATTATAACACTACTTTTTCGCAAATAAACTTCTTATTTATAACAAAAAAAATTTTTTCCCTTGTACAAAAGGAGGAAGGAAGGAAGGAAGTAAGTTATTTGTACGTACTCACAGACAAATGTGGTCTGTGATACACTCCATGGTACCACTGTCGTCGTCACGGGTTTGCTCTGTTTTTACTGTCTTTTGTTCCCTTCACCTGTACTACAAGTAAAATTACTACTTATGTGTGATCTGAATAGTCCTCGCGATCCCTGTTTATCGGTTGTCCCTTATTTCCTTGTAAAGTCAGAATAATATGTCGACGACGACGATTCAGCGAAGTCAGCACAGGCTGAGACACGCTGGGGTATCTTCCGTCGGGTCGTCCGAGGTGGCAGGGACCCTAAGAGGTCCGTTCTTGTGACCTCACCCAACGGTAAAGGAAGAGGTTGCGTACTTTCACTTTTCACTTTCCCTTCAACGAGTCAGTACAGACTGAGAATCGCTGGGGTACTTGACGTCGGGTGGTCCGAGGAGGTAGGTACCCTAAAAGGTCCGTTCTCATGACCTCTCCCAGCGGTCACGGTATGTCCCTTACTGTAATAAGACCCGACCTGACAGGGTGTACTCATAATAAATCGGGAGAAAAGTAAAGGAGGGAAGACAAAAGAAGTAACATCAATGTCGTGAAGCTCCTCTTGTACAATAGTTTATTGTGAATCATATCTGTAAACAATTGTGAAGTTTGTCACGAAACCCACTGTCGTCCTCATTGTAATTACTATTCTCGATAGTGTATAATTTGTGAAGAATACATAATCCGTAATCAGATTCTTAAAATGTACAATTGAGTAAATTATCTAGTACTCTAGCTAAGATAATACTAGGTTTGAAATATCTGTTTCTCTAACTTTGAGTCTTTCTAATTCTTTGAATGGGTTCCTAGATTACGATTTTACACCTCCAAAATTAGAAAATTACCTTTATCCAAACCCTAACGAATATCCAAAGTCAGTGAGAAACTTAAGGGAAGGAGTACTGTCACATTCACTCACAAAATGTTCAGACCTTTACCACTTCACCGTACGTCTGGAGACTTGGACGTTACTTTTTGATCATATTTTCTAGGGATTTCTTTTTTCTCTACGACTCTCAACTCAAAAGTTTCAGATGATAGTTTTCGATCTTAAAATGAGTCGAATTTGTAGATAAAACCTCTGTCCTCTCACTTTACATAATGACAGAAGAGTAAAGTAAAAAAATTTTATTTAAAAATAAAAGACTAAGAAGAAATCGTACAATTTTACGTTATTAGTTGTTTTTGATTTTATTCTTCTCTTCGGGTGTCGGGAGGCTCGATGGAAAATTCTTTTCGTATTATTTCGTAATCGAACCTTCAGAAAAAGTACTAATATATCTAACAGGGATATCAAATTATTTTGTAGGCTCTTGTTCTTTTTATTAAACCAAAAGGGTATGTCTCCTGTTGTTTCAGACCAGAAGAATAGACTAGAACCCAAAATTTTGTGATTGTAATATTTCTCAATATCAGGAGATAATATCCCGGTATTATTTTACTATTTTATTATTTTACATAGTGATTAAGAATAATATCAGCCAGTAAAGCAAGGGACAATCGTGTAAAGTGAAGACTGTAAGTTCTCTCTCCGACTCGATACCCTGTAAACGTCTCTTTAGTACGCTCCTGGGTCTGGTATATGAGGGGGTGGGAGGTGGAGGGGTGTGTAGGGGTGGGGGTGGGAGTGGAGGAGGGTCGTTAGAGGTGACTTGAGAATTTAAGGACTCACCAGAGATTGAGGAAAGAGACGAATCCGGTCACAAAGACAACTCTTAGGAGGGGATGAAGGAAGTGAAGGAACAGACCGACTGAAAACAAAGACGAAGTTTTGGGTCGACTCCATAGTAAACCAGATCTTTACAAGAGACTGGGGAAAGGATTCGGTTCAAACCACCGTCTCACGAGTTCAGACTAAAAAAAAGGGACCGGGAAGTGTACGACAATTGTGTTGACAAACGAATAAATAAGAAAGGAAGTGATCTGAGTAGGAAAATGAGGTGTTTGTAAAGAACTCGTGGATCATAAACGGACCCTGAGACCATCCACAATCCCTCTGTTCCTCTTTTCTTTGAGGGATTATGTGAGGGACCCCCTATTACTATAAGTTACTAACAAACGTCTTACTTACTTACTTTAATCCAGTAATGTTTGTCACCTTTCTTCTAGTCTTCTAATCGTCCGTGTACTTTCACTAAACAAAAAAGGTAAGAGGGTAAAGAGTGTCGGGTGAGACGACATATTGTGGAGAGATTCGGAGAACTAAAGTCAAAAACGAGAGGAGCATCAGAAGCAGAATAACGACAGAAATATCCTTCGTCCTTGAAACCGTATCCTCCCTGGTGTCAAGACTACGGTCGGGACAGCGAATGATAGAGACACTAAGGACCGAGAAACGAATTAAAGAGACTCGACCTTAGAGGAGGAGACATTCTACCTTTAATGTTTATGGATATGTCACCTCATGACACACTTATAATTTACACTAAGTGTGTATTTTTCCCGAACTGAGAATCAGACTGAAACTTCTCAGAAGGAAAGGAAAGAAAACCGAGAGGGGAAGAAGATAGGGAGTAGAAGGATGTTCTGTAGTAGTCCCATCATCATCATACGCTCTACCAAAGTAAACTATGTACCTTAAAAGATCTTATAATTATAATGAATATATAATATGTAAAAATCTTATCATTATAATGAATATGTATAATTTTATATACTAGTAATTTGAAGTAAGTTGAAAACAAAAGATATCTTTAATAACGAAACCTAAACGTTTTTTATTTTGTCTCTAAACAAAAAATTTTTGTCCTTTTCTTAGACTTTTTCTTACCTCTCTGTATATGAGGTTT
This sequence comes from Capra ibex, assembly GCA_006410555.1. Classification (NCBI taxonomy): domain Eukaryota; kingdom Metazoa; phylum Chordata; class Mammalia; order Artiodactyla; family Bovidae; genus Capra; species Capra ibex. Next base: position 21,773,636 of record SJYO01018757.1, on the reverse strand, counting down.
TATATTATTTTTAATTTGAATTTTTACTCTTCTTTTTTTTATTTTGGTTTTTTTATCAATCTTTTTTATAACAGTCATGTTTCCTACCGCCCGTCCCCCGCCCCCCCTATACGGATTTTTGGTGACGTCTTTAATTGTTTTTACTATTATATTTTCTTCTCTTTGGAAATCGAGTCTTCAAGTGTTCGACGATATGAATAATACGAACAGGACTCTCGAACTATTTGACTCTTCGGAGAATTTTTACTTTCTCCTCTCACTTTTTCAACCGAATTTTGAGTTGTAAGTTTTTTGATTCTAATTCCGTAGGTCAGGGTAGTGAAGTACTGTTTATCTACCCTCTTATTACCTTTGTCACTGAAATAAAAGAACCCGAGGTTTTAGTGACGTCTACCACTGATGTCGGTGCGAAAATTTTCTACGAAAGAGGAACCTTCTTTTCAATACTGGTTGGATCTGTTGTATAATTTTTCCTCTCTGTAATGAAACGGTCGTTCCAGGTAGATCAGTTTCGATGCCAAAAAGGTCATCAGTACATACCTACACTCTCGACCTGATATTTCTTTCGACTCGTGACTTCTTAACTACGAAAACTTGACACCACAACCTCTTCTGAGAACTCTCAGAGAACCTGACGTCCTCCAGGTTGGTCAGGTAGGATTCCCTTTAGTCAGGACTTATAAGTAACCTTCCTGACTACGACTTCCACTTTGAGGTTATGAAACCGGTGGACTACACTTCTTGACTGAGTGACCTTTTCTCGGACTACGACCCTTTCTGACTTCCGTCCTCCTATTCCCCTGTTGTCTCCTACTCTACCAACCTACCGTAGTGACCGTGTTACCTGTATTCAAACTCGATCGATCAACCACTAGCGGTCCCTCCGAACCGTACGACGTCAGGTACCTTAGCGTTTCTCAGTCTGTACTTACTCGTTGACTTGACTTGACTTGACTTGGTATCAATACGTAAAGAGTTTACGGTGAACATTTTTTTTAGGTCAGGACCCAGACTGTTTCTAATTAAGAATTCGAAGTACCAGTACGAAAACCGAAAGAATCCTATCTTAATCAGAGATTATCTGATTCTTCAGTCAGAACCCAGAGGTCTTGGACAGATCAAGACTCATACTAATTTACATTTCACTTTCTTCTAACAAGACATGTGAATTCTTATTAATTACGGGTTTGTCTTGAAGGTTTTTACAAGATACAGAGGGTGTGACACATAGAGGTAAAGAACTAGATATTATATCGACGATTCAGTGAAGTCAACACAGGTTGAGACACGCTGGGGTATCTACCGTCGGGTGGTCCGAGGGGGCAGGGACCCTAAGAGGTCCGTTCTTGTGACCTCACCCGACGGTAAAGGAAGAGGTTACGTACTTTTACTTTTCACTTACACTTCAGCGAGTCAACACGGGTTGAGAATCGCTGGGGTACCTGACGTCGGAAGGTCCGAGGAGACAGGTACCCTAAAAGGTCCGTTCTCATGACCTCACCCCACGGTAACGGAAGAGACTATTATATCGATCTTATTATATTAGATCGAGTTATCCGATCCCAGTTTACTCCCAGTTTACAATTTTCTTCGTGAATCTTTGTATATCCCTTATATTATTAACTATACATACGCACTCGGTAATAATACTACTTAGATTTTCTTTGATCGGAGAAACCCCGTGGATCGTGAGGTAGGAGACCGTCTTCTCGACTGTAGGATACGGGTGTCTGACCTTTCAATAAATAGGGAAATGGGTTCAGAAGGACAAAAACCTCCAAAACACTATTTTAGTCGGGTAATTTTCGAAAGACAGAGACTTGTGTATAAACAACAACAAATCAGCGATTCAGTACAGAGAAACGGTGGGGTCCCATAAGACATTGAACCCCTCTAGTCTATGAGAGAAGTCACAGATCTAGTCTATGAGAGAAGTCACAAAGACACGAATATTAGAAGATGGATTTTTAGATGTCTAAAAAGACATCTAAGTAAACAATCTTAAACTCTGATATAGTGTACACGTGTGTGTGTGTGTGTTTACAAAGAACACAAGGCATACTCTGTCAGGTGGTTAGAGTGGGTGAGGAGTCTCTGAATAAACGTCATACCCCTGTTTTTTTTTTTTTGGGTGTCCACTTAAATGTGGAGGAGGGTCGTTTTCAATTCCAGTTACTTTTCAAAATTGGTTTCGACTTTGTTTGGGTCCGGGACCTTTAACACTAGACCCACATCCTAGAAGAGAAATGTCGTATTCTGTCAAATCAGTATTACTACAGTATTACTAATACAGACGTGACGGATCCCTCGCTTATTTCTACTTATATCCTTTAGTCCTTAAACCCTTTGTCTGGTAAGTACAACTTTCCGACCGGTGAGGGAGGAAAGGAATTCCCACGGTTTCACGTGGTGATGGGTTGGTCATTGTTTCTTTCGTCCAGGTCGTCGGAACCCCCTACCCCGTGGACTGGTCCTCCGCCACCTCCATTCACGTTCTGGTCCAGAAGAATGTGGAGGTCGCGTCTCCAATGGGAAGCGAAGAGGAGAGAAGAGTCCCAGATTCTAGGGAGACTCTGTCCATCTTTATGTGGAAAACGTGATTCTCTATGTGTAGTTGTCGGTTGGACCGCAGGAGGCCACTTTAGTCCGGGCCCATAAATTTCCGAGACGCCTCCTGCCGTCCACCCCTAAAGACCTAGTAGGGACCAAATCAAATGGGTCAAGGAGATTGGTTCAGCCGTTGGACCACGGGTGAAGACCCAACTAAGGCCACGTGCAACTTCCCTGTGAGCGTTGGAAAAGGACGACCTAGTGATTCCCCTTCGATCCCCTACGCGCCAAAGAGGTGAAGGTCGGTCGCGAGAGATCCCGCGTGCGGGTTGACACGCTTCTCGGGGAGGGACGTGGAGCGCGCCGAGACCTCGACCAGGGGCGCGAGTGGGAAGAGGAGAGGGCCTGAGGCTCCACGAGGGTCCCAGGGGCGAGGGCAAAGGTAGGAGAGAAGGAAGGTAAGAAAGAGAGGCAAAGGAGGTAAAAGGAAGGATGAGGATGGGGAGAGTCCCAGACCTGGGAACAGAGAGAGAGGAAGAGGCGAGGAGAAACCTGGAGTCGGGAGAAGGGGCTGCCGGGGAGAGGCAAGGGAACCAAGGTGAACAGAAAAGACGAGCGAAAAGACGCGGCGAGAAAGGGACAAAAGACACGCGGGGTCCGAAGAGTCAGGCTGGCGTTCCTTGCGCGAGTGGCGGGCGTCGGTGCCAGGGGTTTAGGTCGCGACTAGAGCGGAAGAAGGAGGGGATTTCCTCGGAGGGGCCTCAAAGGACCCAGTTCGGGATCGAGGGCTGGGTCCCTTGGCGCGACCGGAGGGCCCCCCGGGTCGACAGTCCCTTCTACCCAGATAAAATCCAGGACGTAGGTCACAGGGGTGGGGCTCCTGCGCCCGTGACCAGGGCGCTGAGCCCATTGTGGAGAGGTCGTGCTAGGACTCGATTCCACCTGGGTCAAGGAGGTCTCCCAGAGCCTAGGGGACCGGTCCGTCCGCCGCCGCGGTGCCGACACCTACCGCCAGAGTTTTGTTCGTAGAGCTTTAAGCTCGTGGGTCCCTTGGGCCCGAGCGCCCGCCCCGCAAGGTCGCGTTCGGTGGGTGACGGGCGGGGGGTCCTTATCCGGCGGAACCGTGTCAGTGAAGAGGACCGTATCTCTGAGTGTCCTCGAAAGGGTCGGACACGGGAAATGGAGCCAAACGGGACCAAATGAATTAAAGATCAGTCAGGCCAGTAATCGGACGTCATTGGATGTGCGTCACCCTAGGAAACCTTTTGCTATTCCTAAATCCTGGTAGTTGTTCTGTGCTCCTCGGTGTCGCAGATTGGATTCGGGGTCTTCCAACTCTCTGGTGCGACGTCTGCACACGCACAGGGGTACGCGTGAGCTCGCGCGCGCGTGTGTGTGCGTGTGTGTGTGTATAGGGTCAACCCTAGGTCGGTGTCCAAACGTGTGACTGTTCAGAAATTCAGTTACCTTTTATATTTGTCGAAGTGAGTGGGCGGAAAAAGAAGGGAGAGGGCTAACCCTAGGTCCCCTTTTCCCACCTAACTCTCTGGGAAGAAAGAAAAGAAAAGCGGAAAGATTTCTCACCTTTAAAGGTAGTACACTATCCCCCGTCGTAGGGGTCACAGCGCAAAGGACACCTGGGAGGGAAGGTCGGGGTCGGCGGTTAGCAGTCCGCCGTTGGACTCTACAGTTGCTTTCGTAGGAGGGTCCACCCCGACTCGACAGGTCGACAGGGGGTTCTCACTTCGGACCCTGGACGGTCGGGGACGAGGTCGAAAGGACCTGGGTGCTGTCGTCTCCTATAGCACCACACTCAAGTCGAAAAGACACCCCAAAAAAAAAATTTCCTAATTCAAGGAAGTAATCAGTTCCAACGTAAATAACCTAGACAGGATATACACCTTTATGTACAGGTACGAGTAAAACTTCAGACATTTTCTCAAAAAGAAAGTCAGCCACCGGGATTTGAAGGACATCCAAACTACTACAGTTTGACTTAGACTGTATTTCCTTTTTTTTAACTCCTTCCCAACATTTACTTTTTGGAAAGTAAGTGTCATTTTTAGTGAATTACGTTTTCGTCACATCTTCTATCAAACGGTCGGGAGTTGGTACCGATCCCCAGAAAACGTCAGTAAAGGGTGGGTAAGGTCCTAAGGTGACATTCGTATTAGGAGTCATATATACTTCTTCCTTAACCCTAAATTATTTATCGTGATGTCAAAGTCAAGACGAACAATTTCCGTGGTGAATGGTAAAATTCCTTTCGACAAATGTAACTTTGAAAAGACTCCAATTGGTTTTAAGGACAAAGGTTTTTCGGATATGTTCATTGTTTATACAAGTGTTGGAGGGCAAATAAATTACGAGTAAACAGTGAGAAATTCCCTCTTTCACAAGAGGATATCTCTAGACTCGGGGTGTCAAATTGTTTGAATAGTCCGTTGTGTTTAATGAAAGATTTAAGAGTGTATGGGTTAAATTGAAATAAGTCTTACCATCCCAAGTGACAAGTCTGACACTTATAGATCTTGACAGAATAAAATGTCAAGGGTAATTGATTACGTAATCGTCGTAGAGTCGTTAATTTTTTTTTCCTATTGTTGTTTTTGTTTTTAGGTAGATCTGTTACGTTTATATATTATTAGTCCTCCTAATTTTTGAGAGGTAATTGTGTGTATGTGTGTGTATTCAAGTCAAGTCAAGTAAAGCAAAGTCAGCGAGTCAACATAGGTTGAGACGCTGGGGTACTTAGCGCCGTGCGGTCCGGAGGGACAGGTAGTGGTCGAAGGCCTCAAGTGAGTCTGAGTACAGGTAACTCAGTCACTATGGTAGGTCGGTAGAGTAGGAGACAGTGGGGGAAGAGGAGGACGGGGGTTAGGAAGGGTCGTAGTTTCAGAAAAGGTTACTGAGTTGAGAAGCGTACTCCACCGGTTTCATGACGTCAAAGTCGAAATCGTAGTAAGGAAGGTTTCTTGTGGGTCCTGACTAGAGGAAATCTTACCTGACCAACCTAGAGGAACGTTCTCTTCCGAGAGTTCTCAGAAGAGGTTGTGGTGTCAAGTTTTCGTAGTTAAGAAGCCGTGAGTCGAAAGAAGTATCAGGTTGAGAGTGTAGGTATGTACTGATGACCTTTTGAGTATTTAAACTGATCTACCTGGAAGTGACCGTTTCATCACAGAGACGAAAACTTATACGATAAATCCAACCAGTATTGAAAGGAAGGTTCCTCATTTGCAGAAAATTAAAGTACCGACGTCAGTGGTAGGTGTCACTAAAACCTCGGGGGGTTTTAATTCAGACTGTGTCAAAGATGACAAAGGGGCAGATAAACGGTACTTCACTACCCTGGTCTACGGTACTAGAAGCAAAAGACTTACAATTTGAAATTCGGTTGAAAAAGTGAGAGAAGAAAGTGAAAGTAGTTCTCCGCAAAATCAAGGAGAAGTGAAAGACGGTATTCCCACCACAGTAGACGTATAGACTCCAATAACTATAAAGAGGGCCGTTAGAACTAAGGTCGAACACGAAGAAGGTAGGGTCGCAAAGAGTGCTACATGAGACGTATATTCAATTCGACACTTTTCTTCCCTTCGATTTTCGTTTCCTCTTTTCCTTTCTATATTCGCAGACTTACGTCTCGAGGTTTCTTATCGTTCTTCTCTATTCTTTCGGAAGGAGTCGTTAGTTACGTTTTTTTATCTCCTTTCGTTGTCTTGCCCTTTCTGATCTCTAGAGAAGTTCTTTTAATCTCTATGGTTCCCTTGTAAAGTACGTTTCTACCCGAACCATTTCCTGTCTCTACCATACCAGGATTCTATAATTCTTCTCCACCGTTCTTATGTGTCTTCTTGAAATGTCTTTTCTAGAAGTACTGGTCTGGTTCTTTAATCTTATGTAGTCTTATCAAAACTACAGAGAAATTTGAACAACTTTGATCTAATAGAAGTGTAATAATGTGAAAAGGTAGCTAAGAACAAATTATTTATATTCGTAGAAAATATTTTCATGATTTAACAGTTTTAACCATTTTAACCTTCTCCTAATTACTCTCTAACATTATCTATGTATAGAGAGAGATGGATTTAATCATTTTCGTTTTAGGTTCCAAGGTTTTGTTTTTCGGGAAAGTCTCTTTTATGTTTATTTCTACCCTAGTTACGTCAGGATTCTGACTATGATCAAGTGATACGTCGACGAGTTGAAAAATTACTTAACGAATAAATCAGTCAAGAACCACAGGTATAGAATCCATCATGTCTTTTTATCACCAAGAAACGGATTAAAAGATCTCTTGATATCCAACAAGTAAATGTATACACGATGAATGAAATTAGTATGTACATAACTTTATTTTACTTAACGTAACAGATATTTCGGTGTTTCACTACTCGTTTTAAGTTTAAACAGTAGAAAACATCGATAAAATGTAAGAATCTCTAAATCTTCTCGAGACTCGTTACAGATCCACCATACTCTGTTGACCGTACGGTAACAGAAAGGCACTATATTAGTTTGAGAACTCGGAAACTACTGATACGACTTAGATGAATTGTTAGGAGTTCCCGAACAAAATTTGGTCGGAAGCTTTCTCTTCCCTTACCGTTAGGGACCTCTTCCCTTACCGTTAGGTGAGGTCATAAGAACGGACCTCTTAGGGTACCTGTCTCCTCGGACCACCCAATGTCAGGTACCCTAGTGTTTCTCAGCCTGAACTGATTCGCTGATTGTGATGATGATGATGAACACTCCAACCATAAAAATAAAAATGAAAAGTCTACTCTTTTGTCTCACTTACTCAATTCCCCGAACGGTCTCCGTCTTAGTCTCATTCCTAAGTCGATATATACTAAGGTTTCCAGAGGCGGAAGACAGGGTAGTAATCTGAACAGGATTAAACCCGAGGTCTTCGTGTAGTATTATGTACTCATATCCGGAGTGATCTGAAGTTCGAGGACTCGTTGGTAAGAGACAAATAAGAGTAGTCACAAGGACTGTAAACGACATCCCATCGAGACATGAATAAATAACCTACTCACCTACTTCTTTACTTCTGGTGGGGATGTTAAACATATGACAGTGCGTGATAGACACGGACTCAATAAACAATTTATTTCACTAGACACTAAATAGGGATCACTATAAAACGTAGAAGAGAGTTAAAAAAGAGACATCAATTCTTTTTGGTATTAATCCACGAGTCAATCTTAAAACCACGGGTCTCTCTGTTAACGACTAAGTCATACGGTCCGATGGTCAATGAGACTGTACGAACACATTGACCACAAACTTGTCTCTGACTGTAACTAAACGATAACGGTCCCTTGTGTTATCGTACCGTCGAAAGTCTTTTATGGCTTAATGAGAGTTTCGTTTAAAAGGGGAAACGTTGTAAGGAGACTCTCGATCTTTGTATCAGTACAGTTTAAATTGAATGATAAAGGAAATAAACCTTTTTATTTTACTTTCTTGAATAGTGATTAGAGGGTTTTGATCTCTAGAAATTACTCTTACTGGTGTAAATTTTATTCATAATTATATATGTACATACAAAACACTTACTTATTCTACATCTTGTACATTTCAATTTGTGAACCAAAGACTAAAGACCTTGGTCTTAGGAAGGACCTAAACTTAAGGTTGAAACTATAAATGATCGACCATTAATCAATAATCAATGTATTATTAATCCATTTAATAATTGAAGAGATACGGGGTCAAAGGAGTAGACATTAAACCCTGAAGGGTCCACCACGATTTCTTGGTGGATGATTACCCTTTCTTGGGTGGATGGTTACGTCCTCTGAAATCTCTGAGTCCAAGTTAGGAACCCAACCCTACTAGGGGACCTCCTACCGTACCATTGGGTGAGGTCATAAGAACGGACTCTTTGGGGTACCTGTCTCCTCGGACCTCCCGATGTCAGGTATCGTAGTGTTTCTCAACCTGTGTTGACTTTACTGACTCGTACATAAAAATGGATAAGATCTCAACAAAGTTTTTTAGTTCATTTAGAGCATTCCGTGAATTTAGTAGGAAAAAGTGTACCTTTTATGACTAATATCAACATAGTAGACAATGACTTTTAAAGAATATTAATGGGATTTTGAAGTAAGATAAGAGGACCCGGACAAAGGAGGAAGAATCCTGTTCTCTCGTCCGATAAATTAGGAACGTAGGACACACTAGAATTGTAAGATGTTAACGTGTCGAATACCCATAAATGAAGAAAATAAGGGAACAATGGTGTTATTTTGGGATCAAGGGATTTTAAACGGAAGACTTCATTACCTCTTGTCCTTTGATAGTAATTGGATAATAAATTTAAAGAATTCGAACTTTACATTTCGTTATGTTTTAAACGTCAAATTAAAACTTTGGTACTTTCGTAAATTGAAGATCAGAAGTTTATATTCTTTATCTACAACACTTTCTCCAGTTTTAACATACGAATGAAAAGGTACCGGGACAAGGTTAAGACGTCATCCAAAGTAAGAAAGAGTAACATACTATTTAACAAATGTACCAAGGAGAACTCTGACATTCAAGACATCTACACTATAGTTTTGTACAAACGACTTATTTATTTATTCACTCAGTTAGTTAACTACGAAGAGACAAAATGTTTTTCAACTTTTCGATTCACCATTAAAAGAAGTTCTATTCCTACCTTAAATTAGTTTGTTTTTGTAAAGTTTAAGTTTATGGTGATACTTCTGTGAAAACCTTGAGTGAGTAAATTTTAATATTAGACCGAAACACACAACAAGAATCAGTGAGTCAGTACCGACTGAGAAACGCTCCATTTCTCGGATGGTCCTGAAGTCGGATGGTCCGAGGAGGTGAATATCCATAAGAGGTCCGTTCTTATGACCTCACCCAACGGTATGGAAGGAGGTCCCCTAGAATGGTTGGGTCCCTAGTTTGGGTCCAGAGGGTGTAACGTCTGTCTAAGAAATGACAGACTCGGTGGTCCCTTCGGGACCTCCTCCCGTACCGTTGGGTGAGGTTATAAGAACAGACCTCCTAGGGGTACATACCTCTTCGGAATATCAGGTACCCCAGTGTTTCTCAGTCTCTACTGTCTCACTGATTCGTGTTTCGGTCCAATATTAAAATAAAATAAAAAAATTCATTATAGGGAAGAAAAAATAAAAAAAAAAGTAAAGTATATACTATAATATGTACCAAGTTACGGTAAGAGGGTTTAGTAGGGTGGGAGAGGGAGAGGGTGTCTCAGGTTTTCTGACAAGATATGTAGACACAGAGAAAACGACAGAGCGTATGTCCCAATAGTAATGGTAGAAAGATTTAAGGTATATATACGCAATCATATGACATAACCACAAAAAGAAAGACCGAATGAAGTGAGACATATTAGCCGAGGTCCATGTAGGTGGAGTAATCTTGACTAAGTCTACATAAGAAAAATTACCGGCTCATTATGAGGTAACACATATACATGGTGTCGAAAGAATAGGTAAGGAGACGACTACCTGTAGATCCAACGAAGGTACAGGACCGATAATATTTGTCACGACGCTACTTGTGACCCCATGTGTACAGAGAAAGTTAAAACCTAAGGAGTCACACATACGGGTCGTCACCCTAACGACCCAGTATACCGTCAAGATAAAGGTCAAAAAATTCCTTAGAGGTGTGACAAGAGGTATCACCGGCATGGTCAAACGTAAGGGTGGTTGTCGCATTCTCCCAAGGGAAAAAAGGTGTGGAAGAGGTCGTAAATAACGAACATCTGAAAACCTATCGGCGGTAAGACTGACCGCACTTTACCATGGAGTAACACCAAAAATAAACGTTAAGAGACTATTACTCACTACAACTTGTAGAAAAGTACGCAAACAATCGGTAGACATACAGAAGAAACCTCTTTACAGACAAATCAAGAAATCGGGTAAAAAACTAACCCAACATATAAAAAGACCTTAATTCGACGTCCTCAACGAACATATAAAAACTCTAATCAAGAAGTCAACGAAGTAAACGATAATAAAAGAGGGTAAGACTTCCGACAGAAAAGTAAAACGAATCTCAAAGGAAACAACACGTTTTCGAAAATTCAAATTAATCCAGGGTAAACAAATAAAAACGAAAATAAAGGTTATAAGACCCTCCACCCAGTATCTCCTAGGGTGACACTAAGTACAACCTCTCACAAAACGGATACAAGAGGAGATCAAAATATCAAAGACCAGAATGTAAATCTAGAAATTAGGTAAAACTCAAATAAAAACACATTCCACAATCTTTCACAAGATCAAAGTAAGAAAATGTTCACCAACTGGTCAAAAGGGTCGTGGTGAACAATTTCTCTAACAGAAAAGAGGTAACATATAAGAAAGGAGGAAACAGTTTCTATTCCACAGGTATCCACGCACCTAAATAGAGACCCGAAAGATAAAACAAGGTAACTAGATATAAAGACAGAAACACGGTCATGACAGAACTACTGACACCGAAACATCATCTCGGACTTCAGTCCGTTCAACTAAGGAGGTCAAGGTAAGAAGAAAGAGTTCTAACGAAACCGACAAACTCCAAAAAATATAAAGGTATGTTTGACACTTTAAACCATCGAACTATCCCTAACGTAACTTAGATATCTAACGAACCCATCATATGAGTAAAAGCGATATAACTAAGAAGACTAGGTACTTGTGCCATATAAAGAGGTAGATAATCACAGGAGAAACTAAAGAAAGTGGTCACAAAATATCAAAAGATATATATCCAGAAAACAAAGAAATCCATCTATATAAGGATACATAAAATAAGAAAAGTAACGTTACCACTTACCTTAACAAAGGAATTAAAGAGATAAAAGAGTATTAATCATATATCCTTACGTTCCCTAAAGACACACAACTAAAATATAGGACGTTGAAATGATATAAGTAACTAATCGAGATCATTAAAAGACCACCTCAGAAATCCCAAAAGATACATCTCCTAGTACAGTAGACGTTTGTCACTCTCAAAATGAAGAAGAAAAGGTTAAACCTAAGGAAAATAAAGAAAAAGGAAAGACTCACGACACCTTTTTAAAAGTTTTGATACAACTTATCATCACCACTCTCACCCGTGGGAACAGAACAAGGACTGAAATCCCCTTTACGAAAGTTAAAAAGTGGTAACTCCTATTACAAACGACACCCAAACAGTATATATCGAAAATAATACAACTCTATACAAGGAAGATACGGACGAAAGACCTCTCAAAAATAGTATTTACCTACAACTTAAAACAGTTTCCGAAAGAGACGTAGATAACTCTATTAGTATACCAAAAATAAAAAGTTAAACAATTACACCACTTAATGTAACTAACTAAACGCCTATAACTTCTTAGGAACGTAGGGACCCTATTTCGGGTGAACCAGTACCACATACTAGAAAAATTACACAACAACCTAAGACTAACGATCTTAAAACACTTCCTAAAAACGTAGATACAAGTAGTCACTATAACCGGACATCAAAGGAAAAAAACACCGTAGAAACAGTCCAAAGTCAAAATCCCGTTACCACCGGAGTATCTTACTCAAACCTTCAAATGGAAGGAGACGTTAAAAGACCTTCTCAAACTCNTAGGAACGTAGGGACCCTATTTCGGGTGAACCAGTACCACATACTAGAAAAATTACACAACAACCTAAGACTAACGATCTTAAAACAATTCATAAAAACGTAGATACAAGTAGTCACTATAATCGGACATCAAAGGAAAAAAACACCGTAGAAACAGTCCAAAGTCAAAATCCCGCTACCACCGGAGTATCTTACTCAAACCTTCAAATGGAAGGAGACGTTAAAAGACCTTCTCAAACTCATCCTATCCACAATCGAGAAGAGCTTTAAAAACCATCTTAAGTCGACACTTCGGCAGACCTGGACCCGAAAACAAACGACCTTCTAAAGACTAATGGCAAAGTTATAGGTACGAAACCTACCCAGACAATTCTAAAAGATAAAGAAGGACCAAGTCAAAACCTTTCAACATTAAAAGATTCTTAAACAGGTAAAGAAGGTTCAACAGGTAAAATAACCGTATATTAACGACTATCATCAGAGAATACTAGGAAACATAAAGACACAACAGACAACACTACAGAGATAAAAGTAAAGATTAAAATAACTAAAATAAAAAGAGGGAAACAAAGAACTAATCAGACCGATTACCAAACAGTTAAAATAAATAGGAGAGTTTCTTGGTCGAAAACCGAAACAACTAAAAACGATACCAGAGAAAACAAAGAAAACGTAAATAAAGACGGGATTAAAATAAAAATAAAAATAAAAATGAAATAAAATGAAATGTTATGACATAACCAAAACGGTATGTCACTGTACTTAGATGGTGTCCACATGTACTCAAGGGTTTGTACTTGGGGGGAGGGTGGAGGGTGGGGTATAGTAGAGAGACCTAGTAGGGGTACGTGGTCGGGGTTCGTAGGACATAGGACGTAACTTGTGTCTGACCGCTAAGCAAAGAATGTACTATCATATGTACAAAGTTACGGTGAGAGGGTTTAGTAGGGTGGGAGAGGGAGAGGGAGTCTCAGGCTTTCAGGCGACAGAGCGTATGCCCTAGTAGTAACGGTAGAAAGATTTAAGGTATATATATGCAATCATATGACATAACCACAAAAAGAAAGACCGAATGAAGGGAGACATATTAGACGAGGTCAAAGTAGGTAGAGTAATCTTGACTAAGTTTACATAAGAAAAGTTACCGACTCATTATGAGGTAACACATATACATGGTGTCGAAAGAATAGGTAAGGAGACGACTACCTGTAGATCCAACAAAGGTACAGAACCCATAATATTTGTCACGACGTTACTTGTAACCCCATGTGTAGAGAAAGTCAAGACTAAAGGAGCCACACATACGGGTCGTCACCCTAACGACCCAGTATTCCGTCAAGATAAACGTTAAAAAATTCTTTAGAGGTATGACAAGAGGCATCACCGACATGATCAAACGTAAGGGTGGTTGTCACATCCTCCCAAGGGAAAAGAGGTGTGGGAGAGGTCGTAAATAACGAACGTCTGAAAACCTAGTGTCGATAAGACTGACCACACTTCACCATGGAGTCTATAGAAAGGAAGATGATTGGGACCCCAAGAAGTAAAGAAGGAAAAGATCAACGAAATCCACATCTCAATCCAATAAATAAACTGAAAAAAGAACAAAGAACTCCATACGGACATAACGATACTTGAAAGGGGAATCGTGATGAAAATATCACAGGGTGTCCAAAACCCAACAACACAAAAGTAAAAGTAAGGAAAGATACGTATAAAACTAAAGAAAAAACTAAATAAGACACTAAACAACCAATAAGTCGTCGTACAAAAAGTCGTAGGTATACGACCTTAAAAATTATCAAAAAGAGGACATTAACTCTAGATTAGAATGACGTACACCAGTCTTTTCTACGAACCTTACTAAAGTTAAAAAAACTTAAAGGGTTCCCATCTAAATACCGTGTCCTACACTAGATAGGACCTCTTCCAAGGCACACGTGAACTCTTTTTCCACTTTAAGTAACAAAAACCCACTTTACAGGACATCTATAGTTAATCCAGATTGACCAGATCACATAGTAAATTTCACACACAAAGGAACAATTAAAAGACAAATCAACTAGATAGGTATCCACACTCACCCCATAATTTCAGAGGGTGATAATAACACAATAACAATTAAAGGGGAAGGTATGAACAATCGTAAACAGAATGTATAACGTCACGAGGATACGACCCACGTATATATTAACAATATAGAAGAAGAACCTAACTAGGAAACTAGTAACCCATCACAGAAAGAAACAGAGAAAAGTGTCGGAAACAAAATTTCAGATAAAATAGACTATACTCATAACGACGAGGACGAAATAAAACCAGAGATAAACGTATCTTATAGAAAAAGGTCGGGAAGTGAAAGTCAGACATACACAGGGAACAAAACTCCACCCAGAGAACATCTGTTGTATATATTCCCAGAACAAAAACATAGGTAAGTCGGTCAGAAACGGAAAACCGACCCCATAAGTTAGGTAAATGTAAATTCCATTAATAACTATTCATACTAGGGTAACGGTAAATGAAATAACAAAACTCAAGCTCAAATATGTGGGAAAGACACAAAGGACAGATCTCTTTTAGGAAATCGTAAACAACCTCTCGACCAAACCACCACGACTTAAGAGAGTCGAAAACGAACAGACGTTTCGAAAACTAAAGAGGAATTATAAACTAACTCTAAGAACGACCCATGTCATTAGACCCGACATCCAATAAAAGAAAGTAGTGAAATTCATACAGAACGGTAAGGGAGGACCAGACTTCTCAAAGATAACTTTCTAGTCGACTATGGGAATACCCTTAGGGGAACACACAATAAACAACAAAAAGGGAACGACGAAAATTATAAATAAGAAACACAAACTAGAAACAATTAAACTAATTATACACAGAACCCCACAAAGTGGAACCCAAATAGGACAAACCCTGAGAGACCCAAAGAACCTGAACCCACTAATAAAGGAAGGGGTAAAATCCCTTCAAAAGTTGATAATAGAGGAGTTCATAAAAGAGTACCAGAAAGAAAAACAGAAGAAGAAGACCCTGAGGATGCTAAGCTTACGACCCGTAAATTGTAACAGGGTCTCCAGAGACTCTAACAGGAGAAAGAGAATTAAGCAAAAAGAAAAAAGGAGAGACTAAGTAAATAAAGATGGTAAGAAGATGAAGTGATTAGGATAGAAGACGGAGGTAATAAGATGATAAACAACGGAGGTCTCACAAAAAATAGAGTAAATAACGTAACAAGTAATATATAACTGAGAAAAAATAAAGAAGATCCAGGAACAATTTGGAAAGAACGTGGAAGAGTTAGGAACAGAGGTTCGATAAATAAGGTAAAACTAAAATTCTGAAACCTAGTAAAAGTGATAGTAATAAACCTTAAGGAATAGTCCATCTAAGGGATTAGGGAAGGAGAAAACAAAACAAACCACCCGTAAATAGGACAAGGAAATGGACGACACATAAGGAGATAGAGAAGTACTGAGTAAAGGAGTACATTCAGACAAATATAACGACACAAACCCCACCGAAAAGACATAAGACCGTCAAACACCGCAAGAGAAATAACACCTCAAAGGAGCAACACCCACCCCAACATGTCTACCGAACAGTTACAAAGGACCAACCTCTTCGAACACAGTCACAAGACCACCCACCTAGACCTAAAGAAGAGAGACCTCACGTTACTTCACATGTCATTACTCAATACTCTACTGTTACCCAAACCTCATTGAAACTCATCGGACATATAACTCCGAGTCCCGACACAAGGAGACAACGATCTCTTGAATGTACCATACAGAACGAGACCTTGAACAACCGGGAACACACCACGAACCAAAGTCACATTCATACCTCCGTAAACTACTCAAGGACAGCTAATTACAAGGGACCTCAGTCCTCAAGAGACCACAAGAGTCCTAAACCTGAATTCGGAGAATGAAGACCAAAAGTCAGAATAAAAGTGTCATCAGAGTTCTGAAGAGGTAGATATGTCGTGGTAACTATTTTGTAGAGGAAAACTTCTGTTACCCGACGAAAAGAACCACGGACTACAGGAGACGGTCGTAAGTCTTCAACAAAACACCTTAAATGAGTCGCAAATTTACAAGAAAACTACTTAAACAACCCATCTTTCACCAGAGGGGAAGGATAAGGAGACGGTAGAATCCTGGTGGAGGTCCAATATTAAAATTTGGTCACTCAAGGTTTTCACAGAAGTATCACCATAAAATTAAACTTTACCAAAACAAACTAATTTAAGGTAGGAACAAACTTCTTTTAATAGTGAATCGAAAAGTTGAAAAACATTTTGTCTCTTCGTAGTTAACTAACTAAGTAAATAATTAAAAAAGTAGTTTACCGAAATGACCCCCAGAATAAAATGAGGTCGGACCTACCTCTAAGAAGGATTGGACACACCCTGTAACCTTCTTGACTCAGAAGAACTCTAAAAGACACGGTGAGGTATATCGACAGCGACTGGTTCCCCCTAAGGAGGAAGATACAGTGTATCCCCAAGTTACGAAAAGGTCTAGGAAGAGACTACTCCGATAGTCGTTTCGTCTTATAGGTCTGGGAAGAGAAAGTACAGTAGGACGAACCTGTCGGAAGTTATCGAGTGTTCACGGCCTGAAACATTTATACTATTCAAGACTCCTCACTTCGCGTAGAGACTTCCCATAGGATTCCACCTACTAAGTCCCAACTTTAAGACTGATTAAACTGACACGTTTCCTTCCGAGACTGTGTTTCGGAGTACATACAACGAAAGTGAACTCTGTAGAGAGGAGAGACTTGAAACGGACGGGTGTCCATCAGGGGACAAATTTCGAGTACTGGGGTACAGGAAGGAGTCTTTTAGGTCAGGACAGAAGTAAACGAGTAGGAGACTAAATTTTTTGTCAATGACCCATAAAGGATTCAAGATCGATACTCACTGTTTTACCACTCAGTTTTGTCTGTGTTAGAAATAAGAGTACCTCAAATATTAAACCATCCTCTTTCGTAAAATTAGTTTCACAATTCACAGTCAGTGAGTTAACACTGCTGAGAAACCCTGGAGTACCTGACATCGGGAGGTCCGAGGAGACAGGTACCTTAAGAGGTCCGGTTCTTATGACCTCACCCATCGGTAAGGGAAGAGGTCCCCCAGAAGGGTTGGGGCCCTAACTTGGGACTAGAGGACGTAACGTCTAAGAAATGGTAGACTCGGTGGTCCCTTCGGGTTCTCACTCAGTTTCGTCTGTGTTAGAAACAAGAGCACCCCAAATACTAGACCATCCTATTTTGTTTTACACTGTGATTATGTGTCTTTTACTGTTTCTGACGTCACTTTCTACCTATGTGACTGGTATCCCTGTCTGAATGGACTCCTTTACTCAATGCTTCTACTTTCACTTGTTGAAATTACATAAGGGTACGTATATCCTTCGGGCACGGACAACCCCTCCGTTCCGTCGGACCAAGAGGACTCTAGCACCCTGTACACCTAGGTGGAGTCCATCTCCCTAGTGGAAACCATCGTTCTCCCTATGTAAGGGGGAGAGTCAAAAGAAATGAGTAAGAGAGGCCTCCACCTGTTTGAGGACAGGGGTGTTACCGTATTTACGTTCTTGGACTAAGATCAAGACAGAGGGATAGTCACTCTCGACACCCGACCGACCAAACACAAGGATCTAGGAGACGTTTAGGTGTGTAAAGTGTCTGTACACTAAATGAGTAGATCTCTGTTGGTCTCAATGAGGAGAAAAACAGACTAGGAAATCATTGGGTTATCGAGTCCACCATTTCTTAGGTGGACGTTACGTCCTCTGGGGTCAAGATAAAGACTCACCCCTTCTAGACGACCTTCTTCCCTTATCCGATGGGTGAGGTCAGAAGAACCCGAAGGGACACCGAGTCGACCATTTCTTGGGTAGACGTTACACCTTCTGGACCCAGGCTAGGGACCTAACTCTTCTATGGGACCTCTTCCCTCTCCGATGGGTGAGGTCATAAGACCGGATCTCGTAAGGTCCCTGACATAACAGGTACCCCAACGTTTCTCAATCTGTACTGACTCGCTGAAAGTATGTATAAGTATGAATCCTTAGACTCTCTTAGGATAGGATGGGGATTGTTTTAGGAAAGTCGAGAAAAATACAAGAAGGAATTCGGTTCGTGTAGTGTGATTTGTAGTACTTTGTGATCAATAGTCAATAGGGAAACGAAAGACCTTCGTTACTAGGTCGAACTACCCTATAAAAACTATTCTTGGGAGACAACTACGAGATCTACCCTCTCCTACCTTCGACAATCAAATTAGACAGTATCGCTCAAGTTCCATTTTTTTCCCAAGACCGAAAATATTATTTCGGTCTGACATTTGACCACTCTCGTAGACTCACCCTATCATTACTTACTCGGAGTTTGAGTCCTTGTGACTTGTGGTAACAAAACTCCTTCCAGACCACGTACTTTCTCTCAAAGGAAATTTTGAATTTTTTTTCTTTTTTCTTTTCAGGTAAATTTTGACTCTAAATGTCAGTCACGTATTTAAAAAGAATTTAGATACAACTGTGTAACGTCGTACATCATACAATCCTTTCTGGACAACGTTATAAATTACACATTTCCTGTTTCAGTGTGGAGTTCGGGTCGAAGACCCGAGAAACAAAAAATTGTTTTGGGTAAAAATACAATCGTCAAGGTGAATATTGAATGTCCCTTTTACGGAGGTCTATTTGAACAGGTAGGAACAAGTTTCCATACTCGATCATGTGTTTTCACAGTTCCATTAGTACTGTTAACCAAGGGTTTACATTTAAAGTTCATAGGAGTAGTTTAACTCAGAAGACAAGTACCTGGATCATAAAACAATGGGAACGAGAACGAAATTTTAGTAGAGTGGTGTGTCCCAGGGGTGAGAAATCCGACCGGAATCGGTCTCCTCATTTACGCTACCTTACACTGACTGTATGAGAAAATGGAAGGGGAAACTCATAGGAGACCAGGGACGGACTTGTACAGGATAAAAGATAGAAAACGTCCTGTTCTTTCTCGGAAGACGGGTAAATCCTTCCGTTTGAGGGATGAAACGAGGGACTCCATTACAGGATTAGAGACCTATGGGGTATTTTTACATTACGAGAAAGAGAGTAAAATAAGTCTTCGAACATGAAGAAATCCCGTTCGTCTGTAAATTCGTAGGTTATGTGGTTTTAGGAGTCTTAGTGGGTGAGACACTTGTCCGGAACTTTTCTTGACGAACTACCGTCGGATTCTCTACAAGATTATACCCCCTCCATAGTGGATAAACCCAAAGGGGTCACCGAGTCACCATTTCTTAGACGGACGTTACGTCCTCTGTGTCCTCTGTGCCCAAACTAGGGACCCAACTCTTCTAGGGGACCTCCTCCCGTACCGTTGGTAGATCATAAGAACGGACCTCTTAGGGCACCTATCTCTTCGGACAGTCCAATGTCAGGTATCCCAGTCTTTCTCAGCCTCTGTCGACATTGACTTATGTGTGGGTGTAGTGGGTAAATCCTGACTGGAGTCGTGTTTTCAACTGTCAAACTGTATGTAGATTACGTAGAAGTCGAAAGAGAACGGGGTATCCTACACAACGCCCCCCTCAGGGGTGTGGGAGTGTAAGAATAGGAAGAGGTACAGTTTTAGACGAGTCAACTGTCTGTATTCAACAGTTGAAGACACGACTCCAGTCAGGATTTATCTACTACACGTACACACAAGTCAATGTCGACACAGACTGAGAAAGACTGGGATAATGACATCGAACGGTCCGAAGAGACAGGTACTCTAAGAGGTCCGTTCTTATGACCTCACCCACCGGTACGGGAGGAGGTCCACTAGAAGAGTTGGGTCCCTAACTTGGGCACAGAGGACACAGACGACGTGACGTCCGTCTAAGAAATGGTTACTCGGTGACCCCTTTGGGTTTATTCACTATGAAGGGGGTATAATCCTGGAGAATTCGACAGTAGCAGCCGTAACTCCACACTCCTAAACTCCAGAATAGAAGACAGATAAATCGTTGTAAATAAGTGTACGACCTATTACAGATTCTACGTCTATGATCAATCTATAAGTGACAAGAATTCTTCGGAAGGGTCCACCACGATCACCATTCCTTGTGCGGACGGTTACGTCTTCTGCGTTCTCTCCGTCCAAGATAGGGACCTAACTTTTCTAGGGGACCTCCTCCCGTACTGTTAGGTGAGATCATAAGAACGGACCTCTTAGCGTACCTGTCTCCTCGGACCGTCCGAAACCAGGTATCCCAACGTTTCTCAACTTGTGTTGACTTCAGTGGATCGGGTGGGTGGGACAAGAATTCTTGATCGTCAGATTCCCTCTCCCCACGTGTCCATTTTTATTAATAAGATTTCATTAAAACCCCCACCGACCTCCTGTCACAACTCTTCTTGTACACTTCCTTACACTTTGATTCGTTGGAGTTCCAAGGTCGACCCAGTACCAACCTTTTGTAGGGCTATGGGAGTGGGTTTCGTTACACTATCACGACTTACAATTAATAAGGATAGGAGGTTGTGAATTTCCCTGGGAGAAAGGAACCTTACAAACGATGACTATCTTATTGGTTTGTTGGAAATTCGGTTTCCTTACTTAGAGAGTCACACCTTAAAGCCCTTGGTCTTCTTTACACGATATAGGAACAACAAAGATTAACGACTGTCCAGGTGTGTGTCTAAACATGGTCTAGACAGACTTCGTACCCCATACACCTTTGAGGGTTTGAGGTAAGACTTCTTCAACTAAACCATTGTAGTTAAACACAGGGAACTTAGATGGAAAATTACTATATGGAACCTAGTAGGATTACACACCGGTCCAAACTTTTGATGTTACGAGAGAGAACTTTTGAACTTTAATATGACCCAGTCTAGAACAGAAAAACATTCCAATTGAGGGTGGGAAGGGGTCCCAGGATTGAATTACAGACTCTTATTGAATCCAGCGTTTGTCTAACCTCAGAATGATAAAGTCACAGGTATAGACAATATACCTAGTATGACCGAAACCTTTAGGTCCAGGTATTTGAAATGGACCTACCCCGAGTAAAAGGACCCGGACCTTGGTCTACTTTCAAAACACACTCCGTCTCAGGGATTTATCGGTGGACTTACCCTTAAGGGGTCTTATGAACACTTTTTAAGGGAGTAAGGTGGGGGTCGTACGACTTGGTCGTAGAGATCTTACACTCCTTTTGATATAAAAATTGTGTAAGGAGTTCACCAAGAGTGAGGGTGGTTCTGTCTCTGATAGATCTGTTCTACATGGGTGACTACTCTGTTTAAACTCCTACACGCCCCTCCCACCATCCAGGTCGTCAGATTTATGTCATGAATGTCCCAGACCACTGTTGAGTGGCATAATAGAGACGACGTCGAAGAAGGTACCTCTTCACTCTCCCGGTCCGTTCACCTCTACGACTCGTCCATTAAGATCTCCCACCCTGTCCCTCCCACCTCTCTTCGGAACTCAATCCTTTAATTTCTTCGTCTAGTACTCGTCTTCCTGGAACCAATATTGTGACTCTTGACCCCCGACCACCGTGAACTTAAACGTATACTTAAACGAGTCATTCTTACTGATTAGAGACGAGATATCTCGTAGTCGACACTCTTAAGTGAAGGTTCTGTCGAGCAAGTGTACCGAGTGTTCAACCACTACTGACAGTAGATCAAAGTTGACCTCGATACTAGACTCTCGAAGTCAATAAGAGGTGCACCCGGAACGTGTACCTTGACGAACTCACGAGAGTAACGGTACCACTGACTAAAGGTTCTCACTTATAAGGTTTCACACCTTTGACCTTTACGATAGACGAATTCAGTCCCGGATCTTTTCCCTTACATCGTGGAGATGGTATATGGTAAGCAGTTCGTCAGTGTCTTGGACTGGAGCAGGAGTAGGAGAGTTACTTTTTTACAATTTTGAAACTCTGGAACAAATTAGACAGTGTTACTCTTACCTAACTCAGTTTTGTTAATTCTTTATACTAGTTAATGTTATAACGCAATTAAAGTCTAGATGTCGTATCACTAAATTAAAAGACGTCTTATATAAAGTAATTTCCAATAATATTCTATAACCCACATTAAGGGACCCTATAAAGTCATTTGGGACAACGAATAGATAAAGTATATATCATCAAACACAGACAGTGAGAGTATGACGTTTAAATGGCGAGGGGGTTAGAGAGAAGACAACCATTAGCATTCAAACACAAGATTTAGACACTCAGATAAAACATATATCTAAGAAAACGTAATAAAAAGGCTAAGGTGAACATTTACCGTAATATGTCATAAACAGAGAGTAAAGTGATTCGTATTATAATGGATTCATGTAGGTGTAATGACGTTTACTGTCATAAAGTAAGAAATAAAATACCGACTATAAGGTGACATACATATATGATGTAGAAATAAATAAGTAGACAACTATCCGTGAGTCGAAAGTACAGAACCTATGACATTTATCACAACGATACTTGTGACCCACGTACATAGAAAGTGTGTAATCACAAAAACAAAAAAGATCTATATATGGATCCTTACCTTAGTGACTTAGTATACCATCATGATAAAAGTCAAAATTTCCTTAAAGATATGACAAAAGGTATCACTGACTTGGTCAAATGTAAGAGTGGTTGTCACGTTTCCCAAGGGAAAGGAGGTATAAGAGAGATTGTAAAAACTACTATCGGTAAGATTGTCCACACTCCACTATAGAGAAACAAGAAAACTAAATGCAAAGGGATTATTAATCAATACTTGTAGAAAAGTACACGGACAATAGGTAGACGTACAGAAGAGACCTTTTTATAGATAAGTTCAGAAGATGAGTAAAAACAAACAAACAAATATAACTCAACATACTTGACAAACATAGAAAACCTTCAAATTGGGGAACAGTCAACGTAGCAAACGTCTATAAAAGGGGTAAGACGTCCAACAGAAAAGTAAAACAGTAAAACGACTACCAAAGAAAACGATACGTTTTCCAAAATTCAAATTAATCTATAGTAAACAAATAAAAACCAAAATGAAGAAAACGGAACCCTCTGGCTGACTGGATTCTTTTTTAACGATAGTAAGTACAGTTTCTTACAAAATTGTGTTGTAATATCCAGTTGATAGTTGTAAGTCTTTTGCTTCTAGTACCGTAGGACATGGTAGTGAAGTACCCTTTATCTACCCCTTTGTCACCTTTGTCACAGTCTGAAATAAAACCCCCTGAGGTCTTAGTGACGTCTACCACTGACGTCGGTACTTTAATTTTCTGCGAATGAGGAATCTTCTTTTCATACTGGTTGGATCTATCGTATAAGTTTTCGTCTCTGTAATGAAACGGCCGATTCCAGGCAGATCAATTCCGATACCAAAAAGGACACCAGTACATACCTACACTCTCAACCTGACACTTCTTCCGACTCGCGGCTTCTTAACTACGAAAACTTGACACCACAACCTCTTCTGAGAACTCTCAGGGAACCTGACGTTCCTCTAGGTTGGTCAGGCAAAACTTCCTCTAGTCCGGACCCTAAAGAAACCTTCCTTACTACGACTTCGACTTTGAGGTTATGAAACCGGTGGAGTACGCTTCTCAACTGAGTAACCTTTTCTGAGACTACGACCCTCCCTAACCCCCGTCCTCCTCTTCCCCTGCTGTCTCCTACTCTACCGACCTACCGTAGTGCCTGAGTTACCTGCACTCAGACTCACTTGAGGCCCTCTACCACTACTTGTCCCTCCGGACCAGACGACGCTAAGTACCCCAGCGTTTCTCAGCCTGTGCTGACTCACTGACTTGACTTGACTTGACTATGTACTTAATTTTAAATATTTTCTTACAAAGTGGATGTAAGAGAAGATTCTCAAAATACCACAACACAGAAGTAAATCCAAAAATTTGGTAGAACTCAAATAAAAACACATCCACACTCCTTTACAAGATTGAAGTAAGAAAATGTACAATTGACAGGTCAAAAGGATTGTGGGAAACATCTTCTCTACCGGAAAAAGAGTTAACATATAAGAACTGAGGGAACCATTTCTAATTCACTGGTATCCACGCACCCAGTCAAATAAAGACCCGAGAAATAAGAGACGGTAACTAGATACACAGACAAAAATACAGTTAGTGTGTGACTTTCTTTGTTGTTAAATTTCAGAGACCTTTTACAAGGTTTTTCGTATATCGTTCACTTCTTTTAAAATGAATAAGTTCTTTTAGATGATTTAGAGTCATTCTTATCGTTCTCGAACACCGAGAACATGGTACTAGGAGAGAGAGTGAGGGGTCGAGTCACATTACCCGCGAGGTGTAACCCCCTACACGGATTCTTTAACCTCGAAAGGAGTCTAGAGTCACTTCCCTATGCTAAAGAGTGACCATCTCGTCTTACGGTCGTAAAGAGTGGTGAGGACGAACGTCTCAGATTTAAGGACCACTCGTGTTAGTTCTCTAATCCCCAAGGAAGGAAGTAGATCGGACGTAAAGACTCTCTCTTAATGTGGTTCTTATGACCCTTAACTAATATGGTCGAGTGAGTCTCTCGTCTGCAAGGTGTGGTTGTCTCCGTTCGACTGTGGTCTCCAATAGTGGAAGTGGGTCTTGAACCGAATATTTCCTCCCCACTGTTAGTCTCCCCTCATCTGTCGATAGGGGTAGACGTCGAGGACTCGTCCCCGAGTCTCCAAAACGGATCTCTCTCTCCGTCAGTCATTCTTATCGAGTTTCGAGAAGGATCTCCTTGACTAAAATAAACTTTGTCTAAACCCCCTTCAAATTCGAGTTCGTGAGATTTTTTTATTACCACCAAAACCACCTTTCGTTAATTCACCTCCGATTATCGAAATACTTGCATTGTTCAATTTAACATCCGGTCAGACAAATGACTCTCTTGGTCCCTTTCTTTTTGACTCTAGAGAAATCTCAGTTCTTTTTGGAGTTTCTGACCGAAGTTTCTGATGAGAACGTTTCCTCGGACTTAAATTGACCTAGTATGACACCCTGTTACCTACGGGATCCCCTAGTAGTTGTGTCATCTCGCTGGCATGTCACTGATCACTTCGGATTGTAGACCTACACTATGGTCGTCTCCGTGTGTCGAATTGTCACCTTAGTCCCTTTCAGTCAGTTTCTCTTGAGACAATTTTCATGATACGACGACGACTACGAGTCAGCGAAGTCAGCACAGGCTGAGACACACTGGGGTATCTGCCGTCGGATGGTCCGAAGGGGTAGGGACCCTAAAAGGTCCGTTCTTGTGACCTCACCCACCGGTAAAGGAAGAGGTTACGTACTTTCATGATATGAGGGTCCCATTTACATATGAATGGGTTCTAACGTAGGAAACTCCTTATTGTAGTCTCTGAAATGTAAATACCCTTTATCTAAAGTAAATTTTATAAAGTCACTCCAGTGATTTGTTTACTTTTTCGTTTGTTATTCCCTTTATTTGAGATCCCTTTTCCCCTCTTGTCATAGGTTTTAATGATATTTAAAGTGGATTTCACAGGTCAAAAATTGTGTTTTTTTATACTCTATATTTTGTACTTCCTTTCATACTGGGCATGTGTCCTTTTCTTTCGTCTGTTGTCTTCAATGGACACTGACCCAGATCAATAACCTAAATTGTTTCTGAGATGACGTCGATAATATTTACATAAGTTTTTTATATCTTTTAATACAAATTTCTTTTTTCATACTAGTGATACAGAGTATCTCTTATAATTATTTAACTATATTTAATAGGTTTTCTTGTTTTACCTTTGAAACCGTTGTTTTCCACTTCCTTAACTTTACTTCTTACATTATGTGTCCGAGTAGTCAAATAAAGGTAACCGTCTTCTTTAGTCTCTTGAACTTCTATCTCGTTATTTCTAATACTTTATACTTCTTGTTTCTCTTTTTTTCTTATTTCTTTTATTTGTCTCGACATCTCTTTGTACCCTAGGACGATTTCACGTGGTTGTATATATATCACCTTCTTGGTCTCCCTCTCCTCTCTCTTTTTTTTCGTCTTTTTTCTTTTTCGAATTTCTTTATTACCGACTTGTAAATGGTCAAATTAAAAATTTTTCTTTCTTTTAGGCAATTGGTACTAGATGTGTAGATTCTCCGAGTTGTTTGAGGATCCTTCTATTTGTGGTTCTCTAGGTGTGAATCTGTATAGTACCATTTTAAGGACTTTCGGTTCCTGTGACTCTTTGAAAATTTTCTAGTTCTTTTTTCGATAATTAATATATACTCTTTTAACATTCTAATTATCGGTTGAAGTAACAAGTCCTTTCAACCTCGGGTCTTCAGTCACCCTACTGTATCAGTTTCAGGAGTTTCTTATTTTTACGATTTATTCTTAAAATATAAGTCGTTTTGGTAAAAAGTTTTGAAGTCCACTTTATTTCTGAAGAGTTCTCTTTATTTATGAAAAGGTAAAACCTTTTGTCAGGTCGTTAAGGATTTTTTCGATTTGTTTCATAATGGTATACTGGATCACTAAGGTGAGGACGTTTTTGTACGTAGGTGGATTTTGAAAATGTGACTTCAAGTGTCATAGTAATAAGTATTATCACGTTTTCACCTTTGTTGGGTTTACAAGTAGCTAACTATGTACTTATTTATTTTACACCAGACAGGTATGTTACCTTATAATAAACAATTTTTTATTTGATAACTATATATGATGTTGTACTACTTGTAACTTTTGTAATACAGTTTATTTTCTTCAATCGGTTTTTTATTTATTTTATTCTTCTTCGATTAGTGTGTCGGACCCACCCTTCCCTCAAACCCCCTCTTACCTATGTACATACACATACCAACTCAGGGAAGGGACAAACGGACTTTGATAGTGTCACATCAATTAACCGATATTGGGTTATGTTTTATTTTTCAATAATTTTTTTCTTCAAACGGTATTTTTTGTGTATATGATATACTGAGATAAATATACTTTATAAGTTTTGTCTGTTTACACACCTCTCTTTTATCTAGCCAGCAAAGGGTCCAGATATACCCCTACCTACGAATCCACACTCCCCTTTATTACTCACTGACAAATACTCATACCTTAAAGAAAACCCTACACTACTTTCACAAGATTTAAACTAACTTGTGTTTATTTTTTGTGTTACTCTATAGTAGAGTGTTGACAATTATATCGGTAATGGTTTTTCTTTTTTCTGTTGTTTAGAACCGTACCTAAACCTGTTTTACCCTTTACACGTGGTAGTCACTCTAACATTTAACCATGTCTATGATATATATCTTTTGTCACAAATCTTGTGAGTATTTAAATTTTTATCTTGATTGTATATTAAGTCGTTAAGGTAAAGATCCTTACATAGGTTTTATTTGTTGTGATTTAGTTTTTCTTATATACAGGGGATACAAAATCAAGTCAAGTCAAGTCAACGAGTGAGCACAGGTTGAGAAAAACTGGGGTATCTGACGTTGTGTGGTCCGAAGA
Organism: Capra ibex; assembly: GCA_006410555.1. Taxonomy (NCBI): domain Eukaryota; kingdom Metazoa; phylum Chordata; class Mammalia; order Artiodactyla; family Bovidae; genus Capra; species Capra ibex. Next base: position 21,745,963 of record SJYO01018757.1, on the reverse strand, counting down.
GACAGGTAGTAGTTGGGGGTCTCGAATGAGTTTGAGTATAGGTAGCTCAGTCACTACGGTAGGTAGGTAGAGTAAGAGACAACAGGGGAAGAGGAGGACGGAAGTTAGAAAAGGTCGTAGTCCTAGAAAAGGTTACTCAGTCAAGAAACGTAGTCCGCCGGTTTCATAACCTCAAACAAAGTCGTAGTCAAGAAGGTTACTTATACGTCCTGGCTAAAGGAAATCCTAACTGACCAAACTAGAGGAACGGGATTCAAATATCGTCGTAATAAATGTCATCAGTCTATACCTTTGTGTAATTCATAGGTAGTCACCTACTTACCTATTTCTTCAACACTCCATATACACCCTATATCGGACGGTCCAATGAGACAGACCCCTTAAGAGATCCGTTCTTATGACCTCGTCCAACGGTAAAGGAAGAGGTCCCCTAGAAGGGTTGGGTCCTTGACTTGGACCCAGAGGACGTGACGTCCGTCTAAGAAATGGCTGTCACTTCTTTCGACTCGTGGCTTCTTAACTACGAAAACTTGACACCACAACCTCTTCTGAGAACTCTCAGGGAACCTGACGTTCCTCTAGGTTGGTCAGGGAAGAAAAAAAAAAATTATTTAAATAAATTAACCTCCGATTAATGAAACGTTATAACATAACCAAAACGGTATGTAGTTGTACGAAATCGTAGTCAGGAAGGTTACTTGTTAGTCCTGACTAGAGGAAATCCTACCTGACCAACCTAGAGGAACGTCAGGTTCCCTGAGAGTTCTCAGAAGTTGTAGTGTCAAGTTTTCGTAGTTAAGAAGCCGAGAGTCAAGAGAAATATTAGGTTGAGAGTGTAGGTATGTACTGGTGACCTTTTCAGTATCGGAACTGATCTGTCTGGAGACAACTGTTCGATTACAGAGACGGAAACCTATACGACAGATCCAGTCAGTATTGAAAGGAAGGTTCATCATTCGTGGAAAATTAAAGTACCGACGTCAGTGGTAGACGTCACTAAAACCCCGCGGTTTTTTATTTCAGTCCGTCAAAGGTGACAAAGAGGTAGATAAACGACACTTCACTACCCTGGTCTACGGTACTAGAATCAAAAGACTCACAACTTGAAATTCCGTTGAAAAGTGAGAGGAGAAAGTGAAAGTAGTCCTCCGAGAAATCAAGAAAAAACGCAAGACGGTATTCCCACCACAGTAGACGTATAGACTCCAATAACTATAAAGAGGGTCGTTAGAACTAAGGTCGAACACGAAGTAGGTCGGGTCGTAAAGAGTACTATATGAGACTTATATTCAATTTATTCGTCCCACTGTCATATGTCGGAACTGCATGAGGTTAAGTTACCTATCGTTACTGACATACATTATCTAATACATATATTATATTATATATCCTTTCAATAAAATCAATCTTATTTCCAATTCTCTCATTTAGGACTCAAGAGTAATATTCGTTTTAAAAAAGAAGAAAAAAAAGAAAAATAATATAAACATACTCATTGACAACAATCGACTTGAATAATATCATTAGTAAAGTGTCATATACATTTAGTTTGGTACGACATACGGAATGTGTCACTTCTTGTAGTCGATAAAAAATTATTTATCAACTCTTTTTTAATTAACAGTAATGATTACGTGTTAACACACTTATATGATTTTTTTGGTAAATTGACATTTGAAAAATAGTATATTTAAAGTCTACATATCGTAATATCAAGTCATAGAGATACGTGATGTCTCACAAGTGGTGATGTTCAGATGAATGACAGGTAGTGGTATATGAACTGTAGAAAGTCTTTCCAACAGATGGGGTGTTGGAGGAAGGGGAGACCATTGGTCATTAGACAATACTTAAAGAAGACAAACAAATAACAAAACCCCCAAAACAATAACAAAAAACAAAACATCTAAGGTGTATACTCACTTTAGTATACCACAAACAGGAAAACACAGACTAAACAAAGTGAATCGTACTATGGGAATTCCAGGTAGGTAGACACCCTCCTAAGGTAAGAAAATACCTATTCATTATAAAGTAACATACATATGGTGTAGAAGAGGTAGGTACTTGTGAATCCAACAAAGATATCGAACCAATAACATTTATTATGACGTTACTTATACTCACGTATATAGAAAAGTTCGATCACAAAAGTACAAGAAGTCTATGTATTGTTCTTCACTTTGTCGACCCAGTGTGTCATCAAGATCAGAATTGAAAAACTTCTTAGAGGCATGACAAAAGGTATCACCAACGTGGTTAAAGGTAAGGGTGGTTGTCACACGTTTAGAAAGGGGTAAAAGAAGTCTTTATGAACCACAAAGAACAGAAAAACTTTTGTCGGTAAGAAGGTCCATACTCTACTATAGAGAAACGTCAAAACTAAACGTAAAGGTATTATTAATCACCACTTGTAGAAAAGGACACGGACAACCGGTACGTACAGAAGAAACCTTTTCACAGATAAGTCCAGAAGACGGGTGAAAATTTAGTTGAACAAGTAAAAAATAACAACTCAATACTCAAGAAATATGTAAAACCTATAATTCGGGAATACCTTATACATTATACGTTAATAGAAGAGGGTTAGTTATCCAACGGAAAAGTCAAACTACTATCAAAGGAAAAGATAAGTCTTCAAAATATCAAACTACATCAGGGTAAACAAATAAAAACGAAAACAAAGAGAATAAAAACCTCATCTCGGTACTTCTGTAGTGATTCTGATTACAGGTACTCCATTACCGGATAAAAGAAGATCCTTAAAATACCAAAGTTCAGAATTGTAAGAGTAGAAATTAGGTAAAACTTAATTAAAAACACTTTTAACTAAAAAACGTTCTATTACCGGAACAAAGTAAGAAAACGTATACTGACAGGTCAAAGGGGTTGGATAAAGTAACTTTTCTGACAGGTAAAAAGTGACATACAAGAGAGGAGTAAACCGTGTCTTATACCCCAGGTAATTGGATACACGGATAAAAACACGGTGATGTTATGACAAACTAATGATATCGAAACATATATCACACTTTAGTCCCTCATACTATGGTGTCGAAACAAGAGAAAAGAGTTCTAACAAAGTCGTCTAGTTAATGACTCGGTATATAAGGAATCATATCTCCGTCCATTAAAAAATCTCTTTCGTGGAAATATTTTAGTAGGGAATGGGAGAGAAACCCTATCATCCATCCTTCCCCACAACCACCAACGTCATTAATCACCATGACTCCTCCCTCATTCAACTTAATAAGGTATGAAGTAATAAGGCAATATGATAGTTTCGGTGAAGACTAATCTCTGGTGAACACCTAGTGATGAGAAGAAAGTCTGTATGAAACAAAGGTTTAAAATATATTATAGGGACGAATATATCAGAGTGTTCTCATCATAGGTAAGTAATTCGGTCCGATTACTGAAAATACACGTCGGTTTCGTTCATTACAACCGGCTAAAGAATAAAGGGTAATAGGTCTTTATATTTGTCTCCGTTCTAGAATAAACGATACCAAAGATAGTACAACCTTTAAGGATGTTTTTATAGTGGTTTTAGAAGGTGCCATATAGAATAAGTCAATTCAAGTCAGTGAGTCAGTACAGACTGAGAAACGCTGGGGTACCTGACGTCGTAAGGTCCGAAGGGATAGGTGGATAAGTGGTTGAGGGCCTCGAACGAGTTTGAGTATAGGTAGCTCAGTCACTACGGTAGGTTGGTAGAGTAGGGGACAGTAGGGGAAGAAGAGGACGGAAGTTAGAAAGGGTCGTAGTTTCAGAAAAGGTTATTCAGTCAAGAAGTGTAGTCCACCGGTTTCATAACTTCAAAGTCGAAGTCGTAGTCAGGAAGGTTACTTATGAACCCTGACTAAAGGAAATCCTAACTGACCAAACTAGAGGAACGTCAGGTCAGAATAATCAAACTCTGATTTTAGAAAGGTAGACTCCGATTCTTTAAGGAACTGTTATAGATAGTAGGAAATAAAAAAGGGAATTGACGAAGACAACAAATTAAAAACCGGATTCAAAATAACAGAATCCGAAATAAAGGACCTTAAATAACAACAATCAAAAACAATAAAATAATAATTTATAAGGCGAACAAGTTTTTCATGTCTCTGTGTATTGTTTATGGTACATATATGGAAATCTGAATCTGTTTACGGTTATAGAATGTACTAAACTTTAAAAAAATTATTCATTTTTAATGTCTAAATAAACCCCGGTGTCTCCACGTTCCACAAAAGGTTTAAGAATAGTTATGATTATAAAATTTTATATAAATTCTCTTTAAATAAAATTCTTCAAGTATGTAAAGAAGTCTTTTACAAAAAGAAAATTTACTGACCCTTAACTCAAGGAATGTACTTTCAAAACACATACCAAGTTAGGATCCGGAGAAAAGAGGAGTGAGATATGAAGAAGGGATGAACCAGAGTAAGTACGGGTACCGAACTATTGATGAGGAGACTACAGAGGATTCAAATATAGAACTCGTATCCACAGAGGAAACTCAGGGTCTAGACATGTAAGTCGTCGTTAGAATCACACGGTGTTTGAGAGGTTAGAAGTGTATTGGGTGGTTTGGGTGCTAAAGAAGGTTTATACCTGAAGACGGAAAGAGACAGAGTCGTTTACGGTGGTAGTAAGTACGTTAACCCGTAGAGTCTACGGATTTTGGATTGGAACTGTGTAAAAGGTGAAGAATGAATGAGACAGTCGTTCAGGATGGTTAAGATGGAGAAGTTTATACATAGTTTAACTGATAAATAAAGAAGGAAGTACTGGTGTTGTGATCAGGTATCGGTAGTAGAGTATGAGTGTACTGTCGTCATCGAAGGACCGATAAGAGATACGTAGGAGGGGTCTGGTCTGGGAATATCGTTCTAAGAGATGTGACATCGGTCTCACTTGAAGATCTTGTGTCTAAACTTGTGTCTAAACTACTATTCTAGGGTAGTAATAATAGGAATTCTAATTTTTCTTACTTCGTAAAAGTCGGATTAGATTGGTCCGATGGGGAGAACCGGAGAAGGGTACTGAGAGTGATATGTAGGGTCGAAAGATCCAAAACTTTCGGAATATGAAGGAGGAGAGGGGTTCTGAAACGTTTACGACAAAGAAGTAGGACCTCACAAGATGAATGGGCAAATGTCCGAATTGAAGATAAGTAGTGAGTTTAGAGTTGAGTGTATGGTGAAGAAATCCCTTCAAAAAGACTGGATGGAATACCTAGTTAAAAGAAATAATCGAATATAAATTGACGTGGGAAAGGGAAGGTCCCTGAAAAAAGTCCATGTTATTATATAAGAGAATAAGTAAATTAATTAATTTGAGACAGAGGGGTTGAGGGATAAGAGACGATCATATAACATTCGAGATACTCTTTTACTTATTTATTCACTTAGATCTCGACGTATTAAATATCCATCGGAGCAGACCTGGTACACCCTTATACACATTACCACAACTATTGTTTTAAGAACATAAAGACATAAAAGTACCGATACTTAAAGAGGGAGGGCACAAAGTTTTTATTGTAGTTTGGTATCCGATCACCAGGGTGACCATATTATTTTATTTCCTCCCTTTTCGAGGACCGTATTCTATACGTTACTTTCTATCTCCAAAAAATTTCTATAAAAGTACTGTACTTTTCCCGACACTTAAGTCTACAGACCAAACGGATAATCTCGAAACTCTACTTGTCAAGGGTCGGAGTCTAAATAGTAGACATTTTAACGTTGTACGACAGAGGAATCAATCAACATCATTGATCTTTAATATATAAGTGTCACGGACGTGGTATCATTCTCAGTCATTTATAAACGACTGGTTGCTTTATTTACTTACTCATTTATTTGTTTTCATTCGTGGGAGACCTTAAGGACTGTTTAGTTTCAGGAGTCATTTAACAGTAGCTTTTTTATACTATTTACTACCTGTTCTTACAAAAGGACCCTATCTTTCCTTCTAACTCGACTACATCCTTCTCTTCCAACTTGTGTTCACCTCTCGTCACGGTTGTTAGTGGGCCTCGTCCAAAACAAAGTCCTCACGACGAGTTCGTCCGATTAAGATAATCGATGAGGCCTTACCCTTCTGTGTCTGGCAGTCTACGGAAGGTGTGTTATAATGTCGATCTCTGTCTTTACTCACCTCTTTATCCCAGAGTGTTTCCTTCAATTTTCGTATTTCGGTCTCTATCTCGTCGTCTTAGTCGTTTCCCACACAGTCTCTCTGGTTTACTCCTCTGTCGTCAGTACCACAGTCTGGACTTTCTTAGTCAAGTCGATCCTGACTTCCGTAAAGCAGACATAGATTACTATTGTTATTCCGGTGACTACTAAGCCGTTTCTACTAAAAGTCGTTTCACCACACCTTTTTCTGTCTGAGGTGACTCATCCCGTCACTCCCTACCACCACTTATATCTGTCACTGGAATATAATAAGAAAGTTCTTTAAACAGGTCTTAATCGTCTTCTCTCTAACCCTCCTCATGAAACTTCCCCTCTGTCCCAATTCTTTTTCCAAAAACAAAACGAAAATCCACTTTTTTCGAACCATATAAATATTAGACTCTTTCTTTTAATCTCCGCTCTCTCTACACGTTACAGGTCCTCTCTCTCTCCTATTAATTATCGCAACTTTAAGACTTCTCCACAGTCTTACGGTTAGACCGAGAATAATTGGATAAACAAGTGACGCACCATTTGAGAGGGTCTAATTAAATTTTTACGCGAGAGTTACAGGGAAGAGACAGGCGAGTACACCGGGACCTGGAGAGTGAAGTGGAACGAAACGTAAACGTAAGAACTGAAGGACGACGTAAGGGAACTGGAAAATGAAACGGAGTAAAAGACAGCGGACGTAAGTGGGAATTCTAGACCACTGACTAAATCGAAGAGACCGTGGACCGGTGACGAGAGGAACCGGTGTGATAACGGGAGTGGGAGTCGACAACGTTGAGAACCGGAGATCCTCATTTACGGGACGGTTCGGGAGGAGGGACTAAACAGGTGCACCTCCTCTTCACGAAGGATCTCCTCTAGTGTTGTTCTCCTACCTTAGACCCCGTCTTCCCCTTCCAATTGAGGACTCCGACCTCTCCTCTACTCCTTCCCTCGGTCACCTTAAATGGCCCCTCCCGATAAAACTGTATTATTACATTATCATGTACTGTTTATTACATTATTATGTAATAAATTACATGATAAGACGAAAAATTTTTTTTTACGTTATTATATACAATTTTCGTTTCGAAAACAAAAATTTTGTTTTTCAATGTATATTCTCTTTCCTTCAAACAAGTAAGTAAACCCATTGTCAGGATGACTCGGGGATGATTGATCTGGTACACAACCCTCGACCCCTGTGACTACTTGTCCGAGATAGGGACTAGATTACCAAAAGATAGATCGTCCTGTCTATGGTTATTAGTCTACGGATAAATGTAGACATGTTTTCAACCCTGAGACCCTCTGAAACTGGGACTTTTGAAGACTTTCCATCCTCCGTTCCAATAAACGAGTGCTTCCTCCACCTTAACTCGTTTCTCGAATTTCTTTACTATTTTCAATGTTTCTCCTCAACATCCCTTTCTCCCTTGTCCGGTCCTTATACATGTGTTTTCGTCTCGATAAGTATTAAAAACGAACTTAAGAGGTTTAAGTTCAGAGTCTTGAACTAAAAGTTGACGGGTACACACGGTGTATAACGAAATTTTTTCGTCTAGGGAAAAGAAAGTTTTGGACAATCAGTAACGAGAGAAATTGTAGTAGTTGTTGTTAGAGAAAATGTTTTACAGAAGTTAAATGTCATTAACATGACCATTACCGAGCAGATACAAAGTCCTTACCACCGTTCTATCTAAAAATTTTCAATCTAAATTTTTTTGTATTGACACGGGAATAAGACAGGAATTAATCTCAACTTGTGTTATGGGTCTTCTCAACGGACATTAAGGAGTGGAGAAATCAGAACCACCCACCCGGTCGAGAGAAGGTGCCCCAAAATCGTTTGAATCTTGTAGTGAAAGGATCCCGTATCCGTAACATCAGGATTAATTCGAAGTTTCACATAGGTCAATACATTACTCTGATACCTACACTTTCTCTTTAAAAGACAATTTTCTTTCTGATAGAACTATCTATAACTTTGACTCTTTTAAACATCTCACATAATTCCTTAAACTTTTGTGAAGAAGACTATAGATTTATCAAAAAATTCACTTTCTCGGTTTCGAACTTAAAAATTTTCTTTCTGTTTGCTCTTCTTAAGTTTTTTTCGAAGTTTCACACAGTAATTATTTAATTGAGGTCAACATAGATAGTATAACTTTGTTATTGTAGAATTTAAGAACATTTAATATTCACGTAATCTTGGAAATTTTACAATTTACATGTAAAGAATTATAGTAGTGATAAAGTACTCATATATAAACGACTTATGACCTTTTCTCTCAATTTTATGTATTATAAAAAGACAACATACCTCTTCCCGAAATAAATTAAATAGACGTCTAAAATAGAAGAGATATCACTTAAAGATTTATATAAATTTAAAACTACTCAATTTTAACCACACAAAAGTCTATAATTTCTTACTGTTGTTGTTGTTTTTTTCAATACTATTTCTCTTCATAAAATGACCACAAAATACCCATTACCTAAGTAAGTAAAATACATATAGAACGGGTATAGGAAGATCAGTAGAGTAAACGAAAATGTCTTATAGATAGACCCCGTCGAACTAGACGATATTCGACATCTCTCTCTCTGTCTCTCCCTTTTTTTCTACATAAAGACTTAAAAATTATTGTAGACATATAGAACGTGTATTGTCGTTTATTATTTATTAATAACTAAACTTAATTCAACTCGGTCCTAATTCTTATATACCGACTACCAACTTTATGTGTAACGATACCTTAGTTCAACTTAGTTATTATAACCTCCTTTCCCCTCCCCCTCTCTTCCTCCGTTTTATGTTTCGTTTCATTCTTTTGTCTTTACTTCTCTCTTACTGATGTTACTACTAATAAATATGTATATATGAAATATATATGACAATGTATGCATATATATATGCGTGTGTGTCTGAATATGTCTATCATTAGAGGTAGCAAAACACACACACTGAGACACTTCTTTATTGTAAGACCACAGTTTGAAATTATTTATTTTTAAACTCAATTTGAATTAGTATAGATCACGTAAGTAAAAAATCTGGTTGTCGAGTCAAAGGTGTAGAGAAGTATGGTACGTCACTAGGTACACTACATTACGAACATTCATCGGACTTCCTGTGATAACAATAACCTTTACAGGAAAGAAGAAATTCAATTTCAGGGGTGATAGGTACCTGACTGGGGGAAAAGTTGAAACACGACTGAAGGACATCGGACAATAACGTCCATCCGTGGTAGAGTAAACACAAAATCTTACGGTTCATTTCAGTTTTATCTACCATTTTCTTTGTTTATTCCTGTCCTTCGTTGTTGTTCAATCACAACCGTAAGAGTCGACGGGTCGTCTCGGGGATGAACACAAACCCTTTAAGGAGTGGAAAACCCAGAACCACTCACCGAGTTCGGTGAGTTCGTTATCTGTAACGACAATAGTGTCGTCTCATACAGTCTCTTAACGAAAAGGACAGAAGAAACTTCGTTCCTGGTTTTCTTTGAGTCCATAACGGTTGTGAGAGGTGGGATCTCGGTGACAGAGACGGTCGTCGTTGCTCTCACGGTCACCACACCCGACTCGGGTACGAACCAGACAGTGTGTTGTCCCATACCATGAGCCCCTCTACCGTCACTTCCTCAGGGATCTAGTCGGAATACCTCGTCACCTCGAAGCAAACTTAGACAGTGGGACATAGTTTAAGAAGTGGGTCCCGGACAACTCCAGAAACACACTTTTTACTTTTCGACGGGGGAGGACCATCTTACCCTGAGACGGTCGAATGTCACCGAAACAGGGAGGAAACACATCCAGAGACACCATAAGTACGAGGAAAAGTACTTAAAGAAAAGATAGATTTAGTCAAACGGATCAACGAATGTTGATTTTTGAGAACGATTACATTACTGATGGTATACACAGACCAATATAGGTATCGGAAAAGTTTCACAATATACGAGGTAAATTGTCAGTATACGGATTACGGTCCAACCTACTTCGTGTTCGACCCTAGTTCTAACGGTCCTCTTTATAGTTATTGGAGTCTGTACGCCCACCGTGGTGGGAATACCGTCTTTCACTTCTTAACTTCTCGGAGAACGACTTTCACTTTCTCCTCTCACTTTTTCAACCGAATTTCGAGTTGTAAGTCTTTTGATTCTAGTACCGTAGGTCAGGGTAGTTAAGTACCGTTTATCTAACCCCTTTGTCACTGTCTGAAATAAAACCCCCCGAGATTCTAGTGACGTCTACCACTGACGTCGGTACTTTAATTTTCTGTGAACGAGGAACCTTCTTTTCAATACTGGTTGGATGTATCGTATAATTTTTTGTCTCTGTAAGGAAACGGTTGTTTCTAGGTAGATAAGTTTCGATATCAAAAGGGTACCAGTACATACCCACACTCTCAACCTGATATTTCTTTCGACTCACGGTTTCTTAATTACGAAGACTTGATACCACAACCTCTTCCGAGAACTCTCAGGGAACCTGACGTTCCGCTAGGTTGGTCAGTTAGGATTTGCTTTAGTCAGTACTTGTAGGTAACCCTCCTGACTACGACTTCGACTTTGAGGTCATCAAACCGGTGGACTACGCTTCTTGACTGAGTAAACTTTTCTGGGACTAAGACCTTTTCTGACTCCCGTCCTTCTCTTCCCCTACTGTCTCCTACTCTACCAACCTACCGTAGTGACTAAACTACCTGTACTCAAACTCATTCGAGACCCTCGACCACTACCTGTCCCTTCGGACCGCACGATGTCAGGTACCCCAACGTTTCTCAGTCTGTACTGATTCACTGAATTGACTTGACTTGTATACGGATTTATCTGTAAAGAGATTTCTTCTGTATGTCTACCGGTTATCCATGTACTTTTCTACGAGTTGTACTGATTAATAACAAAAAGTCAACGGTTCAGTACAAACTGAGAAGTGCTGGGGTACCTGACGTCGTACGGTCCGGAGGGACAGGGAGTGGTAGAGGACCTCAAACGAGTTCAAGTATAGGTAATATAACCTGATTAATAATCTCTTTACGTTTAGTTTTGGTGTTACTTCATAGTGGAGTGTTACCTTTCTTACAGATAGTAGTTTTCAGATGTTTATTATTTACGGTTTCTCCCACATCTCTTTTCCCTTAAGAGGATGTGACAACCACCCTTAGACTTAATCATGTCGGTGATACTACTTATTATACCTCCAAGGAATTTTTTTTGACTCCTTCTTAGTAGTGACAACAACAACAATAAGTCAACGAGTGAGTACAGATTGAGAAACATTGGGGTACCTGACCTTGTGCGGTCCGAAGGGACAGGTAGTGATAGAGTGTCTCAAACGAGTTTGAGTTCAGGTAACTCCGCCACTACGGTAGGTAGAGTAGGAGACAACAAGGGAAGAGGAAAACGGGAGTTTGAAAGGATCGTAATCCCAGAAAAGGTTACTCAGTTAAAAGTGTAGTCCACTGGTTTCATAACCTAGAAGTCAAAGTCGTTGTCGGGAAAGTCACTTACAAGTCCTAACTAGAGGAAACCCAACTAACTAAACTAGAGAAACGACAGGTGTCCTAAGAGTTCTCAGAAGAGGTCGTGGTATTAAGTTTTCATAGTTAAGAGACTATGAGTCGGAAGGAATACTGCGTTGAGAGTGTAGACATGTACTGAGTACCATTTTGGTATCGAAACTACTATGTCTAGAAGTATCCGTCACTACAGAGACGAAAAATTATACGACAGATCCAACCAGTATTGTAAAGAAGGTTCCTCGTTCACAGAAAATTAAAACACTGACGTCAGTGATAGACGTCACTAAAACCTCGGATTACTTTTATCGATAGTAAAGATGAAATAGGAGTAGATAAACGTACTTCACTAAGTTGGCCTACGGTACTACAAACAAAAAACTTACAACTCAAAATTTGGTCAAAAAACTGAGAGGAGAAAGTGGGAGTAGTTCCCGAGAAATCAAGGAGAAACGAAAGACGGTAATCTCACCATAGTAGATGTATAGACTCCAACAACTATAAAGAGAACCTTCGGAACCAAGGTCGAACCCTAAGTAGGTCGGACCGTAAAACGTACTACATGAGACGTATGTTCAATTTATTTGTCTTATGTGTCGGAACTACATCGGGAAAGGGTTAAAACTTGGTCAGGTAACAACGTACAGGTCAAAATTGATAACGGAGAACTGGACGGATGTCCGAAGAGTCCTCTGTCCATTTCACCAGACCATCAAGGTAGAGAACTTCTTAAAGGGTGTGAAACAACAGTAGGTGTGTCCGTTTCCGAAATTACATTAGTCACTTTGTTTTCATCTACAAAAAAAGACCTTAAGAGAACGAGACAGACACTAGGTTGACTACAACCGTTAAACTAGAGACCAAGGAGACGGAAAAGATTTAGGTGGAACATGTTGATCTTAAAGAACCAAGTACATGACAACTTCGGAGTGTACTACCTAAAACTCGTAATGGAACGATTGTACACTTTACTCGTGTTGACATACCATCAAAATTGTAAGAAACCGGAACTGAAAGAAACCCTAACCTTACTTTTGACTATAAAAGATCAAGACATCGGTGTCTACTCAAAAAGTTTAAATGACCATATAACTCACGTCGTGACAGTGTCGTAGTAGAAAATTCTAAACTTCATCGAGTCGACCTTCAGGTAGTGAAGATGATCGAAACAAGTATCATTATAAAGGATTCCGGGTGAACTGAAATGTGAGGTCCTACAGACCGAGATCCACTCCTTAAATTTATCATGATTTATTATATAATAAGGTAGTACGGCAGAACCTTTTTGTGTTTACACCTATTTGGGTCAGTGACCGTAAGAGACTCGTACACAAGTTTCTGACTCGTAATGGTCTTTAGAAAAGTGTATTAACACTCTTTATTGTCGATATCTATGAGAACCAGTAATTTGAGTTTAACCAGGAACCATGTCGACCTTCATTTAAGTAAGAAGGAAAATGTTCGTAAAGTAAACGAGAAGGGAGTAGGGGTTGGAACGTAGACTAGAGGGATTTGAAGGGAGTATCGAGTCAGTCATTTCTTAGACGGACGTTACGTCCTCTGGGTTCAAGCTAAGGACCCAACCCTTCTAAGGGACCTCTTCCTTTACCGTTGGGTGAGGTCATAAGAACAGACCTCTTAGGGTACCTGTCTCCGCGGACCATCCGATATCAGGTACCCCAACGTTGACGGTTTAAATGTACGATAGAATTATGATGGAGTATTGAATATTTCTTTTATCTTTAGTAGTGAGTACTCGGGGGGCGGTGGAGAAAACGAGGTTCAGATTTTGATAAGGACTTAGACAAGGTGAGAATAAAAGTAAGGAAGACGATGTCCAATTAATAAAGACGTCAATAGCTGTCGTTCACAGAGAAAATAAGACGTAGAAAAGGACGGAAGGGTTTCTGGAGTTGGAAGATTAATAGGGTAGGGGTGGAAAATGGAAGGGAAAATATTTTTAATCAAAAATAACCTCATATCAATGAAATGTTACTACATAATCACAGACAACATATCATTTTACTTAGTCGATATGTATTTGGAAGGGAAAATACATCCAGGAAGAATATTATAGAATTCTTCTTAGAGATCTAAATGGGTAAAATACCTACACAAAGTTATGATAGAGGGTCAAACACCTAACGGTAAAGGAAACACAACAGAAAACTACTTGTACACAAGAATTTACGTTTATTTAAGAAGTCAAAAAGTACCAAATATGTAAATATAGTATAAATGTTGTAAGAAGGGATGGACTTCAGTATAAGATAAAATATAAAAATTCCAAATTATTAAAACTGAAAGAGTAAATCAAAAATTAGACACTAACAAAAATGAATACTACACTCTTTCCGAAATAAAAAAGACTTTCATATTTATTACATGTCTTAACGAATCACTTTTATTAATAAAAGAATAACTAGACGTCTAAATAAGAACGGAATAAAGTTGTCGGGTATATAATACCCAAATAAACTCCTCAGAGATTAAACAAAGATAAATAGATAAAGAGACACGAACATGGTTATGGAATATCAGAATTAATGAAATTCAACTATTACAGAATACCTTTCCTCCTGTTGAACCCACACTGGGGTGGACAGAAAAGAAATTTTTACAGGGTCAATAAGAACCGAGAAACGTATATATGTTAAAAGTTAATCGAGTAGTTAAAAGTTTTTTTAGAGTCCATATACTAGCATAAAATAATTTAAATAAACCTCTCTGTTTGAAAATTTTTATAAAGTAAGAGACTAGTCACTTGTACCAGATAGAAAGATGAATTAATCCGAAGGAATTTGTAGTAATTCCGAAGGGACCACGGAGTCGTCATTTCTTAGACGGATGGTTACGTCCTCTGTGTCCTTCGCGTCCAAACTAGGGACCTAACCCTTCTAGGGGACCTTTTCCTTTACCATTGAGTTAGGTCATAACAACGGACCCTTTAGGCTACCTGTCTCCTCGGACCGTCTGATGTCAAGAACCCCAGTGCTTCTCGACCTGTGCTGAATCGTTGATTTGTTGTTCTTGTCTGTAGTAAGTCTTTTCAAACTATGTAAATAGGTCTTTTCAAAACGGATAGAGAACAATATAAGTCATAATTCATGGAGAAATTACAAAAAATTTATTATAGAGAAATTAAAATAAACATTTGACGACGACCTTACACTTTACGTAATAGTTACAAATAAACTAAAATAAAGGTCGTTGAAACGATTTAAGAGAACAATAAAGCTGATTAAAAGATCTTACACAAAACCTTACATATATACGTTCTAATATAGTAAACGTTCATTAAAGTCAAAACAAAGAGAGAAAGATTAGGTACATTAAAATAAAAGGAGAGGAACAGAAGAAACGTATGTCCATACGAGTTTTCGTTGACGCGACACAACATTTATATATGGTGTGTTTAGGGTAGAAATATACATGGGTAAACGATATAGAGAAACCACACCTCCATTTATATATTATGTCTGACAGGTTATTTGGATAATTTACATTACAATTATCACTAAAGATTCTACAACGTTACGATATAGTAGAGCTACGATCATTCATGTGAAATGTCTCGATAGTTTGACACGGAATAATTTTTACGGTAAACTTCTAACCGTTTAACCATTTTAAAACTGACTGGACTATAGACTAATAGAACTTAATCGTTCGTCTCGAAACTACAATCATTGTACTGAAAAACGTTGTGTAAACTCTCGTTTGTAATCGTAAATATAACAACCACAATCTTTTTTTTTCTTTGACGTAGAAAGTTGATGATTCAGTTCGAAACCGTTACATTGAAGACGCTTTGTCGTAGAAAATATTGTCACACAATCACAAGATTTAAACTTAAGATGAAAAGGATTACGAATTAAACACGTAAATAACTCAAAATATCGGTATTCTTGATATCAAAATAACGTATCAATTTATTACAATATTACTTTTATCTCCGAAGGAGCCACGAGTCACGATTTCTGAGGAGGATATTACGTCCTCGGTGTGTCTGGACTCAAGTTAGGGACCCAACTTTTCTACAGGACCTCCTCCCGTACCGTTGGGTGAGGTCATAAGAACGGACCTTAATTTTATCCAAATTATTTAGGACCATCGGGTACACATACAAAAAAGGACACTTTATCAGAGAGTAAAATAATTAAACTCTTTAAGACAAGGTTATTCGATCCTTTGACACAAACCAGAGTAAAACCCCCTGGGACCAAACGACCAGAAGATTTACACATTCAATGGATAAATATACCCCACTACGTGTGGAGTGATGTAGACAAACTGGGACTCCCAAGGATTCACGAGAATAATTCTACGTTTAACTAAGATTTGAAACCGATTTCAAATCTGTTTCATAAATTATCATAAGGAAATAAAAATTCCATTATAATTTTTTAAGAATCTTTCGAGACATATTAAACAAAGGGTGAACGAAGTGATCTACATGGAAACGTTTGACGAGGAGGGTTTCAAATGAGATAAAGTTACTTTTATCGTAGAAAGGTTTACTAGTCTGGTTTTTGGAACCTCCCTGGGAACCGAGAAGAGTCAGTATGTGGTCGAGTCGTTAATAGGTCCTAGCTGGAATTTTTGTATTATGTAGCGAAGGTGTGACAACGGATCTGGTACGGTGGTTGTAGAGAACGATCTTAAAACGTTGTTCAAAAACTAATCATAAATAAGGGAATCAGGACACAAAACAAAACAAAAAAAAAAACGACGACACTGTTTAATAGTTTCGAGTTATAAAATTTGTCGTAATTAGTAGTAAAGTGTCGAGGTATTGTTAGGTTATCCGAACCGACCGAAAGACTATACTAAAAACTGTTTCAGTCTTCATAGCCGTTTCGGCGTAAGGAAAGACGTCCTAGATCCGTGAAAGTTTGAGTAAGCTCAACAACCGTCTTATATCGAGGTACACCTACATCCGTTACGTCACAACGATAGGACTGGTAGTGCACGACCGACACCCATAAACATTACACCTCGTTGTACGAGGTTACCAACTTGAACGAAAGTGATTCGTACCCCCTTTGTGCCCGTAGATGTCACTTGACTTCATTTCACAAAGTATATGTTACACGATATACACACAGAACACATACACAAAATTCTTTTAACGAAGTTTTATTTACCACAACATTTTTTAGTTACGACGTATGTTTCTGACCGAAATTTCCTCCATACACACATGAACCTCCTGACAAACTGTAATCCGAGAAGGGGACAATCTGACATTCGAAACTTACATTTCCGGGACGAGTACAACAAATGCTGATTTAGGAGTCACGGAGTTAGGTATCACAGATCGTGTCTCCTTCATCAGTCATTCATGTGCAACTTCTTTATTTACTCGTTGTCAAAATATGACCAGTGGTTTTGGTCTGATGTCTTCACAAAATTTAGAATCAGTTCACAATGGAAGTATTCGTTTTATTATAGTAACTCCTAACTCCATTATATGGACTCAACTCACATCCTCCTTTATTCAGATAGTCTTCATTTAAAGACGAGGACTAAGTCAGTCATCAGGACCCCATCTAATGGTCTCTACTCGTCCAGGACGGGACCACCTACCTATACCTCACTCTGGACTCGGGTTCCGTCCGACCCCGACGAGAATATCGATCGAGTGACCAAATCCACTACGAAACTTTGACTGGACAGGGGATACAGAAGAGGGAGACGTGTTCTTACGTTCTTACATCTACTCGTCGTAAGTTCGGAACCAGGTTCTTCGGGATCATGAAATAAACAGGGTTGGGGTCGACGGGGTTTCCTCTGTTACATCCGGGAGTCCTATGTGATGGAATCTTGATACACCCCCTACCCTACCAGTCAGAAGAAGGAGTTAAAAGAAATGTCACATACTAAGGGAAACTCGGTCGGGAAGAAGGAACACATTCCCTGACATAACTTTCGAGTTTAACTAGACTATTACCCCCACCGAATGTTACCTAACAGAAATTGTGGTAAGTTGATGATCTCTTTTCTAGGTCTACTTTGACACGGTTCATTTCTCTCACCTGATTACGGTAAACACTTATAAAAAGAGATGAAGGTTATAACATCTTCGGTCTCCTTACTAATCTGATTACATACCTAAGTTAGGGTATTCGGTCTTTTGCAAGTCATTACAACTCGTCCTGAGTATTACTCTGAGGGAGAAATTTGTCTTTATAATCAAAACATAGATTTAAATTCTTACATAAACAAGTTAAGTATGTAAGTTTGTCTACAGATTTTATTACCATATCTAATAGAATGAATGTTTCGTCATTATCTCTGTGTCTACATCTCTTGTTTACATACCTATGGTTCCCCCTTTCTCCGTTATTGTACTTGACTCTCTAACCCTAACTGTATATAAGTGATAACTACGATACGTATTTTATCTATTAATTACTCTTGGATGACATATCGTGTCCCTTGAGATAGATGAGTCATGAGACACCACTAGATTTACCCTTCCTTTAGTTTTTTCTCCCCGATATACACGTACATATCGACTAAGTGGAAAAATATATCATCCGTGATTGTGTTGTAACGTTTTACTGATGAGGTTATTTGTAATTAAAATTTTCATTTTTACCTTTTATTTTCTTAACAGTAAGTTAAAGACAATTACTGGGTTTTTCCTTTTAACATAACTTATTGGGGGAGATTCACAGGGTTCTCAAAACACACAAAGGGGTCATATTACTCGTTAATGTACAGTTCCAGTTTCGGTTCCTCTGTTTCTATGAAACACCACTCCCGATTACTAAATGGTATACTGAAATCTACACTAAAAGACTAGACCCGAGTCAGAGATTGAAGACTCTCTCCCACTTGTAAAGAGGAATTCCCAAAACTCTTCATTAGTTACTCGAGTAATATTTCATGAAACGGTTTTATGGTACGGTACGTTCACGAGTTTTTATTTCCGACGAAACATTAACGTCTTACAAAACTTTCGAGTAGTCTCTAATACTCTCACTACAAGTAAAACTTCGACTTCAAAACCAATCTAAACAAAAGAAAAGAACGTCCCACCAGGACACCCCTCCCGACGTCAGGGTCCCAAATCACTGAATCCAGATCACGGGATACATTACCCGTAAAACTGTCCGTTACCTTTCTGTCACTACTTATTTATCAGGAACGGAAGTTCCTCGAATCTATTACCTCCCCTCCGTTCCTTTACCCGTGAATGGTGAGATGAAGTTCTCGTGGAACACGACAAACACGACACTTTATCTTCTTCCAGTTCTTCTTCTTCCAGGGTCCTCACTTCTCGTTCTTGTGGTCTATAGAATCTCCTTGATTTTCATCAAGGACAAACCGATTTCACGTCTCTTCTTACTGGAGGACCGTCTTATCACCTCCCGAAAGTAGGTGTAATTCTTAAAATTTGAAATAGGATTCCCTTTATCCGTCAGTTTCCAAAATTTGTCCTTTCGTTGTATTAGTTTAAACACAAGATTTTTCAGTGATACAATTTTTGTCTTGTTTGTTTTTTTTTTGGGAGTCAGTGGTCTTGAGATTTTATCAGTGATACAATACATATAAAATGGTAATATATACATATATAAAAAATTATGTTGAAAGGTTTCAGAAACCCTGTGTCGTTTACGTTATAGTAAATATCACTATGTTTAGATAGAGTTCTTTGTTCTTTTTAGTTTATTTTCCACCAGTGATACGTAGTAGAGAAATTATTTTCTTTTTTACCTGGAGTAGTTTAATTCTTGTAAACTAGATACTCTCAGATACACTTCCTCTACTTCTCTCTTCTATGTCTGATCCTCTTCTACAAACGTTTAGGGTACAGGTTCTTTCCTAACCATAGATCTTATATCTTTCGTAAAAGTTTTGAACCATCATTCTGAAGTTGTTGTGTTTTTATTACGTTAATCTTTTACCTTTTTTTTTAGAGTACTCGACAGTAAAGTGACTCTTATATGTCTATCTTTTCTTCATGTACTTTTCCACAAGTTATAGTAATCAGAAATCTTTTTACACTTAATTTTAGGATCACTCTATAATGATGTGTGGATAACAATACTTCCTTACTCAACAATACTCAAAACACTACCTGTCCCTTAACAATGTTCAACCACTACCTGTCCCTCCGGACCGTACGACGTCAGGTACCCCAGAGTTTCTCAGTCTGTGCTGACTCGCTGACTTGACTTGACTAACGATGTTTCATGTTCGAGTGAAACGAGTGTACTGTCCGGTTACTTAGATCCTCTGTTTCATGACTCCGTTCCTTATGCTGACATAAGAGTGACTCTTCTACCGCCTGAGTACCGACTTTTGTTGGTAGAACACCACGAGACCTACGGTCTAAGACAATATCTTGGTCTCTCTCCACTACTCCTTGATCAGTTTTCCGTCTTATCTCTCCCTCTTCGTCGCTCCTTCATTTATTCCCGGTAGTCGGAACGTTTTACAGAGGTCCTTACTGGTCGTAGTCCTTTCCCTATATAATTAGAGAAGAAAGAACGTCTGTAAGTTTCCATTCACACCTCCGCGTCTAATAGAGAGATACTCGACTTGTTTCCGTAAAGTTAAATTGACAGTCCGTCTCCCTGTTCCAGGAGACTCCGTCTGCAGATTAATATTGTTGTCGTTGTTTTTCGTTTAGGTTTCTTTATCAAGGTTGTACCTCTGTCTTACAAAAGAAGAGATGTTGTGATAGTTTTACGGATTTTTTTCTTTTTTGAGGTAACACATATACATGGTGTCGAAAGAATAGGTAAGTAGACGACTACTTGTAGATCCAACGAAGGTACAGGACCGATAATATTTGTCACGATATAACATTTCATTAATTGGAGGTTAATTTTATTTATTTAAATATAAAAAATTTTTTCCTTTTTCTTTTTTGACACGGTTGTGGTTTACGACTGTTCCTACGTTCTCCTCCTAATAAGTATGAAACAACATCTAAAGATGTCACGACATAGATTTACCAAGTCGGTCAAATCTTTTATCGAACTCAAAGAAAATATTAATTTGTACTTTGATGTAGTCAAGTCAACGAGTCAGTACAGGTTGAGAAACGCTGAGGTACCTGACATCGTGAGGTCCGGAGGGACAGGTAGTGGTTGAGGACCTCGAACGAATTCGAGTACAGGTAACCCAACCGCTACGGTAGGTTGGTAAAGTAGGAGACAGTAGGGGAAGAGAAGTACGAAAGTTAGAAAGGGTGGTAGTCCCAGAAAAGGTCACTCAGTCAAATATAGTTCACCGATTTCATAACCTTGAAGGCGAAGTCGTAGTCAGGAAAGTTACTTATAAGTCCTTACTAAAGGAAATCCTAACTGACCAAACTAGAGGAACGACAGGTTCCTTGAGGGTTCTCAGAAGAGGTTGTGGTGTAAAGTTTTCATAGTTAAGGTGTCTCAAGTCGAAAGAAATACCAGGTTGAACGAGTAGGTGTGTAGTCAAGTCAAGTCAGCGAGTCAGCACAGGTTGAGAAACGTTGGGGTACCTGACGTTGTGTGGTCCGAAGGGACAGGTAGTGGTTGAGGACTTTGAATGAGTTTTAGCAGGTAGTTTAGCCACTACGGTAGGTTGGCAGAGTAGGAGACAACAGGAGAAGAGGAGGACGGAAGTTAGAAAAGGTCGTAGTCCCAGAAAAGGTTACTCAGTCAAGAAGTGTAGTCCACCGGTTTGATAACCTCAAAGTGAAAGTCGTAGTCAGGAAGGTCACTTACAAGTACTAACCAAAGGAAATCCTAACTGACCAACCTAGAGGAACGTCAGGTTCCCTGAGAGTTCTAAGAAGAGGTTGTGGTGTTAAGTCTTCGTATTTTGGTATCGAAACTGATTTGACTGAAAACAACCGTTTCATTATAGAGACGAAAAATTATACGACAGATCCAATCAGTATCGAAAAGAAGGTTCCTCATTCACAGAAAATTAAAGTACCGACGTCAGTGGTAGACGTCACTAAAACCTCGGGTTTACATATTTCAGACAGTGATAAAGGTAACGAAGGGGTAGATAAACGGTACTTCACTACCCTGACCTACGGTACTAAAATCAAAAGACCTACAACTCGAAATTCGGTTGAAAAAGTGAGAGGAGAAAGTAAAGTAATTCTCCGAGAAATCAAGAAGAAGCGAAAGACGGTATTCCCACCACAGTAGACGTATAGACTCCAATAACTATAAAGAGGGCCTTTAGAACTAAGGTCGAACACGAAGTAGTTCGGGTCGTAAAGAGTACTACATGAGACGTATATTCAATTTATTCGTCTCACTGTTATATGTCGGAACTGCATGAAGAAAGGAATAAACCTTGATCAGACAACATGGTATAGATCAAGATTGACAACGAAAGACTGGACACATGTCTATAGAGTCTCCGTCCAGTCCACCAAACATACTGATGACCTCTTTGGTATCGAGACTGTTACGTCTGGAAATAGTTATTTCATTACTTTGATGTATGGTGGACCATTAACATAAGAACCTATAAATAGGGGTCTCGTTAATTTGTATACGAATTGTGTTTTCGGTCATGTACCTATAAGTTGTCGGTGAAAAAAACATTATCAGTTTTTGACTTTAGTCAGATCTCTTAGAAGTGATCCTTACTTGACACCATGTGTTCATGGTATTTTTAATGAGTCGTTATTTTTTTCTTGTTCGACAACTATGTGTGTCAAACCTACTTAGAGGTCCCTTAATACAACTCACCTTTTTCACTTAGGGTTTTCCAATGTATGTCGTATTAAGATAACTACATTGTAAAAACTTTACTGTTCCAAAATCTTTACCTTTTGTCTAATCACCACCGGTTCCCAATCCCTGTCCTTCCGCCCCCGACACACCCTCCCTCCACCCATACAAATATTTTCCTGTTTGACTTCTTAGAAACACCACGACCTTGAACGGGTACCACCACCTATGCACTTTCACAACGTCTCTTTTTCGGTTAAGACTGAGGTACACCCTTTGACAAACTGAACGAAAAGTAATGAAAACAATAATATAGTTTTTATTATCGGACGGAGTCTCCTGGGACGGGGAGATGGACTGACATTTGTTTCACGGACATTTATCGAGTAGCTCTCTTTTAGACCGGGACGGGTGGACGTTTATCGATGTTGTTTTTCTTCTCTAATTGTGTCAGGAAGGTTTCAGACCGGTAAGAATTTCTGTCTACAAGACGTTCTGACTTCTGGGAAAGTGAAATGAAGGAGTGACGGAGAGGGAGAGATAAGACGGAAAACTTAAATCAAGGAGTAAAGTAGAGAGAGAGAGACTGAGATATTTTCTTGGACCGTAGGTCTGGGGGTTGTTCTACCAATGAGACTCTGTAATCAGACGTAGTAGAACCAGTCGGTCGCAAAGCTTATTTCAACATAAGGAACGGAGTTGTGGAGTAGAGAGTCTAAGCAACCAGACAGTACGCCACTCGTCTCACTCGAACCTGAGTCATTGTTTTCATGTGTCTAACGACCTGAGATGGACGTCCTACAGTGTAGGTCAGCCAGGCCCATCCCGGGCTCTAAGACGAAAGTATTGCTCGAGGGTCCACTACAACTATTAAAACCAACCCCTTGGTGTGAAACTCTTGGTGATCTCATCTCTCAGTGACACCGGAAGGGGATGAATTCCATTTTTGGTCTTAAACCGAAAAAGGAGTCACTAAGAAAAAGTGTTTCTGAGCTTAGAGGTACGACCCGAAGACTTTCCGGTCCAGAAACTTATAACGGGTTCTGTACACAAAATACCACCGAAACCGTATAGGTCATTCTTGTTCTCTCGAGTTTCACATGTCATCATAGTCGTAATAGATCCCTGAATGATCTTTACGTGTAAACCCCCGAAGTGGGATCTAAATTACTTGTCCGTTGAGGTGTTAGATAACCAAGACTACGTCCGGTTTCAAACCCCTGGTGTCCTAATGTCTCCAACAACCCTTCGGTAAATCCTAGAAAAATCATTTATAATCGTTGACACTAACCCTCAGGGTCCACGGTGATCACCATTTCTTGTACGGACGGTTATTTCCTCTGTATTCTCTGGTCCCAAGTTAGGGACCTAATCCTTCTAGGGGACCTCTTCCCGAACCGTTAGGTGAGGTCATAAGAACAGACCTCTTAGGGTGTCTGTCTCCTCGGACCTTCCGATGTCAGGTATCTAAACGTTTCTCGGTCTGTGCTGACTTCGTTGAATCGTGAGTCCGTTGTTGATACTTCCCGAAAGGACCATGTTGATAAAGTTCTGTTCTACACCGTTTCCTTTTTTAGTTCGACACCAGGAGGCTCCCGTCGCTAGCGACTGAAAGTCAGAAAACACTCATCTACGTCCGTCGTCGTGAGAATGGAGGAGGTGGTGATCACGACCAGATTAATTGGTTAATTCCCTAGTATCTCTTGTGTCTTTCTGATTTTGGGTTCTAATTGTAACTCACCGTTAATCACCATAATCCGTCACGGGGAATATACGAGTATTTGTATAATTGTACAACGAGAATTTGTCCTTACTTATGTCGGTCTGTGGTAAGTTTTCACGGTCCGAAGGTCCCTGGAGAGTAAATAATGTTCAGTGTCTTAGTCGACGGGGAACTGGTTAATATAAAGTGTATCCAAGTAAGACGGTTGGGTCCTAAATTAGAAAGTAGACGGATAACTTCCGGATGAGACCAAAAAGGTAATACGACGGCACTCCAAAGACCTTCATCACTCACCATAGACCAAAGAGTCAGGGGAAGATAAGGATCGACCCTAAAATCTGTACCGAGTGACAGTTGTAAGTCTTTACGCAATTCAGTGACCCCTGGTGTCGAGTCCCACGTACACACTCGTTGGTCCAAATTAAGGTTGAGACACACGAACTTAGTAGTGACGAGATAAACACCTTGTCTCGTTTGTGACGGTCGTTAGAAGTTACCGACTACCGAGTCATCTATGGATTCACCTCCACTTCAACCTTATTAAGATGGGCAAATAACACGACAAGCGTTTGATCAGTCATTTTACAGATTTTGAACGTTGCAAAAAAAAAAAAGTTGTATAACAATCCCCCCTTTAAATTTAGAGAGTTTTTATGAGGAAACAACTCTTGAAAGGGGTTCCAGAAGACTTTACAGAGTGGTTTAAGACTGAAGTATTTCTCTACTATACCATATCTACTTTCTTGGACCCATAACTTTAGTTTGTCTAAATACAAACTTATCGTCCTAACAGTGAAGTATCAAACCTATTAAACTGACCAGTTCCCTAAATTTAAGAGATTCGGAGTCTAACGATGCACAGTAGTCTCTCGGTTGAGTGACCTTTTCTGGGACTACGACCCTTTCTAACTTCCGTCCTCCTCTTCCCTTACTGTCTCCTACTCTACCAACGTACCGTAGTGGTTGAGTTACCTGTACTCAAACTCGTTCGAGACCCTCTGTTACTTCCTGTCTTTTCGGACCACACGACGTCAGGTACCCCAGTGTTTCTCAGTCTGTGTTGACTTGACTCGATCACTTGTTGTTGTTGTTGTACCCGACTGTACGGACGGAATACTCCAACCAAACTCTTTTTGTTTTGTTGTGTACGTGTCGCGGACCGTACGTAAACTGTACTCTTGAAGAATCAAGAAAAGAGGATCATAACTTCTATTAACGAACCAGAACCATACTCAAAAAGGGGGTATTTGTATTATCATACACCCTTTTGAGTTCGTTAGTATGTTGTCTAGGCGAAACGACAGGCGACAAAGGAAAAGAGTGACGCAGTCAGTCGTATTTCGGTCAAGAAGGTTACAAGTCAGTCAAGGTCAGGTAAACGGTTCCTAGGATAGTGAGGAAAATACCGAACTTTTCACTATAAGTACAGACCTTCCGTAGGTTTAGTACTATGAAGTCGAGTACAAACAGTGTCGATGTTTTTTGTCAGATATTTCATAAATTTCTTTGTCTTAGTAAAAGGATATGGAAGTTTTCGCGACTTATTTTTTGTCGACAAATCTTGTGATACTGGGTTTTGTACGACACTATACACTAAAATATATATATGTATATATATATGTGTATACTAATATTATTTTACTATTTCATTCTATATTAAATGATTGTAAGTTGAGGTGTTTATTATCGTTTGAGTACAATCTGTCGTTTTATAAAACATTTTCAATATACGTTTATAAAAAAACCGGTCCACACGTAACAGGTCGATCGGTGTCATGGTAGGAACGATAGAGTATGGGTGACCAGGTGGACGAAGTAGAAAACATCCCTTGAACGGTAAAAGGACTTCAAAAAATTTAGACATCTGGGGTCAGGGTTGGTGAATCTAGTTTAATGACCCAAGGATGACTCCGTATACCAGAAGTTATTGTTCTCGACTAGACCGGAAATCCATCAAAAAGGAGAAGTCGTGTCTCTACCATCGTCGGAGGAAATAAATAAACAGCAACTCATTGAACTAGAACGGTAGAAAACGTAGAAGTGTTAAAGGTTGTTAGAATATCTTAGAGACAAAATTTTTAAACTAGACATAATTACAAACTTAAAGGATCACACCAAAGATAAAAGGATAAACATGAGACTGACTATATTTCGGTCTGTCTTGTGTCGATGTTTCTTTTGGTTTGAGTCATACACGTGACTATTTATAAGTATTTGTATTTTTCCTTTAGTTTCAAATGATTCGTAAATTCCTTTTAGTTATTGTACCTTCTCTTTCTGTTCTATTTGTTTTCTTTATGATTGAGATCCCCTTTCCGATATTGGACCATTTGTTTGTTCTTGGATCTGAAATAACTCCTAATTTTATATATATTTTATCTATTGGTTGTTCCTGGATGACGTATTGTGTTCTTTGATCCAAATTATGGAACATTATTGTATAGTCAATAAGTCAAGTCAAGTCAGCGAGTCAGCACAGGCTGAGAAACGCTTACCTGACGTCGTTCGGTTCGGAGGAACAGGTAGTGGTTGATGGTCTCAAATGAGTTTGAGTACAGGTAACTCAGCCACTACGGTAGGTTGGTAGAGTAGGAGACAGTCGGTAAAGAAGAGGGCGGAAGTTGGAAAGGGTCGTAGTCCCAGAAAAGTTTACTCAATCAAGAAGTGTAGTCCACAGGTTTCATAACCTCAAAGTCGAAGTCGTAGTCAGGAAAGTTACTTATAAGTCCTGACTAAAGGAAATCCTAACTGACCAACCTAGAAGAGCGTCAGGTTCTCTGAGAGTTCTCAGAAGAGGTTGTGGTGTTAAGTCTTCGTAGTTTAAAAGCCGTGAGTCAAAAGAAATATCATGTTGAGAGTGTAGGTATGTACTGATGACCTTTTGAGTCTCTAAACTGATCTACCTAGAAGCAACCGTTTCATTACAGAGACGAAAAATTATACGACAGATCCAACCAGTATCGAAAGGAAGGTTCCTCATTCGCAGAAAATTAAAGTACCGACGTTAGTGGTAGACGTCACTAAAACCTCGGGGGTTTTTATTTCAGACTGTGACAAAGACAGTAAAGGGGTAGATAAAGGGTACTTCACTACCCTGGTTTACGGTACTAGAATCAAAAGACTTACAACTCGAAATTCGGTTGGAAAAGTGAGAGAAGAAAGTGAAAATAGTTCTCCGAGAAATCAAGAAGAAGGGAAAGACGGTATTCCCACCACAGTAGACGTATAGACTCCAATAACTATAAAGAGGGTCTTTAGAACTAAGGTCGAACACGAAGAAGGTCGGGTCGTAAAGAGTACTACATGAGACGTATTTTCAATTTATTCGTCCCACTGTTATATGTCGGAACTACATGTGGAAAAGGATAAACCTTGGTCAGACAACAAGGTACAGGTTAAGATTGACAACGAAGGACTGGACGTATATCCAAAGAGTTCTCCGTCTAGTCCACGAGACCATAAGGGTAGAGAGTCTTAAAAGGTTTCAAATGACATTAGGTGTACCAGTTTCCGAAACTGTATCAGTTATTTCGTCTTTATCTATAAAAAGACCTTGAGAGAACGAAAAAGGTACTAGGTCGTCTACAACCGTTAAACTAGAGACCAAGGAGACGGAAAAGATTTAGGTCGAACTTGTAGACCTTCAAGTGTCAAGTGTATGACGACTTCGAAACCGAAAATCTTAAAACTCGTAATGAAACGATGGTACACTCTACTCACGTTGACACGTCATCAAACTCGTAAGAAACCGTAACGGAAAGAAACCCTAACCTTACTTTTGACTGGAAAACGTCAGGACACCGGTGACGACTCAAAAGGGTTAAACGACCGTATGACTCACGTCGTGAAAGTGTCGTAGTAGAAAATCCTAAACTTTATCGAGTTGACCTGAAGGATTCCGGGTGAACTGGAGTGTAAGGTTATACAGACCGAGATCCACTCACTAGTGTGGTAACACTAATAGACCCAACACTTCTAGAAACACCTATCAAGAAGACACATAAGAACGGTGGAGAAGAATTATAAAAGACAAAGACAATCCAGGTATGGTAAAGACAGGAAATAACTCGGGTAGAAACGTACTTTGCAAGGGAACCATAGAGATTAAAAGAATTTCTCTAGAGATCAGAAAGGGTAAGATAACAAAAAGAGATAAAGAAACGTGACTAGTGACTCCTTCCGAAAGAATAGAGAGGAACCATAAGAAACTTTGAGACGTAAGTTTACCCATATAGAAAGGAAAAGAGGAAACGGAAAGTGAAGAGAAGAAAAGTGTCGATAAACATTCCGGAGGAGTCTGTTGGTAAAACGGAAAATCGTAAAGAAAAAGAACTCCTACCAGAACTAGGGACGGAGGACATGTTACAGTGTTCGGAGACAGGTATCAAGAAGTCTGTAAGATAGTCTAGATTAGGGAACTGTTATTGTATATTACTCTTTCTTAGACTTTTTCTTTTATACGTATATATGTATACACACATACATATTGACTTAGCGAAAAGACGTGTGGACTTTGATTGTGTTGTAACGTTTAATTGATATAAAGTTAGTAAAGAAAATTTTTCTCGAATGTACATTTTTATTATAAAATTAAATCTTCAAAAACGTCGGTTTTTACTCTTGTACGACGATACTTTTATCTCGTTAGTCTTTTGTCCTCTCTGAAATAACGCTAATTTTAATGGTAACGGGTTTAAATTTTTTTTTTCAGACTTTTTACTTAATCTGTAGATCCTTTCAACTATCATACCTTTCGTTTAAGTTCCTTGAGAAATCTTATAAATTCGTTTTTTAGTCACTCCTTTATCCTCGTGAATTACACGGTCTGACGACATTCACGAAATCAATATTGTCTCAATTAAAAGTGTTGTTGAGAGACTTGACTCTTGATAATAATATATGTCTCTCTTCAATTCATCGTGTGGGTTTCAGTGTGTCGATTACTCCACTATTTTGACTTTAAGATTAGGTCCCTTAAACTGTGGTTCTAGAACAAGAATTAAAATAAAAGGTGACAGATAAAATTTTCATCATCTATTCAACTCTCTAAACCTTCTATATAAATCCTTTAGGTTATCGGTGGATTAAACTCAAGATTTTCTTCGTTTGTTGTACTTATTTTCCTTTCTATATTAACTCTTTGTTCTCGTATTTACATGATTCGACTTCTTTCTAAACTTTCTGGAATAATTCACTGTTATTATTATTGAAATTTTTTGTATTGATCTGTGTATAAGTTCTTTAAAATCTAGAGACCTTATTTCTCATTTTATTGATCGATCATAGTCTGTAAAGTAAATGTCGTTCTGTTATTACCAAATATTCAAGATTACAAACCTAAATCCTAAAAACATGGGTCAGTTTATAACTAGTTTACCAGTGTCTTTTAATTCTGTTAAAACCTGTACGTTCTTAAGTCTTTCAGATCGACGACGACGATTCAGTGAAATCAGTACAGGTTGAGACACGCTGGGGTATCTGCCGTCGGGTGGTCCGAGGGGGTAGGGACCCTAAGAGGTTCGTTCTTGTGGTCTCACCCAACGGTAAACGAAGTTATGTACTTTCACTTTCCACTTTCACTTCAGCGAGTCAGCACGGGTTGAGAAACGTTGGGGTACCTGACGTCGGATGGTCCGAGGAGGTAGGTACCCTAAAAGGTCCGCTCACGATCACACCCAACCGTAACGGAAGAGGTTCTTTCAGATTGTAGGTAACGATAAATTTGTCCGTTTGGTTAGTTTATATTTTACACGGAATCAAACCCGACGATGTTGTCTTAAGGTAACTGACCTAACAAATGTTTATTGTCTGTAAATAAAGAGTGTCAAGACCTCCGGTTCAGATTCTGGTTCCACGGTCGTCTAAGTCACTGACTACTTACCAATAGACACTGACTGAAGGACCAATAGACCGGTGAAGAAGGACGTCGGAGTACACCGTCTTCCCCACTCCCTCGAGAGACCCAGGGAAAATATTCATGTGATTAAGGTAAGTACTCCCGAGATGGAAGTAGTCGAATAGTGGAGGGTTTCAAGGGTGAAGGTTCACGGTAGTACGACACCTAATCTAAAGTTGTATACTTAGACTCCCCGTATGTTTGTCAGTCAGATATCTGTTTACTAAGATTTTTTGTCATCCTACACTTTAAGTTCCTTGTAGTTGTTAACTCAGACTACGTCTTTATTTTGTGAGATCTTGTTTCAATTTCCACTTAAGTAGTCCGACTCTAAACACTTTACAAGAGAAATCTTTTTATATTACTGTCATTATAAATGAAAATGAAGAGACATAGAGGTCGTAAACAAAGATGGTCTTTGTCTAAATACAATAGTATTATATTCATTTACTGAAAAGTTTAACAATAATAAACTCTAAGTTTTTTTAATACAAGTATATTAAAAATTTATGGATTAATTACTATTACTTCTTTTTGTCATTCAAGATCATCAATAATTCTGTAAATTCGGAGGTTTGTCTTTGTTTTGTCAAAATTAATAGTTAGTGTCGAACTAACTATAGTTTGTTGAAAAAGGGTGAAACGAAGATATAAAAAAGTCTTATTACCTTTGTACGAGAAAAGAACTAACACAGAGTTGATACGAACTTTTCTGTTCGTTGTTGTAGAAGGTCGTTAGGATTTCTTTAACGATCCGTCTTTAGGTTCTATGTTCGTTACCAAACTCTGGTTGACTTGTTAAATCTACCCGACATAGATTTTCAATAGACGTTGAAGGAGTCGTTCGATTTGTCAAATTCATCGGTTTAGTGATTTTTGAGGATAGACGTAAAAAGTAAAGGTCTCAAATGATTATATAATATAAATCCACATCATTTTTACCACTCATTTTGGTATAGTTTAATATTGGTATATTATAATATTATCAGAGACAGATAAAATGAGAACGAAGAAGTTGAAGTTTATTACATAAAATAAGTCGATAGTACAGAACTACCGAAATATGTTCTTTTTATAATCTGAGTCTTGTTTACAGAGGTCCACAATACATAGAGAAATCTTAAAAGTATTACTTTACTTTGGTTTCGAGTGAGTTTTTCTTATAAGTAAAGTAGAGAATCCGAATTTTTCTATTAAAAATTTGTCTTACCATTATATATGATCTTAGGACAATATTTAAATTAATAGAAAAGATTAGTAGTTTCACTTGACCTAAATAATTAAGATAAATTCAGTACAACCGTTTGTTACTGTGAAACACAAGACCTTAATCACCTTCTTTCTTTCTCCCCTTTAACTAAATTCTCATTCAAAATTGGACAAAACTTCAGTCTAAAGAAACTTGACCTTCATTTAAGAATATTGAATAGTCAGTCACGACTGAACGTATACTCGTTTTATGTCAAGTTGAAACCTTGATTTCAATTCTGTAAATATGTGAAGTAGATGAGGGGGTCCAGTTCTACATTTTCAGTTAGTTTTAGTCACAACATTCACGATTTTTTTTAATGACAGATTCTCATTCGATGAGTACCATCAACTTTTGAAACCTAGTCATAGGACACCAACGAGTGATTAGACAGGTAGGTAAATGTTTCGTAAATAACTCTGAGGGATACGTAATTTGTAACACGATTTGAGACCCTTGAGTTACCACTTTGTTCCTTTGTATTGTGACAGTAACTTCCTACAATGTAAACGGTCACCCTACCGTAGATTATGCCTGATAAATCTTTCTAATGAGAGACAGTGACAGATTTACATTTAAATGTAAATGTAAATTAATCTAATAGGATGACTTTACTCGATATAAGACTAAATTTTACTTTGACAAAACTTTCGGTACGTGTCATTCTTGACTTCTCTTAAAAGGACGATTTACACCATACGAATAGTGTACCAATAGAGAAAACGAGGACTTATGGTAATTTTACTACTTACTTGTTTCGTTCTCTCCCTCTACTTAGTAGTTGTCTGTCTCCTAAAGTTATGAAAGTCTACTATTTCACTTTTTATGGACCATTCACTGAATCTCTCCTTCTTCTATTGTGACGTCACAGACGACTTTCATTGTGACCACTCCTTACTCGGTTAAACGACGTAACTTTGAGTATCAGAGTCTTGAACCTCAGTGGTTGTACACCTATATCGTTTTCCAATTTTGGTCCCCCTATTCAACCTTCAGACGTTACCTCACCAACTTGCAGGGTCTATTGAAGAAGGAAGGGTGTAGTCTGTTCACTGTTGGGAATAGATTGGTGGATGATTAGTGGAAAGAGATTCACTGGTGTTTGATAAACTTCCTTAACTTGTTCTCTACAAGACCTGGACTTTCGTAATTCCACACCACAACTCCTGTCTCACTGTATAATAACACATAATAAATAGATCCTTTGAGTCCCTTTTCCGGTCAAATGACGGGGTTTTGAAATTTCATTTCGGATGGACAACTAATTGGGGAGAGTACGTGTATCGTGAAGATTAATCGTAAATCATAAAGTGAAAAACTATACTTACTTGTTCAGAAAAGTCCTATACCAAGACTCAACTAACTTATAGGTGTACACTTTTTACTTCAACATGATGAAAAAGTATGGTTTTTTTTTTTTTTTTGGTGATTTTTACTTGGTGCCTGAATTTACATTCTTGAGAACTCTCAGGGAACCTGACGTTCCTCTAGTTTGGTCAGTTAGGATTTCCTTTAAACAGGCTTATAAGTAACCTTTATTACTACGACTTCGCCTTCGAGATTATGAAACCGGTGGATTACGTTTTTTGTTTGAATGACCTTTTCTGGGACTACGACCCTTTCTAACTTCCATCCTCCTTTTCCCCTTCTGTCTCCTACTCTACAAACCTACCGTAGTGGTTGAGCTGCCTGTACTCAAACTCGTTCGAGGTTCTCAACCACTACATGTCCCTCCGGACCGCACGTCGTCAGGTACCCCAACGTTTCTCAGTCTGTGCTGACTCGTTGACTTGACTTGACTTTTGATATTTTCAACATCTACTTTTATATCCTAATTTTGAAATACTGGTACTTAATCTGTTTTGTGTTTATTATTTTCTTTGTTTTTGTCTATTTAACCTGAAGTAATTTTAAAATTTGAAAATACGAAGTCTTCTTTGGTAGTTTTTTTGACTTTTCTGTTGTGTCTTACACTCTTTTTTTGAACGTTTAGTACACAGACTATTCTCTGGATGTAGGTATGTTTTTACTCCTCTCTATACGTATGTATATCGACCAAGTGAAGTGACTCGTCGTCTTTGGTAGTGTTGTAACATTTCGTTAATATAAGGTTAAATTTTTTTGTATGGGTCTTATATAAATTTTTGAAAGTACTGAGTTGTTATTTTTCCATTTATTATGTTAATTTTTACCTGTCTCCTAGACCTCTATGAAGAGGTTTCTTCTATATGTGAATAAGTTCTTCGTGTACTTTAATAGTAATTGGAAATCTCTTTATGTCTAGTTTTGGTATTCGATGTCAAGGTAAGAAGAAAGAGTTCTGACGAAACCGATAAGCTCCAAAAAACATAAAGGTATGTTTAGACCTTCAATAAACAAGATCAAGACACTTTTTATAGAGACCATCGAACTATCCCTAACGTAACTTAAACATTTAACGAAACCCATCATATGAGTAAAAGTGATATAACTAAGAAGGCTAGGTACTTGTACCATATAAAGAGGTAGATAATCACAGGAGAAACTAAAGAAAGTAGTCACAAAATATCAAAAGATATATATCCAGAAATCAAAGAAATCCATCTATATTGGATTCATAAAATAAGAAAAGTAACGTTACCACTTACCTTAACAAAGGAATTAAAGAAAAAGATGAAAGAGTAATAATCACATTAGTGGTCAGATACAGGCTACGTCCTATGTCGTACGAACCCCGACCACGTGCCCCTACTGGGTCTCCCTACAACACCCCTCCCTCCACCCTCCCCCCAAGTACAAACCCTAGCGTACATGTGGACACCACCTAAGTACAGTTACATACCGTTTTGGTTATGTCATAACATTTCATTTTATTTCATTTTTATTTTTAAATTTTTTTTTTTTGGTATTCGATGGTGAAGTTTGGGTGATCAAGTCAAGTCAAGTCAAGTCAGCGAGTCAGCACAGACTGAGAAACACTGGGGTACTTAGTGTCGTTCGGTCCGGAGGGACAGGTAGTGGTTGAGGGTCTCAAGTGGGTTTGAGTACACGTAGCTCAGTATGGTGATTCTACCGAGATTAATTTTCTTGTTTATTATTGTTGACTGTCGTCTATATATTTCTTTAACTTTGGGAGTATGTAATGACCATCCTTACATTTTACCGTGTCGTGA
Organism: Capra ibex; assembly: GCA_006410555.1. NCBI lineage: Eukaryota > Metazoa > Chordata > Mammalia > Artiodactyla > Bovidae > Capra > Capra ibex. The sequence continues at coordinate 21,711,561 of SJYO01018757.1, read as the reverse complement.
AGTCTTTAGAAAAGACCATCAAGGAATTTTTTAATGTGTATCTTTATAGTAGTAAGTCAACGAGTCAGCAAAGACCGATAAATACTGGGAGTACCTGACGTCGTATGGTCCGAAGGGACAAGTAGTGGTAGAGGGTCCCGAACGAGTTTGAGTACAGGTAACTCAGTGATTATGAGAGGTTGGTAGAACAGGAGACAGTAGGTGGAGAGGAGGACGGAAGTTAGAAAGGGTCGTAGTCCCAGAAAAGTTTACTCAACCGAGAAACATGGTCCACCGGTTTATTGACCTCTAAGACGAAGTCGTAGTCAGGAGAGTTACTTATAAGTCCCAACTAAAGGAAATCCTAACTGACCAAACTAGAGGAACGTCAGGTTTCCTGAGAGTTCTCAGAGGAGGTTGTGGTGTCAAGTTTTCGTAGTTAGGAAACCGTGAGTCGGAAGAAATACCATATTGAGAGTATAGATATGTACTGATGACCCTTTTGGTGTCGAAATTGATATATCTGGAGACGAAAAATTATGTAACGGATCCAAACAGTATCGAAAAGAGGACTCTTCGTTCATAGAAAATTAAAGTACCGACGTCAGTGGTAGACGTCACTAAAACCTCGGGTTCTTATATTTCAGAGTGACAAAGGGGTAGATAAACAGTACTTCACTACCCTGGTCTACGGTACTAGAATCAAAAGACTTACAACTCAAAATTCGGTCGAAAAAGTGAAACGAGAAGGTTGAAGTAGTTCTCCGAGAAAAAGGAGAAACGAAAGACGGGATTCTCACCACAGTAGACGTATAGACTCCAATAACTATAAAGAGGACCGTCAGAACTAAGGTCGAACACAAAGTAGGTCGGTCGGAAAAGTGTACTAGCACTACATAAGACGTATCTTCAATTTACTCGTGTCATTGTTATATATCGGAACTGTATGACACAAAGGTTAAACCTTAGTTAGACAACAAGATACAGGTCAGGATTCACAACGAAGAACTGGATGTATGTCCAAAACGTCCTCCGTCCAGTCCACCAGACTATAAGGATGTAGAACTTCTTATAAGGTCAAACAACACTAGGTATGTCAGTTTCCGAAATCGTATCAGTTACTTCATCTTCATCTACAGAAAGACCTTAATGGAAAGAAAAAGATACTAGGTCGTCTACAACCGTTAACTAGATACCAAGGAGACGGAAAAGATTTAGAATGAACTTGTAGACCTTCAAGATCCAAGTATATGACAACTTCGGATCCAACCTCTTAAAACTCGTAATGAAACGATCGTACACTTTACTCACGTTAACACGTCATCAAACTTGTCATAAACCGTAACCTTACTTTTGACTGGAAAAGACCAGGACACCGATGAAGACTCAAAAGGTTTAAGGGTTTAGTTACTTTGATACTCGGTACGGTCCATTCCGGTGGGTTCTGTCTGTTTAGTACCACCTCTTAAGACTGTTTTACACCATGCGACCTCGTTCCTTATCGTTTGGTGAAGTCGTAAGAACAGAACTATTGGGGTACTTGTCATGCTCTTTATAGTATACTAGGTCGTTTCGATGATGATTTATATTTGAGTTCTCCTTACTTCCGTACGGGTGTATTTTTGAATGTGTCACAAGTATAGTCCGAAGAAGTATCATTAGTTTTTCACCTTTGGTGAGTCTACGGGTATTTGACTGTACCTATTTGTTTCATAATATATAAGAATGTTACCTTATAATAAGTAGTTATTTTCTTACTTCAAGATTATGTACGTCGTTGTGATTTACTTAGAACTTTAGAAGTATTTATTTTCTTCTGTCAGTGTTTTCTGATAAAATACTAAGTTGAAAATACTTTACGGGGTTTATCTGTTTATGTATCTTTCATTTGATCACTGAAGAATCTGGACCCAGTCTTCGTCCCTCCCCTCTTTAACTGAATCCCATTTGCCTCTCACTGATAATTACCATGTTCCAAAGAAACCCCCCATTACCTTTAACGATGCGGAATGACGCCACTACCGACGTGTCGAGACACTAATGTGATGTTTTGTAACCGTACACGTGAACTTTACCCACTTACGATACCGCACACGTCATATATAGTCATTTCGGTAATCCCTTTACACGTACCGTTCGGTGTCTGATGGTTTGTAGACGTATTTCGGATGTTGTAATTACTGTCATTACTTTTGTTTGGTGTGTCTATTTGAAAGTCCCCTTTTGTGTTATATTCTTTATCTTCTTTTCAAGTTTAATTTCTGTAATCATTGGAATCTCTCTACCTATTTTTTTATAGGCAGAGTTATAAAAGTATTGTCTGGTTCAATGACACTTATTTATTTCTAAAGGTGTTTATTTTTACGTTAATGTTGATTTAGTTTCCTTGTTAGGGTCTTTTTACTTTGTTTTTCTGTTTCTCAACATTAGGTCATCTCTATTCTATTTTAACCTTCTAGTTGTTCTTTAAAGTTATTATTCTAAAGATCCTTTTTTCTCGTTTCTTATACCTCATCTCCTTTCATTTTATCTTTATCGTTCTTTTAAAAGATACCGATTTCCTGTACTCGAAGGTTTTAGTTTTGAGGTGTCTTGTGAGAGTCATTGTTAAAAATTTTTTTTTTTAAATAAAGTTCTGTAAAAATTTAATTTCTTCTGGTTTTTGTATTTATATTCTAAGAATTATGAATTTATCGGTCTTGTACGTATACATGTGTATATACTTGTATATATTTTTGTACTTGTATATACACATATACACAGACTGAGTTACCTGTATTCAAACTGATTCGAGGTCCTCAACCACTACCTGTCCTTTCGGACCGTACGACGTTAGGTACCCCAGCGTTTCTCAGTCTGTGCTGACTTACTGACTTGACTTGACTACACATATACACACCTCTATATATATTTTAGTCACCGTACCGTAGTGTGAAAAGTAAACATTGTAGTTTTCGATTGATTAGTTATAGAAGTTTTAGACTCTTTTTTTCTGAAATCCGGGTTTCAAGATATCAGTCGGATTGATGTTTCCTTCATACTATCGTTTTCTATAAAAGTCTACATGATCCCGACTCCTTTTATTAGTGGGGACGTGGGAAAGAATGTTTCCATGACCTCTTATACGAAATCTTTTACTATTATATTTAGATGTCTTCCTTCAACATACTGGGTCTTTTAATCCCTGGGTTCTATCTTTTTGTCGTTTCCCTTCTTAGGCCTACTTTCGAAGTGAGTTCTGATCTTTCATTAAATACTTTAGACCTTGTCTTCTTTACTTCTCAGTCCTTACTTCCAAACACACACTCAAAGTCCCTCGTCTACACTGTAGTTATTTATAGACTCCATCCATAAACCTATTAAATTATGATAAAATGTCCAGAGTACCTCGTCAACTTATCTATGTGTTCTTTGATGTTTTTTTTTCTCCTGTTAATTCATAATAATATGTTTTTTCTTTTATGTAGTTTGATATTTCAAACTGAGCCACCATAAATATATCGATATCATTACGTTAATACTTGATTTGTAAATTAAACTCTTTAACACTATATCGACCTTCTTTGTCTTCTTCCCCGTTTCCCCTCACGATTCCTCCCCCCTGAACATTCTGCATTTATTAGAGTTGTTATTTATAATCGATTTCAACTTTATTCAGTTCTACCTCTATAACGTCAAAATTTTACACTACCATTTTGGGTCTGTTGTCAATTTCTTTAACTTTTAATAAACACGTACACACACAACACCCCCCTTACTATTCCTGTCTACCCAATTAGTTAGACATTAAAAATTAGTTTTACAGATTTATGACTGTCAACAAAAATTTGGTACACGTACATTAATGAATCTAACGACAACAACAACAACGACAAATCAGCGATTCACCACGGACTGAAAAAGGCTGGGGTACCTGACATCGGTGACCTTTTTGGCATCGGAACTGATCTACCTGGAAACAACCGTTTCATTACAGAGACGAAAAGTTACACGATAGGTCCAACTAGTATTGAAAAGAAGGTTCCTCATTCACAGAAAATTACCGTACCGACGTCAGTGGTAAAAGTCACTAAAACCTCGGGGGGTTTTACTTCAGACTGTGACAAAAGTGACAAAGGGGTAGATAAAGAGTGCTTCACTACCCTGGTCTACGGTACTAGAAGCAAAAGACTTACAACGGTTGAAAAAGTGAGAGGAGAAAGTGAAAGTAGTTCTCCGAAAAATCAAGGCGAAGTGAAAGACGGTATTCCCACCACAGTAGACGTATAGACTCCAATAACTATAAAGAAGATCGTTAGAACTAAGGGTGAACACGAAGAAGGTCGGGTCGCAAAGAGTACTACATGAGAACGTATCTTCAATTTATTCGTCCCACTGTTATATGTCGGAACTGCATGAGGAAAAGGATAAACCTTGGTCAGACAACAAGGTACAGGTCAAAATTGACAACGAAGGACTGGACGTATATCCAAAGAGTTCTCCGTCCAGTCTACCAGACCATACCTACACTCTTAACCTGACACTTCTTTCGACTCGCGGTTTCTTAACTACGAAAATTTGACACCACAACCTCTTCTGAGAACACTCAGGGAACCTGACGTTCCTCTAGGTTGGTCAGGTAAGACTTCCTCTAGTCGGGACCCACAAGAAACCTTCCTTACTACGATTTCGACTTTGAGGTCATGAAACCGGTGGAGTACGTTTCTCAACTGAGTAACCTTTTCTGAGACTACGACCCTCCCTAACCCCCGTCCTCCTTTTCCCCTTCTGTCTCCTACTCTACCGACCTACCATAGTGGTTGAGCTACCTGCACTCAAACTCACTTGAGGCCTTCAACCACTACCTGTCCCTCCGGATCACACGACGCTAAGTACCCCAACGTTTCTCAACCTGTGATGACTCGTTGACTTGACTTGACATCGGATGGTCCGAGGAGTAGGTACCCTAAAGGGTCCGTTCTGATGACCTCACCCAACGGTAAAGGAAAGGGTAAAGATTAGAGTTAAGTCCCTAACTTAAACACAGAGGATGTAACCGTCCGTCCAAGAACTGGTGACTCGATGGACCTTTCATAATTGAATTTATTTGCTAAAATTTAAGTTAAAATTAATATCATGACTTTTTTAAATATCGTGATACTCCAGTTCTTCGTTGTCAATCTTGACCTGTACCTTGTTGTCTGACCAAGGTTTATCCTTTTCCTCATACAGTTCCGATATATAACAGTGGGACGGATAAATTGAATAAACGTCTCATGTAGTACTCTTTATGACCCGACCTACTTCGTGTCACCTTAATTCTAACGGCCCTCTTTATAGTTATTGGAGTCTATACGTGTACTATGGTGCGAATACCGTCTTTCACTTCTTCTTGATTTTTCGAAGAACTACTTTCACTTTCTCCTCTCACTTTTTCAACGAAATTTCAAGTTGTAAGTCTTTTGTTTCTAGTACCGTAGACCAGGGTAGTGAAGTACTGTTTATCTACCCCTTTGCTACCTTTGTTACTGTCTGATATAAACGCCCCCCCCCCCCCCCCCCGGGNCGTCTACCACTGACGTCGGTACTTTAATTTTCTGTGAACGAGGAACCTTCTTTTCAAAACTGGTTGGATCTGTCGTATAATTTTTCGTCTCTGTAATGAAACGGTTGTTTCCAGGTAGATCAGTTCCGATACTAAAAGGTCACCAGTACATACCTACACTCTCAACCTGATATTTCTTTCGACTCACGGTTTCTTAACTACGAAAACTTGACACCGTAACCTCCTCTAAAAACTCTCAGGGAACCTGAAGTTCCTCCAGGTCGGTAGGTAGGATTTCCTTTAGTCACGACTTATAAGTAACCTTCCTGACTACGACTTCAACCTTGAGGTTATGAAACCGATGGATTACTCTTCTTGACTGAGTAACCTTTTCTGAGACTAAACCCATTTCTAACTTCCGTCCTCCTCTTCCCTTACTGTCTCCTACTCTGTCAACTCACCGTAGTGGCTGAGTTACCTGTAATCAAACTCATTTGAGGTCCTCGACCACTACCTGTCTCTTCGGATCGTACGACGTGAGGTGCCCCAATGTTTCTCAGCCTGTGCTGACTCGCTGACTTGACTTGACTTGATACTCCATATTCGTGTCTGACAGTCTTTAAAATCCCGTCTATCTTTTCTGTATGAGAAAAGAAACTTCTGGTGGTAGTGTGTCTTTTAGTCTGACGTTGACAGACAAAATTAAGATTAAATAGAACCTTTTTGAGGAATTGATGTTCTATGTCCCTGGTGAATGTCTGAAGTGGTAGGTTCGCGAAGGGACTACCGAGTCAACCATTTCTTAGACGAACGTTACGTCCTCTGGGTCCAAATTAAGGACCCAGTCCTTCTAGGGGACCTCTTCCCTATCCGATGGGTGAGGTCATAAGAACCCGAAGGGAACACCGAGTCGACCATTTCTTAGACGGACTTTACACCCTCTGGACCTATACTAGGGACCTAACCCTGCTAGAGGACCTCTTCCCTTTCTGATGGGTGAGGTCATAAGACCGGATCTCTTAAGGTACCTGACATATCAGGTACCCCAGCGTTTCCCAGCCTGTGCTGACTCGTTGAAAGTGTGTTTTACCTTAACAGAGAACAGAGAAAGTGGTAGGTTTCTGTTATCAAGGTTGAATGTTCTTTCTACAACGTACTCTTCATTCTTGACAGGGTTATGACTGTGAGGGTTATACATAATACTGGTGCTTTTCTAAGGTGTATGTGTCGGTCAATTATTGTACACCTAAGATACCATGTTCGGCCTAGGTCAATTAGTTTCGTGTTCTGTCTTTCAGACCACAAACACCCTCAATTATGTAAATAGACCGAGACAGTTTGGGAGAACCGGTCAAGAGGATCGAGATCTTAAATTTCTATGGTCCAGGTAAGAGGGAACCGACCGAACGTTAGCACCCAAAAAGGAGTCGATAACTTGATCCTCCCCTCATTAAGGTTACGGAAAGAAATTAGGGGACCTACGGTGCGTAAATCTTCTGGGGATAGATGAACGGGAGTGACCCCAGGATAGAACAGTAAGAGCCCTGAAAGATGTGAGAATCAGAAGACACGAATAATTGGAGAATGATTTTCTTCTCACTATCTCATCCTTTACCGTCGGGTGAGGTCATAAGACCGGACTCTTTAGGGTACCTGTCTCCTCGGGCTACCCGATATCAGGTACTCCAGCGTCTTGACCTGTGGTAAATACCTGATTTGTTATTGGACACACAACTAATGATAGGGGGTTTGTAAATTTTATATTTGAAATGCTGTTAGGATCCCGTTCATAAAATGAATGAAAACGTATATTCCTTTATCTGCAACTCTCTGTCGTGTCAATAGATTTAGTGAAAATTTAATTAAAATAACCTCATATCAACGAAATGTCACAAGACAATCAGAGCAGTATGTCGTCTTCACTTAGTCCATATACATATGTGTATAGGGGAGAAAGAACCTAAAGGAAAGGAAAATCTAAAGGTGTCCCGTCACTCATCTCAAGGGACACGATATAATTCCGTCCGTGTATATTTACCATATCTACTAAAAGAAACGTTTCGTCTCTGCGTCTGTATCTCTTGTTTGTACCTATGGTTCCTCCTTCCTCTCTCTCCTACTTGACCTCTAACCCTAACTGTATATATATATATGTGATGACTATAACACATAATTTTATGGATTTAGTAAAAATTAACCGGAGATAAGTGGTGAAATAATTGTCTACAGTTTGAGAATGTAGGTGTCTTAGGGCATCGGACCGAGAATAGATTTCGTCTTTCCCGTCTTACTACTGTATGTCCTTTCTTTTCACGATTTACACCCGTGACACAATTCACTTTATTCAGTCTCTCTCCGTTTATGACACAAATACACACCTGAGATTTTCCATGTTGTTTTCATCAGTTATATTGTTGTTGTTGTTTTCGTCTGAGTGTCCATATCTCTTTTTGGATCACCAATGGTCACAGTCCCCTCCTCCTCACCCTCCATGTTTGACAACCGAGATTCTATCCGACGCTTCGACATAACATGTTGTATCCCTTATATCAGTTATAAAAACTTATTACATTTACCTTTCAATGAAAATTTTAACATATTTTTATTTTCTAATTAATAAATTTTTTTTTTTTTTTTCTTCTCACTCGAAGAGTCCGGTCAAAGGACGAAGGATGAAAGACCCCGAGGACGTAAAGGAAAGTCCATCGGAGACAAGTAGTGAAATAATTGTCTGAAGTTTTGAGAATGCAAGTATCTTGGAGTGTCTTACCGAGACTAGATTTTGTTTTTCCCGTCTTACTATTGTATGTACTTTCTTTTCACGATTTGCACCACTAAACCCCTTTTTATATAATATACGTCAACCTCCTTCAAACATATCTCAAATAATTTATTAAAATACGTCGAACACTTCGTAGACCAGATACGATATCAGGCACAAAAAAATCTCCTTTGGTTCCCACATTACTGTTTCAACCCGACTTCTTTAAGTTTTGTGACCTCATACCCACTTCTCCCCTAGTAAGTAAGAGGACACCCATTCTTATTCTCACCTTCGGATCCTTTTCGAATTAACTCCTGTCACCAAAAACTGGATCTGGAACTCTTATTCACCCTTTCACTACCCGTCTTTACGATTGTGTCACTAATGTCCGTATCCAGTTAGGATTTCCTTTAGTTAGGACTTATAAGTGACCTTCCTGACTGTGACTTCGACTTCAAGGTCATGAGACCGGTGGACTACACTTTTCGGCCGAGTTATCTTTTCTGGGACTACGACCCTTTCTAACTTCCGTCCTCCTTTTTCCCTGTTGTCTCCTACTCTACCGACCTACCGTAGTGGTTGGGTTACCTGTACTCAAACTCGTTCGAGACCCTCTACCACTTCCTGTCCCTCCGGACCGCACGACGTCAGGTACCCAGTGTTTCTCAGTCTGTGTTAACTCGGTGACTTGTCGTTGGTTCCGCATCCATTGTCGCCCTCGCTTTCGAGTCGGTAAATGGCCTTCGACAGTGAACTCCGTTTAATAAATCGAACAGAGAACTAAAGGCGTAGACATCTTACCCCTATCCTTATGGCTTATGTAACCGAAACCACTCTTAATTTACTCGGTCATGTACACTTTACAATCTTATTACGGTCGGTGTATCATTCACGAGTCATTTACTACTGATTTAATAACGACAATAAGACACCATTTTTACAGTTACAATTGGTTAAATCACTGACCACATGTGAAAATTCCTCTTTTCGTTTCGTTAAGGTCTTGTTCAAAATCATCTTTTTATGTTATAAAGAATTTTCACAGTGAGTTATTAAATCAGAAAAACACATGTATTAGTAATAAAGGGGACAAAGATTACGTCATCAGGTGTAATCAAGATTTTCGTATAAAAGTTTTAGTGTCTGTCCAAGTCTCTCTGAATATATATCATCTCAAATCTTTTCGAAGGCAACTAATTCCACCGGAATTTGAGGTTTTCTATAAAACCGGAAACGTGTACCGTGACATGTCTACAGATCAGACAACAATAAACGAAACATATTAACACATACACTGTGTTTATAATTCAAAAAATCGTAGCCTTGACAAATTATTTATAAAACAATAAACTAAAAAAGTTATACAACCCCCTTTACACCACTACTTTTATAATGTGAATTACACTTGGTCCTTCTATCTATATAAAGGGAAGGCCAAACAAAATAGGAACGAGTAATACTGTTCTGAAACAACTGGACCACCTTAAGACTAAGGATCTCCAGTATTAAGACAGTCTAAGGACAGGACATTTTAAGACATTCTCGAAACGGACCTTTCACACGAGACTAGGAGAAAGGCTCACACAGAGGGTGTAAGAGATAAAGACAGAGAGACACACATAGAAGGAGTGAGGAACCATGGAAGGTTTACAAGACAAACCATAAAAATGACAAGACGGACGAAGAAACAATGATGAAAAAGGACAAGGAGGAAAAGGGGAGTAGATAGAGGAGAGAGTTTTGTCTTCTTTTAAAGAAATCTATAAGATCAACGTATGAAACACCAATATTACTATTTCGACTACTATCCTTATAACGACGTTATACGGAAAGTAAAACCCGAAAAACTGATTACTATCCTTTGTGGACGGTACAGTATAACTCTTACTACGTTTCAGAGAGTCGTTATTTTATAAAGGATATCTTTACAGTGAATAGATAGGATAGGTGATCCCACAAGGACTGACGGTGAATATTTTGTATAAATATTACGAAGTGCTCATAGAACTTCTAGAGGAACCTGAACACTATGTCGAAAGTATTCGTAGGTAAATAATCAGGGACTCCGGCAGATACCCCAGCGTGTCTCAGCCTGTACTGACTTCGCTGAATCGTCGTCGTCGTCGTCGTCTCGATTGTATCTAACTTTGCAACATTTCGAAATGATTATTTTAATTATCATTGTATTTTATCTAAAATTTTGTTTGGTTCTAAATATTTACAGTACCTTTCACGTCTAATAATCTTAGAAATTGGACATTTGTACCATTGTAAAATTACTAATGAAACCAAATTTAATTCTATGTACTCGTATTACAAATTTGTACTCTTTCTGTCTTTAACCTCCTCATGATCGTACATCTACCCCTAACTTTCTCAATTTCATTTAGGGTCTTCTGTTCTTATACTCCTGCTAGACCAGTGGTCCGTTTCGTCATGGTCACAATCAGTGGGTTAGCACAGACTAAGAAACGTTGGAGTTCCTGACATCAGACGGTCCCAGGTACGTTGGGAGGTCCGTTCTTATGACCTCACCCAACGGTACTGGAAGAGGTTGCCTAGAAGAGTTGGGTCCCCGGGTTGACCCTAGAGGACGTAATGGTCGTCTAAGAAATGGTAGACTCGGTGGTCCCTTCGGAGTTCGTCATGGTCCTGAGGCTATTTTGTCCTGGTAGACTGTGTCGATATTGGATCTCAAGACTAGTTACAATAGGGACTTCAAATTTGATATAACACCTGTCACTACTATGACTGTCAAATGGTTCCTAAAGGGTATTTCGTATGTTAAAGACTACGTCAATATAATTATTTTAAAATGGAAATGTTTCAGTTGGACCCTTACTGGGAGAGAAGACTAAACTGTTCATTACGTTGAGTAGTTTGTTTGGATCAATAAAGGTCGTGGAAAGACTTCTAATTTTTTTATTATAAACGTTAAAAGTCCCTGGGAGACCCTTTATAGTATATCAAAATCCATACTTTCTATCAAACTCTTAAAAATAAAAAAGATATGAATCCTAAGATAAAACCTTCCGTTTTTACTTTTTTTAACACTTTTCTTTAAGTCCGTGAACCAATTCTATCAGTACTCACAGAATCTTTGTTGTAAACCAACAGAGAAATTATTATCACTGTCACTTTATAAAATTTTCTCGTTTGTGTCTGGTGTTGTACCAACTTTTCTTGGAAGTGAAAAAGTTTTCAAGTCTGATTCTTTAAAACCAGAAACGGAGGGAAGGTGGGGGTATTAGTTCCTAGTCTATGTTCATCTGACGTCCAATACACTCTTCTCTTTTTTTGGTTCTCACCAAATCCTACTTTATTCCTTCTTCTGTCTCCTGTTGTACCCGGACATCACACCCCTCACTGAGTGTTACACCTTACACTTCAACCCACCCTAATTGACCTGTGTTTTAAGTTTTACCTTGAGACCACATGTCAAGAAGACCATGGTAACTTACATGGTTACACCTTAGTTACAGTCTATAAACTTCTGAACCTATTGCCCTGGTTTAGTCTCGTAAGGACTTCATCTGGTCTCAAATTTCTCCAACACAATAATGTCGAATTTTGCAATTATACTCTTGTGAATTACGTGTCATAGGACATGTAAAAAGGTAAATTTAGAGAAATTTTACAAACAGAACGACATATGGTAAAAGAAAATTCTTATGTTATAAGTAAGTAAGGACGTCGTTAAAGACTCCTAAATAGATAGAACAGATGGAAAAGGAGAAGACTAATTCTATTCATTATCTTCAGTCTTTTTATTAAGGAAGAACTTCTCAAGGGATTCTCTTCTTTATATTTAGAAATTTTATAATTTTCGGCTAAGCTCTCATAGTTGGACTATTGAGACCTATCTTTTACAACACTAAAACCGAGAATTCGAGTAATTTAGTCAGACGTTGACATGGGACGGTTTTATAGTTCTTGTTTTACTTTTTCTACCAGTGACCTACAAAGGTGTCTAACCTTATAAACCGTACTACGTAAACCTTGTAGACGTGTTAACTAACTTAAGAAGTAGACCTATAAAACCGTAGTACTGTGGTTGTCGAAACCTTAGGAAAGAAAAGGTGACGTTTAAACCCGTCTTTTGTGTGTCTGGGTGTATATTAAGTCACGAACTGAAAACTTTCTGTTCTTCACAACGTTAGAGTAAATAAAAGAGTGACTTTAGAAAAAGTCTTCAATCCGTCTCGTCTACTCAATTACATGGAGGTGTTAAGAGATTCACTTTTTTATATGTTTGGTAGTGCAAAGGAGGAATGAGAAGGAGGTGGAACAGTCAAAGTAACAAGGTTTCTAAGATAGTAGAACCACTATTCCTGGAACCTATGACCTCCCACTCTTTCAACCCCTTGTGTGTCCCGGTGACTTAGTAGGGTTTACATCTACAAACAGTTATTTCCTTTTTTATTTGAAAATGCTGGTACCGTCTCTCTCAAACAATCGAATCCACCCCTTGTCTTATTAGAAAAGACCTGTCCAAGAGTCCTAGAGAAAGGTACTATAACGTGTTTGTACTAAGACTTAAAGTTTGGATAGAGTCCCGTGAGTCAAGTTCCTAGTGATAAATCCCTCGTGGTCGGCGTTTGAAGAGAACCTCAAACTTTAGGTCGTGTCTCGGTTCTAAATCCTGTCTTTTCTCACTTGTTATGTTTAAACTTCAAGATACTGTCCGACATATGAGACTTACAAGGTTCAGCTACTTATTGTTACTTTTGGTTCTAAACCCCTTCACGTACCTCTTGTGCTGACTCGTTGACTTGACTTGACTTGACTTGTACCTCTTTCCTCATAACTCAACTTAGAACTTCCTACTGGTTCTAAACTAACACATATTTTCTTTATAACAGATTACCTTAGTTGTCTTCGTATCTTTATTAATTAAATACTTGACCTAATTTCTTCTCAAGACACACCAGTTTAATATCTTTCCTTCTCACCTTCGAGAAGCTCCGGTCCAATCTTATAAATGGGGATACAGTACTCTCAGTCCCTTGGTACAACTCTACCAAGTCGTCTTGAGTCGTTGACAGTGAAGATAGAGACACAGAAGATGGTGTGGACGGGAATCATCCATAAACTGAACTCAGTTTCACACCGTACTAATACCTTCGAAAATTTCTAAATTTAAGGTGTTTATCCTGGATTTTCAGTGTTAAATACGATGTAAAAGACGAAAAAAAAAAAAAAAACTCCTTCTTCCCTTTTCTTAAACACGTAAAGTTCTTATTTTCGATGATTGTAACACTTAAATGAAATAACCTAGTTATTTAATATATCTATTATAAATAACGTATAAGTGACACCCAGTCCGTGATAAGTTCAGAGGATTCTAAGGTGATACTTGTTCTCTCCCTTCTACGAACGTTCTAGTAAAATAGGTCACTATTGACGAAACTTCTATTGTTTATGTCCCCTAAACATCTTAAACATCTAAAGAAGTTTAGTTAAACATCTAAACTTCTCACTGACCCGTCCTTAGTAATTCCTTCCCGAGAGACTCCTTCACTGTATACTCGTTCCAGAACGGTGCTTCCAACTTGTAAACCGATCTCCGTTTCCGGATCTTTCCCTTGTGAATAGTACGATATCGGGTATTGAATTTCCTTTTTTTTTAAAAAACAAAAACCTATAACTAAGTAAAATTCTATACGATTATTTTTAGACCGTTCCTTTTTTAAATTAAGGGGATAAGAGAATCTGATAAAAGTTCTTGTTTTAACTCGGGAGGGTTCTGGGACATCAATTCCTCTTTTGAACATTATCGGTTCTCTTGTCTTTCATTTAGTCGTAGCTTGTTTCCAAACTTTTCATAGACCTTCACGACACACGTTTCGGTTTTGTGTCTCCGTTGGATTTACAGGTAGTTGTCTCCTTACTTATTTCTTATACATCATATGTGTGTGTGTTTTACTTTATGATGATTTGGTATTTTTTTTTACTTTATTAACGGTAAACGTCGTTGTACCTACCTGGATCTCCAATAGTATGATTCACTTCATTCAGTCTGTTTCTGTTTATAGTGTACTATAGTGAATATATACCTTAGATTTTTATTACTATGTTTACTTAAATAAATGTTTTGTCTTTATCTGTGTGTATCTTTAATTGAATACCAATGGTTTCCTCTTTCCTTTCCCCCACCTCTATTTGTGTATGTGTCATGATATGCATTTTATTTGTTTGTTGTTTCAGGATGGTATATCATGTTCTTTGATTTGAGTTAGTCAAGTTAAGTCAGCGAGTCAGTACAGGTTGAGAAACACTGGGGTACCTGACGTCGTACAGGCCGGAGGGACATGTAGTGGTTGAGGACCTTTAATGAGTTTGAGTACAGGCAACTCAGCCACTACGGTAGGTTGGTAGAGTTGGAGACAGCAGGGGAAGAGGAGGGCGGAAGTTAGAAAGGGTCGTAGTCCCAGAAAAGTTTACTCAGTCAAGAAGTGTAGTTTACCGGTTTATTGACCTCTAAGACAAAGTCGTAGTTAGGAATGTTACTTATAAGTCCCAACTGTAGGAAGTCCTAACTGACCAAACTAGAGGAACGTCAGGTTCCCTAAGAGTTCTCAGAGGAGGTTGTGGTGTCAAGTTTTCCTAGTTAAGAAGACGTGAGTCGAAAGAAATATCAGGTTGAGAGTGTAGGTATGTACTGATGACCTTTTTGGTATCGAAACTGATCTATCTGGAAGTAACCGTTTCATTACAGAGACGAAAGATTATATAACAGATCCTACCAGTATTGAAAAGAAGGTTCCTCATTCACAGAAAATTAAAGTACCGACGTTAGTGGTAGACGTCACTAAAACCTCAGGGGTTTTTATTTCAGACTGTGACAAAGGTGACAAAGGGGTAGATAAACGGTACTTCACTACCCTGGTCTACGGTACTAGAAGTAAAAGACTTACAACTTAAAATTCGGTCGAAAAAGTGAGAGGAGAAAGTGAAAATGGTTCTCTGAGATCAAGAAGCAAAAGACGGTATTCCCACCACAGTAGACGTATAGACTCCAATAACTATGAAGAGGACCGTCAGAACTAAGGTCGTACGCGAAGGAGGTCGGGTCACAAAGAGTACTACATGAGATGTACATTCAATTTATTCGTCCCACTGTTATATGTCGGAGGGATAAACCTTGGTCAGATAACAAGGTACAGGTCAAGATTGACAACGAAGGACTTGACGTATGATTTGAGTTATAGAACATTATTAGATATTACCCTTTCTTATACTTTTTCTTATCTATACATATTGGCTTAGTGTAAGAACATATGGACTTTGATTGTATTGTAATATTTAGTTGATATACAGTTATATTTTTGAGTTTGGTCCCCTCCCCTATATACATATGAATACCGATTAAGTTTAACGAGATACCGTCTTTGGTTGTGTTGTAACATTTCTTTAATAGGAGGTTAATTTTTATTTTTAATTTTCAAATTGGAACCCCTCTTTCATAGACTTTCTAACTCTCCTGACTTCGAGTTTCTATGGATTTTGTCTCTCTCCTTCTCATGTCTCCCACTCCTGTCGTCGGTTCCCCTCGGCTCTCTTACTAAGACGGAGGACCTTTGTCTCTCCGGACGGAACACGTACATACCACTGATACGGTCAGTCGTTAGGTGCAAGGGAAGGGAAGGAGAAGGAGGAACCTTTTCTTGGACTTCTATTTTAAATCTGCCTCACCCTATTCACGTTATTCTGACACTTTGACTAAGTCTTTTGACATTTCTCTAGTCGAACGTACCTACTTTTCGGAAGTTTTACAAACCAATACTTGTCCTCTCTGATACCAATCTCGATCGCCTTTTACGTCTCCAGTGTCCTTCTCCAAAAATACCACCAAAAAGAAAAATTTCGTCACCACTACGAAAAGTTTGTCGTGTCGGAACATCCACAACTTCGTAGGCACTTTTCTCATCACCGTCTCTCGAAGGATCGGTCACAAGTATAAGTTCCGAAGGGAGAGAAAGGAGGTAGAACCAATAAAGTAAAATCGATTAAAAAGATTTTGAGGTGTCCAGGAGTCGTGTGTAGGAGGAGACGACAACAATGTGGAGACGAGAACGGGAAGGACCATAACTTTTATAAAAGAAGTGTACACATGGGGCTTTTACGGTCACTTGAAAACCGACGGAAAGTTTACTTCGAGAGAGAATGTAAAAAGAACCTCCGGTTCGCGAACTCGAATAAAGAACGAACAAACAAAAGAGGTGTAAGACCGGTGTACACAACTAAGAAGGAGGGCTTTCCAATAGTGAAAAGGACTGTGGTAAACAACTCGTCAGCAGACACAGGAGTGGAGGGTGAGTGGTGTAAGACCGACGACGTGGGTTGTGTGGGGACTTTTGCGTAAACCTTCTGGAGGGTGTACGAGAAATAACAGCTAGGTCTCTGACGAAATGTCCTGAAATGCGACGTAGTCCAAAGTCGTCGTCAACTGAGAGATCTGGCTTTGAAAGGGAGGTTGTAAGAGTAGAGAACTTAGGTTATTGTGAAGTAAAAGGACCGAAAGAAGACTAGAGAGGGAGGAACAGAAGGGAAGTTACAGTGTAAGTCCCGAGGTTGGACCGAAAATAAGGGAGAAGAGTGAGACGAAGGAGACGCACGGGAAGGTGTAGTTATAGTAGTTGACGTAGAAAGAGAAGTCGGGTCAGGAGAGAGGACTCAACGTCTGTTACTCACAGTAACAGAGATCTGTGGGAGAGAACCTGTAGTGGTAGTATGAAATTTAAATGACACAGGTTCTGGTTTGAGGAGGGGAGACGAGATGAGGAAGAGGAGGTTTGGAACAGTAGTATTTGGGGAGACAGGAGGTACGAAAGGCTAGAGTCACTTAATTTGACAGTAGATCAAAAAAATTTAGTCTCAAACTGGAGTCGTAGTAGGAACTAATGGTTTCCTACTCAGTCAAACACAAGGAACCTCTCGTCACCACGGGAATTGTCAAGGACTATGAAAGTCCTCTTTAAATTGAGCACAAACAAATAAACAAACCTTTCCTGTCCCTTTCTCACTAAATAAACCTAATCTCTCCAACTTAAACTTCAGTGACCCTACGGATACGTTTTTTATAACTAACCGGTAATCCTTTACATCCAGGACCTCATTACTTCTCTAAAGTCTCGATCTCAATGTGTAAACGGCTAATAGATGTTATGCGTCTCTGTTATTAACTTTGGTACACTCTCCTACTCTAGTAGTACCTTTTCTCATGTATCTTTGTTCCTATACACCTTTGTTCAACAGTCTGGTCCAGTGTTGAGTCTTTCGACTGTCCTGAAGTGTGTAGTAGACCGTGTTGAAAAAAAGTGGACTTTTAATATGATTCTCTCCTTATCTCTTTAATTTAAGGTTTCTCTTTAGATGAATATTCCAGAAACTACGGTTCAATGAACTTTCAAGGTTTCGAGTTTCTTTTCTAAGTCTTCCTCGACTGAGACGAGTTTCAGTTTTGTCACTGAGTCCTAGTTCTGTTGTAACAACGACCTCGGTCTTTCTTGAACGTAGAAAATACTTAAGGTTCTGGATTGTCTATTCGTTCGGGATTGAGTGGGGTGGAGGTTTAAAGGACAATTTGGTTAGATAAGGAAATCTCACATTCTGTCAAACCAAACAATGAATGACAATGAAGTCATTTAGCACCTCGGTCGAGAGATCTTGACTCGCCCGCGTAGAAAAGGGTTGAGACATAAGTCACTACAGTAGAACAATCCAATTTTGACTGGTAGCACCCTGATAAATTTCGAGTCTTTAACCGTTTACGAGACTTAATCCCTAAGGGTGGTGGTGGTGGGGAGTGACCTTTCGCCGAACAACTTGTAAAAGGACATGTAGTGACCAGTGTTGGTTTTCGTGAAATGACTATGAGTACAATTTAGTTTTTGTCCTACTTGTTTTTCTCCCACCAGACTCCCCGGATTTTCAAGGGGTTTTCCCCTGGAGTAGACACACCTGACGAATCCTTTGTCCTCCTACTCCCACCCTTGACTATAGCCGGTTGGATGCGGTACAGAAGTAGGTTCAGTTACTCGCCACTCACGGGAGAACCTTACTGCAACTAGTGTGGTGTTCTCAGTCGTTGACACGTAGACAATACGACGACGACGACGATTCAGTGAAGTCAGCACAGGTTGAGACACGCTGGGGTATCTGCCGTCGGGTGGTCCGAGGGGCAGGGACCCTAAGAGGTCCGTTCTTGTGACCTCACCCAACGGTAAACTCCCTTGATCAGGTTCTAATACTGGCATGATCATGTCCATCCTACCTGATAGTGATATTAAAGAGAGGAAATGGTAGACAAGGTTGTCACTTCCCCGGGTTTTACCGTCGATCACTCCCCACTCCTCAACCCTGATCTTCGTTCTTTCTCTAGGTGGAGTCAGAGAATTGGGACGTCTAAAGGGTCGGAACTACTCTCTCCGTCTCCGAAATGTCCCCTGTTTACTACCTGTAAGGTTCCAATCTAGTCTTCTACGAAAAAGTTAGATGTGATACTTTAACGAGAATACTAAGGGCCTCTGATCTTTTCGACACCTCATACGAACCATAAAGGAGGTCCCCGTCCTTTCTTGGACGTTCTCCTCCAAACTTCCCAGGAACCCCCTTTGTTATTCCTTTAAAAGAGAAACACGGGATGACCGATTGAATTATTTGTCGAAACGTATCTACTAATGTCGTGAATTTTTGAAATAATTGATATACCTTCGCGTCATTTATACGAATTAACTACAGATAACTTCCTTACTTATTTTGAGAATTGAACGTCCTTCTCTTTTTCCAAATCCTCTTTAAGAAGGTAGGTTTGTTTTAATCTTTAACAAACTCAGATACAGTACATTCTTTCTTTTTGTGAAAGAACATGAAGAAGTACAATTTGGTACAAGATAAAGTATCAAAGTAACCTTTCACTATCAAACACCTATAAATGTAAAAAAAACAGAAAATTGGGGGTACTTCGATTTCTGTTTGTGTTTTAAAGACAGAGTGAAGGGTTGGAGACGGGACACGTTTCTCTTCTCTTTCTAAGGAAAGACAGAAAGCTACCAAGACGAAAAGAGGTATCCGTTACTCCCGACACCATCACTAGACCTGAAGATTGAAAAGTATCCGTCTTAATCTTACGGACCGAGAATCCTAGATCGTCGGGACCTAGAAGTCAAAGGTTTATTGGTGATCTACGTCCGCCTCTTCTGTTACCGTGGGGTGAGGTCATGAGAGTGGACCTTTTAGGTACCTGTCTCCTCGGACCATCCGACGTCAGGTACCCCAGTGATTCTCAGCCTGTACTGACTCGTTGAAGTGAAAGTGAAAAATGAAAGTACATAATCTCTTCCTTTACCGTTGGGTGAGGTCACTAGAACGGACCTCTTAGGGACCCTACCCCCTCGGACCACCCGACGGCAGATACCCCAGTGTGTCTCAGCCTGTGCTGACTTCGCTGAATCGTCGTCGTCGTCGTCCACCAATGAATTAATATTTAATCAACTTTAATTTATCTTAATTTTTGAGTCTTACAAAATTCACAAGTAATCGATGTCAGTTGATCACCGTGTCTAAATCTTATAAAAAAATAGTAGTGTCTCTTAAGGTGACCTGTTGTAACGGGATCGAGAAGTAATATCTTTCTGTTTTATAAAAACTCTATTTAAAAATGGATTACACTAAGTCTAGGTAAGGTTTTTTGAAAGTATAAAATTGGTCAGTTCTTTCCTTTATTTTATTAGAAGTTTATTTCTTAAACCTCATATCGATTTTTGTCTGAAGCTACCTTCACCAGAAAACACACATGTAAAATAATTTTACGAAAGTCACACTGACAAATCTATTAAGACAATATGACGTAATATTACAATGTCATACAGAAGACCCTAGTACGGGTCTCTCAAGTAGAGTCACAAACATTTCGTAATACATCGATAAACTATTACCGTTTCTCTTTAATTTTAACAGACGTTAATCTTTCCTCAGAAATGTAAGAGGTACCGATTTTAGAAACCTGTTTAGGTTCGTTTAATCTAACTAGGAATGGTCCCTATTCTTCTAACGAATCAAGGGGAGAGACTTTCGGTTCTTATTAAATATTGTCAAAGTGAAGGTTGAGTCTCGACCACTGACCCCCTTTTGAGAATCCAATCTTCTCCTGAATAACCTAAATTGTATACTATTGTAGAAGGGTTTGGTCCTTAACTTGGTCGTTGAGGACGTAACGTCCACCTAAGAAATGACGACTCGGTGACCCCTTCGGGTACTACTTCTTATTAACATTGTTCAAAGACATCGTATTCTTAATGGTTACCCTCTCCTGTTCTTATCTATTCTCTTTCTTGACACTTTGGTAGTAAAGGGACCCTTACTTCTATCTGAGGAACTTTCGTCTGTAGAAACAAGACGATAATCACAGGACCTCGGGTTTTAGGACGGACTGTGTATCGTTTACAAGTCATAAACAGAAGAAGAATTGTTCCAGATACTCGTTTTCTTTAATAAAAATGGTCACAAATGAAATAACTCCAAAATCGTCTCGGATTGGCTAGACTCCTTTCTCTTTATAAGTTAAGATCAGAACGTACACCCTCTTTCCTTTATTGGTTAATGTCGGATGAGATCGGTAGGATATGGTGGATTCTCTACCACCCTTTACCTGTATCTGAACACTTCAAGTGTTAAGTCCCCATGTCCGAGTAATTTTCTAACGAGGCGAAGGGGGTGTGAAATGGTGGTGTCGTGGTTTCTTGTCATGTAGTACAGACAAAAAGTTGTTAATGTTCCTTATAATTTTCCATTTTTGTGTCAAACTTTTCTGTCCGGTTCGTACTCTTGGTCCGAGTCTATACCGTCCCTACAGTCCGAATCTGGTTCTTAAATTTTGTCGATACTAATTATACGATTCCGGAGATTACCGATCTCACTTATTGTACATTCTTGTCTACCTGTGACATTCGTCTCCCTACCTTTAAGATTCTTTAGACACTTATCTTTGAAGGTTTTACTTCTTCACTTTTCTTTTTTCTGACCTTATTTTTATCTTGTCGGTTCTTGACACCCGGTTGATGTTTTCCACATTGTATAAATGTTTCTTTTATAGTTCTCTTTTTTCTCTTTCCCCCTGTCTTTATAAACTTCGTTATTTTTGACTCTGAAAAGGGGGTTAATTACGGTCGATAGTTTACTGTCTAGGTCCTTTGAGTCTCTTCTTATTTACGGATTTTGTGATGTGACTAGATATATAATATAAGTTTAATGTTTTTATTTTTTATTTCTTTTTTTGGAACTTTCTTCCGTTTATCTTTTTTAGAATGGATATCTCTTCTTACACGCGATTCAGTGAAGCCAGCACAGGTGGAGAAACACTGGGGTACCTGACATCGGACGGTTCAAGGAGACAGGGACCCTAAAAGGTCCGTTCTTATGACCTCACCCAAGAGTAAAGGAAAAGGTCCCCTAGAAGGTCTGGGTCCCTAAATTGGAACAGAGAATGTAGAGGACGTCAGCGTTACCGTCCGTCCAAGAAATGGTAATTACGGTGGACCTTTCGGGGTTATCTTTTCGTATCTATTCTTAATATAGACTAAAGAGAAGTTTTTGGTACGTTCGTTCTTCTCACCTCACTTTATGAATTTCACAACCTTTATTTCTTTGTGGTTGCATCTTAAGACTTAGAATGTTTTAATAGGACGTTTCCACTTCCTCTTTATTTATGCATATATGAAAACGATACACCGTGAAGCCTTGAATCAAGGAAGTGGTCCCTAGTTTCGGTGTTGGGAACTTAACCTACGTCCCTCAGAATTGGTAACTTACTGTCTCTTTAAGGTTTTAAGAATAAGAATTGACTAGACTGACCTCAAAGTCGAAATCGTAGTAAGGAAGGTTTCTTTAGGGTCCCGACTAGAGGAAGTCTTACCTGGCCAACCTAGAGGTACGTCAGGTTCCCTGAGAGTTCCCAGAAGAGGTTGTGGTGTCAAGTTTTCGTAGTTAAGAAGCCGCGAGTCGGAAGAAGTGTCAGGTTGAGAGTGTAGGCATGTACTGGTGACCTTTTTGGTATCGGAACTGATCTGCCTGGAATCAGCCGTTTCATTACAGAGACGAAAACTTATACGATAGATCCAACCAGTATTAAAAGAAGGTTCCTCATTCGTAGAAACCGATGGAGTACGTTTCTCAACTGAGTAACCTTTTCTGAGACTACGACCCTCCCTAACCCCCGTCCTCCTCTTCCCCTGTTGTCTCCTACTCTACCAACCTACCGTAGTGACTGAGTTACCTGTACTCAGACTCACTTGAGGCCCGTAACCACTACCTGTCCCTCCGGACCGCACGACGCTAAGTACCCCAGCGTTTCTCAGCCTGTACTGACTCGCTGACTTGACTTGACTTGACTTGTCAAGTTTTATTATAGTTGTCACATAAACTAGTACATAAGGATACTAGTTTACTTATTTCTCTTTACTTACTGTTGGTTGAATATTCTCTACCTTCCCTCCTTAATCCTAATAAAAGAATAATATTCCATAACGTGATGGTACATTAACCATATTTCAATAAACGTTCACCTGAACCAAATCAACATTTACATATAACGTTTGAGATTCTGTTGGTGAATTTTTCATTTTTTTTTTAAATTCATACTAACCTTATGATTTAAGCTTCTCTTTTATTTTCAGATATTTTAAAAGTTAATTTTGATGTTTCTGGTCTTTTCGTTACTTTCTAATTTTTTTCTTGTTTCCGTTACTGATCTTTTGTTATTATTTATACCATTTTATAATTAGGTTAATGTAGTTGTCAGTGAAATTTGCAGTCATCAGATTTATGTGGTTAATTTTCTAATAGTCTTACCCAGTTTTTTATTCTGTAAAACAGATATTCTGTGGTAATATAAAATAATAAAAACAAACTAACAAAATTAAAAATAACTTTGTCTCAATTAAATGTTACAACGAATTCAAAGTCCACATTTCGTTTCACTAAGTCAATATGTATATATGTATAAGAAAAAGTATAAGAAAAGGTAATACCTAATAATGTCTTATAACTCATATCGAGGAACACGATATACTATTCAGGAATGACCAATAGAGAAAATGAATATCATTACTCATAGACAATTAGGTCTTGAGGATTAAATATGGAGGGACGACCCTCGGTGGTGCCCTCTAGGGTGGGTACTGTTCCAGTACACCTTCTCTTGACAATTCGTTCCGAAGTCCTGAGTTGCCCGAGAGATCCGAAAGAACTCGTAGAGGGGGGTTTGGTCTTAGACAGACAAGATGATAAAGTACTGAAAGTGGTTGAAAAGACTGTAATTGTACCCCGATAAGGACTGGTGTAAAGAGACCTCTTTTAATTGAATCCCGATATCGATTATTCAGAGGACCTGTACTCTCCTTATAAAGTTTAGTTTGGGGGAGACAATCGTAAAATCGAATGAACCGTCTATATAGGTCTGAGAACGTCGATGTGTACACTAATAAATGTCGGAGGGTTGACACTCTCCATACCTTTCGGATTTTGTATCTCGTAAAGTTTCTCAAATTTCAATAATCTCATCACGATTACATCCTAAAGTAATAACCCGGTTACGAACAACGATTCAAGGGTATAGAGAATAGGTGACACGTGGACCCTCACGTAATCAATTGTATCAACTTTACATTCTTTTTGTTCACATCGGAACTTTAATTGGTGTAGTCTGAAAACTCGATTAACCAAGAAAGAACATTGAGTGACGTGGAAACGAGACACTCTTTTCATTGAACAAATTATGGAAAACTCCGACTGTATCTAATCTTTATATTCTTTTTTTGTAAAGTTCCCTTTTATTCCAAAAACCAACTTGTCGGAAATAGTTTTCTCCTAGTATTTTACAGGTGTCTGGAAGTTCCGGTCTTCTATTACATGTGTTGTAACAAATACCCTTTCCAAACGTCTTTTTTAGGACCAAAGCTATTTCTGTTTTGTCTACATTACAAACCCGACTGAGACATACTGAAACCTAGAAAGTAAAGGACGATACATATTCTGTTCCATATTTTCATGGAAAATTTTTATTTCGATAACCCGGAACGAGTGGCTTCATCGAACCAGAGGGGTGCAGTTAGTAAAAGAGGGAGAGGGAGAAAAAAAAGTCCGACTAGGGAACCTCGTATCTCCGAGGGACACAAGCGAATAGACGGGCCCAAAGATTCTGGACTTGCCCTTCTGCAAGACGCAGAAGTGAGGGAGCCCTCTGGTCCTTCCGTGGACACCGGAGGCACTTGTCCCGCTTGAAGAACAGAGCTTCAAAATAACCGAAAGATACATTTGGTTCCTTATAGTCGGAGAAAGAGAGGAGATAAAAGAACAGATGTTATAAGAAAGGAATAGAGAGAGATTTAGTAGACGGTTGCGGCAAAAAGGAAGTCCAAAGGGACCTAGGAAGCCCCCGACCTGGGGCCGTGGAGGGGGGTAAAGAAGAAACCATTGGTATTGAACAAAAGGTACTTACACTCAGATAAAGACGAAACATTTATTCGAGTAAACATAGTATAAAAAAACTAAAGTGTACATTCACTATAGTATACTTCAAGTAGAAGGAGACAGACTGAGCGACGTGAATCATACTATTAGAGATCTAGATAGTACAACGACGTGTACCGTGATAAAGTAGGAAAAATACCGACTCATTATAAGGTAACGTATAAACATGGTATAGAAGAAATAGGTTAGTAGATTCACTTATAAACTACCTGTACATACAACGAAGGTACGGAAGTCAGTCAGTCAGTCAAGTCAACGAGTCAGTACAGGCTGAGACACTGGGGTACTTAGTGTCGTGCGGTCCAGAGGGACAGGTAGTGGTTGAGGGCCTCAAGTGAGTCTGAGTGTAGGTAGCTCAGTCACT
This sequence comes from Capra ibex, assembly GCA_006410555.1. Taxonomy (NCBI): domain Eukaryota; kingdom Metazoa; phylum Chordata; class Mammalia; order Artiodactyla; family Bovidae; genus Capra; species Capra ibex. The sequence continues at coordinate 21,686,400 of SJYO01018757.1, read as the reverse complement.
ACGGTAGGTCGGTAGAGTAGGAGACAATATGGGAAGAGGAAAGGTTCGTAATCTCAGAAAAGGTTACTCAGTTGAGAAACGTGCTCCACCGGTTTCATGACCTCAAAGTCAAAATCGTAGTAAGGAAGGTTTCTTGTGGGTCCCGACTAGAGGAAATCTTACCTGACCAACTTAGAGGAACGTCAGGTTCCCTGAGAGTTCTCAGAAGAGGTTGTGGTGTCCAGTTTTCGTAGTTAAGAAGTCACGAGTCGAAAGAAGTGTCAGGTTGAGAGTGTAGGTATGTACTGATGACCTTTTTGGTATCGGAACTGATCTGCCTGGAAATAACCGTTTCATTACAGAGACGAAAAGTTATACGATAGATCCAACCAGTTTTGAAAAGAAGGTTCCTCATTCGTAGAAAATTAAAGTACCGACGTCAGTGGTAGACGTCACTAGAACCTCGGGGGGTTTTACTTCAGACTGTGACAAAGGTGACAAAGGGGTAGATGAAGGGTACTTCACTACCCTGGTCTACGGTACTAGAAGTAAAAGACTTACAACTCAAAATTCGGTTGAAAAAGTGAGAGGAGAAAGTGAAAGTAGTCCTCCGAAAAATCAAGGAGAAGTGAAAGACGGTCCACCACAGTAGACATATAGACTCCAATAACTATAAAGAGGGTCGTTAGAACTAAGGTCGAACACGAAGAAGGTCGGGTCGTAAAGAGTACTGCATGAGACGTATATTCAATTTATTCGCCCCACTGTTATGTGTCGGAACTGTATGAGGAAAAGGATAAACATTGGTCAGACAACAAGGTACAGGTCAAGATTGACAACGAAGGACTGGACGTATATCCAAAGAGTTCTCCGTCCAGTCCACCAGACCATAAGGGTAGAGAAAGTCTTAAAAGGTGTCAAATAAAACTAGGTGTGTCAGTTTCTGAAACCGTATCAGTTATTTCGTCTTTATCTACAAGAAGACCTTGAGAGAACGAAAAAGGTACTAGGTCGCCTACAACCGTTAAACTAGAGACCAAGGAGACGGAAAAGATTTTGGTCGAACTTGTAGACCTTCAAGTATCAAGTGTATAACGATTTCGGACCGAACCTCTTAAAACTCGTAATGAAACGATGGTACACTCTACTCACATTAACACGCCATCTAACTCCTTAGAAACCGTAACGGAAAGAAACCTTAACCTTACTTTTGACTGGAAAAGGTCAGGACACCGGTGACGACTCAAAAGGTTTGAATCGATAACGTTAATCACGACGGTACTTATAACCCTATGTACATAGAAAAACTTAATCTTAAAAGAGACCTATACGGGTTCTCACGCTAGTGACCTAGTATACCATTGAGATAAAAATTAAAAAAATTCCTTGAAAACATCACTGACAATATATGATAAGAGGTATCACTGTCGTATTAAATGTAAAGGTGTCTCATCTTCTTCTTTGGGTAAAATTTATTTTCCAGTGTATATCTCATTTTCATTTTCTTTTCTATATGGTACGATTGTAATTGGTTTTCTTTCTTCATCGATATGACTAAATTCTGTGTCTTATCTACCGTTTATTCATATACTTTTCTACGAACTATAGTATACAGTAATTCCTTACCGTTTAATTTTGTTTCTCGATAGTAACATTTGTATAACAAGTCAGAGTCAGGGAAACGTTGGGGTACCTGACATCGTATAGTCCTAAGGGACAGGAAGTTGTAGAGGGTCTCGAATGAGTTTGAGTACAGGTAACTCAGTCACTACGGTAGGTTGGTAGAGGAGGAGACAACAGGTGAAGAGGAGGACGGAAGTCAGAAGGGGTCGTAGTCCCGGAAAGGGTTACTCAGTGGAGAAACGTGGTCCACCGGTTGTATAATCTCCTTTGCATAATCTTAATTGGTTTAGGTTTTGTGACCGTTGTCGTTTGCGACTCTTCCTACACCTAGTTGTCTTAGAGTAAATAACGACCATGTCACCATGTCGGTGAAATCTTCTGTGAAACCGTTTGATTTGAACACCCTTTTGAGAAATGTCGTGATTCGTATAAGAATGACGACAACAACAAGTCAGTAGTTCAGCACAGGTTGAGAACGTTGGGGTACCTGACGTCGTGTGGTCCGAAGGGACAGGAAGTGGTAGGGCTTCAAACGGGTTCAAGTACAGGTAACTCAGCCACTACGGTAGGTTGGTAGAGTAGGAGACAGTAGGAAAAGAGGATGACGGAAGTTAGAGTGGGTCGTAGTCCAAGAAAAGGTTACTCAGTCAACAAGCGTAGTCCACCGGTTTCATAACCTTGAAGTCGAAGTCACAGTCAGGAAGGTTACTTATGAGTCCCAACTAAAGGAAATTCTAACTGACCGAACTAGAGGAACGAAAGGTTCCCTGAGAGTTCTCAGAACAGGTCGTAGTGTCAACCTTTCGTAGTCAAGAAGTCACGAGACGGAAGAAATGACAGGTCGAGAGTGTAGACAGACATGTACTGATGGCCTTTCTGGTATCCAAACTGATATACCTGGAAACAGCCGTTTCATTACAGAAACGAAAAATTGCGTGACACATTCAAACAGTGTCGAAAGGACGGTACTTCATTAGTATAAGATTAAAAGTCGACGTTAGTGGTAGGTATCACTCAAATCTCGGGTTCTTCTCCTTTTAACAATAACGAAGGTGAAAAAGGGGTAGATAAGCGGTGTTTCACTACCCTGACATACGGTAATAAAAACGTAAAATTATGACTCAAAATTCAGTTTAAAAAGTGAGAGGAGAAAGTGGAAATAGTTCTCCGAGAAGTTAAGGAGAAACGAAAGACAGTATTTTTTCTTTCTGAAAGTAGACGTATAGACTTCAACAACTATAAAGAGGGTCGTCAGAACTAAGGTCGAATATTGAGTAGGCCAGACCGTAAAGAGTACTACACGAGACGCATATTCAATTTATTTGTCCTACTGTTATTTGTCAGAACGACATGAGGAAAGAGTTAGGACTTGATGAGTCAACAAGGTATGACCCAAGATTGACAACGAAGGACTGGCAGTATACCCAAAGAGTCCTCTGTCCACTCGAACAGACCATAAGGGAAGAGTAAGAATGACATACTAGGTCGGTTTTGAACCTTCATTAGTTCTACCGGAAGTCATCCACTTATCTATTGATACATGTAGATCTGTTACCTTATAATGATTCACGATTTATTTTTCAGAATAGTTCGGTACTTTTCTGTTCCTCTTTAAAATTTACGTATAATGTTTCACTTTCTTGGGTTAGACTTTTCCGATGTATGACATACTGAAGGTTGATATACTGTTAGACGTTTTCCGTTTTGATACCTCTTCCATTTTTTTTTTTTAATTACCAACGTTCCCCAACCTCCCTTCCTCTCTACTTATCAGTCTCGGGTCCCTACAAATCCCGTCACTCTGACGGACATACCGGGTCATAACCCCCTATGTACAGTAACACACGGACAATTTTGGGTACCTTACATGTTGTAGTCCTCACTTGAGACACTGAAACTCATTACTATTCAAGTACGTAAACTGTTCACATGGCCGAATCCCGTCCTATTAATAATCGTCCCCTCCGACAACGTACCCTCCCCCCGTCCTCACTACACCCCACCCACAGGTGTTGGAGGTCCTAGATTAGGGACTACCCGACTCCACCTCGACTACATTATTATTATCTTTATTTCGAGTGTTATTTACATTAAGTAAACTTAGTAGGATTTTGGTAAGGGAACGAAGACCAGGTACCTTTCTAACAGAAGGTGCTTTTACCAGGGACCCCGGTTTTTCCAACCCTTGGAGACTACAGTCCCATAGACTTACAGACGACGAATTAAAAAGACACATGGATTTTGACGAGATTTTTTATTTCAGATAATTTTTTTATTAATTTCGATTGAGACAGCCTGGGACTCTATATTATAAAATACATTACTTTATTTTCAAAAGAGGAAAATTGAAGTTCGGAATTGAAAGGGAAAGGAGTCCGTGTAGGATCATTTAGTTACACAGACCCTCAAACTACTCCTTCTTTTCGATAGACTTTCAAGGAGGAAACGTGAAGTACAGAGGTACATACACCCGTTTAAGAGGTTGGAGAAGGGAGGGTTCTTCTATAAATCTAAAAAAAAATTCCATTCACAGATTGACTAGATAAAAGAAATTTTCATGGTAAAGTCTATAAAGGACAGGAATTATACGACGGAAACTTGTTTATTGGACTTAAGACGAAGACAATTTCGTCTACACTTTTACTTTACTCGTTCCAATCAGGACTGTAGATGACAGTCTTGAACCCATACTTGACGAAATACGTTCGGTGGGTGACATTACTCGACCCGTCACCCATCGTTATCCCCACCACGTCCTTACTGACCCGAAGGGACCACCGAGTTTACCGTTTCTTAGACGGACGTTACGTCCTCTACCCCCAAACTAGGGACCCACCTCTTCTAGGGGATTTCTTCCCTCACCGACGGGCGAGATCATAAGAACGGACCTCTTAAGGTACCTGTCTCCTCGAACCCCCCCATGTCAGGTACCCCAGTGTTTCTCAGCCTGTTTTGACTCACTGATTGTGTACTATCCTCACTGACCTCCTCTCAATGGGTTTTGAGGTAATATAACTTTCTCCCTCGGTCCCTTGGTTGGGGAGTCGAGATGAACTCTATTGGTACGACTTCTAAGGTCTCCGTCTTCTATTTTGCTTACGGTTCTCCACAAGAATTAAGAGTCGGTCCTCAGAAGGAGCCCGAGACCGTAGAAATTGGAGTGAGAAACAAAAAGAACGTACGAAGACAGAGACCACGAGATTTCTATTGAATATATAGGACCCAAACTAAGGATCTCCTCCCTCTCTCCTTCCTTTTTATCTTTCGAAGGGAGTGGAATCAGAAAGAGGACGGGGTCCGAAACGAGATACGACTTCGTCGAGAGATAGAAAGTAAACAATAAAAATAGAAGAAGACCTTTATAAAAGGTGGGGTTGGGTCCTTAATCGATACCTAATTCAGTGGTCCGATAAAATTTTCGACAAGTAGGGTATTGCCGAGTGTGAGGTAGTGGAGGGTCCGAGAACACATAAAGTATTTCTCGATAAGGGGTCTGACCCCTCTTCTCTGGGTCTTACCTGTCATAAGACCCACTTCTCTTCGTCCGTGAGCAGGAACGACACCGACGTCACACAACATTACCAACAATGTGTTCCTGAAGACACTTTCATCCCTTACCGGTGCAACGATAGACTTCAGACCAGAGGTAACAATGGTTGGTCCCCTTCCAGCTTGTCCGGGCGTTTCTTTCTGATCTCCTGAGCCCTCGGCACGTACTTATAGTAGTTGGTAGTGGGGGTTACGTCGACTACCGTCATAGGAGACCAGAACGAGGGAGTAGGAGTAGAGAACGAGAACATGAAGGGAGTAGACCATCTGTGACGACGTCTTGGTGTCCGGACAAAGAATCATGTATTTCCTGATCGATACGGGGGTACACCTCTTACGTTTCTTTAGGAGATCGAAAAACGGGAGACTAAACATAAGTTCCGTTGAATTGATCGTATGAAAAAAAAAAGAAAAAAACGAGATCCAATAAATTCACAAATTCTACCCTAAGCAAAAATTTGTTGTTCTTAAACGAGATATCTTGTCCCTTGATTAAGCTATAGAACATTATTGATTGTTCCTTTTTCTTAGACTTTTTTCCGCATATACATATTGATAGTGAAACGACATGCACACTTTGATTGTGTTGTGACTTTAAGTTGACATGAAGTTAAAAAATTTTTTACCCTACGTAAAATTCTTTCCAAAATCCATCATCGGTTGTAGGAAGTACCTTCTGTAAACCCTATTTTAGTATTCTTATAAAGAGAAAAATAAGTATGTCTATATTAGTTTCGTAAGACTTGTCGACGAGAATAAACCAACCGTGAAATCCCTTTAGGTGTTATATGTTTTTATGAAAATTTTTAGACAAGGTATCCTCTGGTGGCACACAAGTAACTTGTTTGTCCTGTTTCCTCCACCCGGATCGTTCGACTACTCGACAAAAGTGAGGGTGACACTACGACAAGGTACACCACTTGTCACTTTGTGTTGTTAATCGGGGGACCAGAATGTCAGGACGCAAGTTTACAACTAAGATGGGTAGTACGTGATAATGAAGTGTGAGACTGAGTCAAAGGAGTGGATATCTTACCCTATTATTCATTTTCATAAATTATGACAAGGACCGTGAAATGTTCAAGAGTCAATTATATTAGATAGTGATAACAGTTTACACCAGAAGGGAGTATCAAGTCAACCATTTCTTAGATGGACGTTACGTCCTCTGGGACCAAGTTAAGGACCCAGTCCTTCTAGGGGACCTCATCCCTATCCGATGGGTGAGGTCATAAGAACCCGAACGGACACAGAGTCGACCATTTCTTAGACGGACGTTACGTCCTCTCGGACCAAACTAGGGACTCAACCCTTCTAGGGGACCTCTTCCCTTTCCGATGGGTCAGGTCATAAGACCGGATCTCTTAAGGTACCTGACATATCAGGTACCCCGTGTTTCTCAACCTGTACTGACTCACTGAAAGTGAAAGTGAAAAAGTAATAATTTGTTCCATGACCAGTATAGGATAGAATGATATTTCTTTGTAGGATTAAGTAACGGAACAGAAAGGATATCTCCACAATATTTAATTCTTCACAACCTAAATCTTTTATAGACTAACCCTTAAAGGAACAAATCTCCTATAATCACAAGGGGAGCCTCTTCCGCTACCGTGGGGTGAGGTCGTGAGAACGAACCTTTTAGGGTACCTGCCTCCTCGGACCATCCGACGTCAGGGACCCCAGCACTTCTCAGTCTGTGCTGACTCGCTGAAGGGAAAGTGAAAAGTGAAAGTACGTAACCTCTTCCTTTACCGTTGGGTGAGGTCACAAGAACGGACCTCTTAGGGTCCCTACCCCCTCGGACCACCCGACGGTAGATACCCCAGTGTGTCTCAGTCTATGCTGACTTCACTGAATCGTCGTCGTCGTCACAAGGGGATTAAAAATCCTATAAAAATTGTGTTGAAACAAAACATTTGTTTTTCTGTTAAAAAAATTTGGGACATAGGATGAAGTTTAGAAGGTGGACACACAAGGGAACGACACGAGTTATCGGGGACTACTCAGAGAGGTCAGAAAAAAATAATAACAATAACTCCACATCGATTAGATGTCACAACACATTTCACTAGGTGTACATCTATACATATATAAAATACTCAGACACCAGCTTAGTGAAATGACACGTATGTACATACGTACATATAAATATACATACATACAATAAGTAAGTCAACACAGACTGAGAAACACTGAGGTACCTGATATCGGGCAGTTCGAGGAAACGGGTACCCTTAAGAGGTCCGTTCTTATGACTTCACCCATCGGTAAAGGAAAAGGTCCCGCAACAGGACTTTGTCCCTAGTATGGGTCCAGAGGGTGTGACGTCCGTCTAAGAAATAGTAGACTCGGTGGTCCCTTCGAACTATATATATGTGTATATGTATATATATAAGTAAATATCCAATAATGTTCTATAACTTATATCAAGGGGTACGATATGTCATCCTGGAACAGTAAATAGATAAAATATTTTATATAATCATCAAACATAGACAATTAAGGTTCGAAGATTAAATAGGGAGAGGGGAGGAAAAAACATTGGTATTCAAACAAAGGAGACAGATGCCCAGACAAAGACGAAACGTTCATTCAAGTAAACATAGTAAAAAATCTAAGGTGTATATAATTATTCACTATATAATACTAAAACAGAAACTGAATGAAGTGAATCATACGTTAGAGATCTAGATAATTACAACGACGTTTACCGTAATAAAGGAAGAAGTATACTGACTCATTACAAAGTAACAGAATAGCATGGTGTAGAAGAAATAGGTAAGTAGGCAGCCACCTGTCGATCCAACGAAGGTACAGAACCGACGACATTTATTATGACGATACTTGAAACTCCGTGTACATCGGTTTCCGTTCTTTTACAAAACTTAGACGACAACAGAGTAAAGACCAAACGGGAAACAAACAAACAGAAACGAGAGAAGATCTTGAAACCAGAGAAAACGAGAGGACACAAGAAGAGTATGTTCGAGTAAAGGGTCAGGAGGTAGAGGACGAAGACAAAGAGTGGGACCTCGGGGTCGGGAGTCCCAAGATTCGTTCCAGGGGAGATCCGGAGTGATACTTCTCTTTAGTGTTGTCCCGTCACATGTCTTTCTCGTGTACGTTAACAAACCGGTCGTCGTCACCAGAGAAAGGACCACTCCCAACCCCCTCCCTTCTCCTTACTGCAGTTGACTACAAACTAACTTTTGGACACTTGGGGGTCGTGACAGAGGAAGAGGGTCGGGGCGACGGAGACACTCAGGACAAGTGAGTGGACTACAGGTGGGTCCTGGATCCTACACGTGGATGTAAAGGGCTCGGTAGAATTTAAACCGTTAAAGGAGAAGTAACTTCACACACACACACACACACACACACACACACACACACACACTCAGAGAACCAGTACAAGCTGAGACATTGGGGTACCTGATCGGGTGGTCCGAAGAGACAGGTACTTTAAGAGGTCCGTTCTTATAACCTCACCCAACGGTAAAGGAAGCGGTTCTTCATACGACGACGACGACGACGACGATTCAGTGAAGTCAGTACAGGTTGAGACACGTTGGGGTATCTACCGTCGGGTGATCCGAGGAGGTAGGTACCCTAAAAGGTCCGTTCTCACGACCTCACCCCACCGTAACGGAAGAGGTTCTTCATATTCATTCATGTATAATCGATTAAGATTCTCTTTAAACCTTTTTGTACATACACGTGTGAAGAGGGGAAGGGGGTCAACAATCGGTAAGAAACAGTGGATACTATAAACAGTGGTAATCTTTCCTTATATTAAGAGTCGAAGAGACGGGTCCGGTGACGGGAGGACAAAGAAAAGACTCGGGAGGTAAACTAGATTACGTTTACCACTTTCTCAGGTTAATTGACACACCATTTTCTAGGGTCGACTACCACCAAACAACTCCGAATTAAGTCATGAACCGTAAACAGTCGAAGTACGGGAAGTTTCGTCTATTTCTTCTCTATTTTAATTGACCCTTCCTCCAAAGTACAAGGACAACGGACAGTAACAGTCACTGGGGATGACGGATACCACCCTGAGGATTACAGGGTCCACCGAGTCTTTTTCGAGTCGTGTTAAGTGACGTGATTTCACGGGAGACGTAAAGATGGTTATAAGAAAGTCGATAACTACCCGGGATTATAAAAAAAAATTCAAAATTTTGTATAGAAGATATTCATGTGAGTTGGCCTTTGTTTCGTAAGTAAATCTTTGGTTCTCTAGGGTGATAAAGTAATAAGTAGGTTTTACTCTACTCAACGTTGTAAAAAAATCAGTTTAAAAGGGGAGTTTAACAGACAAAGTTTTCGGGTTCAGTCCTCTTGTTCTACCTCCTCCATCTGTACCTCATGTAGAGAGAGGGTACCTGCGTAGTCCTCATTTGGAAGTCGGTGTCTTCACGTACGTCTTGTGGTCGACTCTCGTCTGTCCTCATGGACTGGTCCCCTTTTCTTATATGTCTGGGTCCGTTCTGTACCATCCTACTTCCCTGACACCCGTTTTGTCCTCACAATCGTCCTGACGTGGACGGGAGACGCCCACCCCTTGACTTCGTCCCCGGACTCGGGGTGTAGCCCCGTTGACAGGCTCAGTCTCCTCTTTGTAAATTCGGACTCTCACTCTGTCCACCAGACACCGACGGATTTACCTTACTCTTGACCTGTGAGGAACGGTGCCGGTATGTATGGGGTCTACCGTGTCGTGGACCCTCGACCTCAAATCTCTAACACCTCGTTAGGGACCCGTTCCCGACGACAACTATGCCTCTCTGCCTAGGTCCCCTACACCTCCTCAACCAACACCACCCTTTGCGGATACCTTCTTTCGGTCCGTCGGTACCTTCGTTCCGCTAGGACGAGTCAGTGCACATCGCTCACCTCGGTAGTGGTCTCGGAGAGAGGGGAATGTGCGGTCGTAACCGTCGACTTGTTATCCGACCGGGTAGTTTGCCGCCCGTGTGACTTGATGTCTCCTTGGGGTGGGTCCCACGAGGAAATTCACTGACTACGTGCCTTGTTGACTCTTCCTGGGGTCCGTTCCTTCGGGAGATCCACGGACTTGTCCTCCTCGATGGTTCTTTCTGACCGGTTTCTCCGGAAGACTAACGGTCGATGTTCTCCGAACTTTTTTCTGACTATCCCGGTGTTGAGGACGCCGTCTCCGTCAGGTACAGGTGCGTGTGAACCGTGACGGTCCCAGGGACGTTCGGTTCATCGATGTGGTGGCAGTGCGAGTTGAGAGTGACCCGGTCTCGACGGTGTCCGTTCTTTCAGAACGTGGATACGTGTCTCAGCGAAGCCATCACAGACTGAGAAGTGCTTGCACATGACACCGGACGGTCCGAAGAGACAGACCCTCCCGACCCCCGTCAAGAGGTCCGTTTTTATGACCTCACATAACCGGTCATGACCAACGGTATGGGAAGATCTCGTGACATAATAAAGGACGACGGGATCGACGGTTGAAGGGACTCATGGACCACGACGGTCTTGGGGACGTTGGGTTCGTCAACGTTGTGGAGGTGTGGGTTCAGGAGGTCCCGTCGGAGTCCTCGTTTAGGGTCACCTACTGGGTGTACGTCTCCACCTTATTTTGGTGTTAACTTTTTTTTATTTATTTATTTTGGTGTTAACTTTGGGTCCCCGTCACACTGATTCCTTCTTCTGGGTTTTGGGGAGGGTGGTCAACATGTTCGTCGTCTAATTTAGGTGTGCTAGTTGATCCGTCTAAGACACAGATACCTTAAATTTTTCCAGTATCTCTCAAGGGTCTTTTCTTTTGTGTGATCAAAACTATCGACACCTGTAACCTCCGTTCTTGTCTCCGCATCCTGTTCTACTCTGAGACTCGATGGGGGTGTCGTCTAGGTCTCTAGTCGTGTCGCAATCTCCCATAGGCTCCGTCCACTCCACCTGTCACTGAGAGTCTCTCTCTTTCCTGGGACTGTCGTCACTGAGTTCTTTTTGTAAATAATAAGAATACAAAACTGAACAAGACATCTAAGTAAACCTAATAAAAGAAAAAAAAAAGAAAGGACGTGGGAGACAACATCGACATCTAAAGTAACCGTGATACTTTAGAGAAATTCGAAAACTCGGAAAAAAAGAAAAAAGAAAAAAAAAGGAGTTAGTGTATAAAATAACATTAATATTTGGAAATGGAGATGTAACCCGAAAACGTCAAGACCCCTCAAAAGGAAAAGAAAAGGAAAAAAGAAAGAAGACAAAAAAATAAGAGAGAGAGAAAATATTAAAATTAAAAATTAAAAAATTTGGATAATAATAAAAAGATGTAAATAAGGAAACAAACGAAAAGGATGACAAGAAAGGGGGAACGTCAATTGGAAATTGTATATATTTAGAAGTAGATGGAGATAAATTTAAACGTATAGATAAGAAAGAAAGAAAAGAAAGAAAGGAAAGGAGAGTTGTATAAACAATCAAAACAAAAGTAACGAGATAAGGGGTCAACCGTGGAACGAAATCAAAACAAAAGGTCAAACACGTACTCAATCAAAAACAAGATCATCTGTATTAAAAACCAAAGGAAACAAACGTCCAGTTAGATAACATGAAATGCAAACAACCCGACAAAACTAAAACGAATACCGATATATACACATACACATATAAGTTAGTGTGAAAAATAAAAACAATAGTTGGAGACGGAGATGAAACCCGGAAACATCAAGATACCTCAAAAGGAAAAGAAAAGGAAAAAAGAAAGAAGAAGGTAAAGAAAAAAGAAAAGAGAAAAAATATTAAAATTAAAAAAATCGGATAATATAAAAATAAGTACATAAGGAAACGAACGGAAAGGATGACGAGAAAAGGGGAACGTCAATTAGAAATTACTTATATTTAGAAAAAGTATATAGAGACAAATTGAAACGTATAGATAAGAAAGAAAGAAAAGAAAGAAAGGAAAGGAGATTTGTATAAATAATCAAAACAAAAGTGACGAAATAAGGGGTTAACCGTGGAACGAAATCTAAACAAAAGGTCAAACACTAAATCAATCAAAAATTGACCATTTATGTTAAAAAATAAAGAAAACAAGAGGTCCAGTTAGATAACATGAAATAAAAACAACCTAACAAAACTGAAACGAGTACTCACATACACACATATAAAGTAATAAAATTAATAATAAACGAACTAAAACATTGACGGTAAACAGACCCCAAGTAGAAACCAAAAAGTAAACCCTATAGACAAAATTAGAGTGAATTACGGTTTTGTTTGGTGAACACCTTTGAAACAAGGACTGGTCTCCAGTTTGGGACTCGGAAATTTCACCCTCGTGACTGAGGTTCTGGGATCTGATGGTCTCTTAATTGGGATCCCCCAATTTCCGGTATATACTATTCGAATGTTGTTTTCAATAAGAGTTACCACTTTTTGACTTTCGTAAGAGGGATTCTAGTCCTTGTTCTGTTCCCACAGGTGAAAGTGGTGATAATAAATTGTATCAAGACCTTCAGGATCGATGTCGTTACTCTCTCCTTTTTCTTTATTTTCCTTAGGTCTAGTCTTTTCTTCATTTCGAGAGTGACAAACGTCTACTGTACTATGACATGGATCTTTTGGGATTTCTGTCATAGTCTTTTAACGATCTCGATTAGTCACTTAAATCGTTTCAAAGTCCTATGTTTTAGTTATGGGTCTTTAGTAAACCTAAAGATATCTGATTGTTACTTTTAGTCTTTTTAATTCCTTATTTAGGGAAAGTGGTGACGTTGTTTTTCTTGATTTATAGATCCTTATTTGAATGGATCCCCTCTGTTTTCTTGACATGTGTCTTTTAATATTCTGTGATTACTTTCTTTAGTTTCTACTGTATTTATCTACCTCTCTATAAGGTACAAGGATCCATCCTTCTTAGTTGTAACACTTTTACCGATATGATGGTTTACGTTAGATGTCTAAGTTACACTAAGAATAGTATAATGGTTACCGTAAAAAGTGTCTTGGTCTTGTTTTTTAAACTGTTAAGTATACCTTTATGTTTTCTGGGACTTATCGGTTTCTTCAGAACTCTTTCTTCTTATCTCGACTTCCTTAGTTCGAAGGACTGAAGTCTAATATGATGTTTCGATGTCAGTAGTTCTGTCATACCAAGATCGTGTTTTTGTCTTTATATCTGGTCACCTTGTTCTATCTCTCGGGTCTTTATTTGGGTACGTGGACACCTATGGAATACAAAATGTTTCCTCCGTTCTGATGGGTTACCCCATTTCTGTCGGAGAAGTTATTTACCACGACCCTTTTGACCTGTGGAGTACACTTCTCAACTGAGTAACCTTTTCTGAGACTACGACCCTCCCTAATCCCCGTCCTCCTCTTCCCCTACTGTCTCCTACTCTACCGACCTACCGTAGTGACTGAACTACCTACACTCAGACTCACTTGAGACCCTCAACCACTACCTGTCCCTCCGGACCGCACGACGCTAAGTACCCCGACGTTTCTCAGTCTGTGTTGAGTCGCTGACTTGACTTGACTTGACTTGACTTGACTATACAATTTTTCTTACCTTAATCTTGTGAAAGATTGTGGTATGTGTTTCTATTGGAGTTTTACCTAATTCCTGGATTTGTATTCTGGTCTTTGATATTTTGAGAATCTCCTTTTGTATCCGTCTTGTGTGTTACTGTATTTAGTTTCGTTCTAGGAGATACTGGGTGGAGAATCTCGTTGTCTTTATTTTTGGTTTCATTTTTTCACCCCGAACTAATTTGACTTTTCGAAAACGTATCGTTTCCTTTGATGTTCGTTCCACTTTTCTGTCGAGAGTCTTACCCTCTTTTATTATCGTTTACTTTGTTGACTGTTTCCTAATTAAAGGTTTTATATGTTCGTCGAGTATGTTGAGTTACGGTCTTCTTGTTCGTTGGGTTAGTTTTTCACCCCTTTTCTGGACTTGTCTGTAAAGGGGTTTCTTCCGTATGTCTACCGATTGTTTGTGTACTTTTCTACAAGTTGTAGTAAGTAGTAAGTCAAGTCAAGTGAAGTAATTGTTCTTCAATGAATTAAATAGATTTCAAGTCGGCATGTGTTCTGTTGTTACCTTTTAAGAACATGACACTTACCGTAAAAAGTGACGAAAGGAACGGAGACCCAATGGGACTTAAAGTGTAGTAAAATTCTCGTTAGGTGGGAACCTCCCGGGTCTACCTGTGGGTAGGACCAGACCGACTCAGGTGTACATATGGACTCGGGAGTGTGTAGAAGAGATGTCCCACGAGTGGGTGGTCCGTCTCCTCCGACACGAGTCGTATAACGAGTTCATGGTACACCTACTGCAGTGTTTTTAATACACGTGACTACAAACAAACGGATAAGAGTCGTGAATGGTAACACCTGTAATGATAAAGGTGTCTGTTGTCGACAAAATTTATTTCCCTTCTCTTCTTAAGAATTCTCGGTTCACCCACAGAGTTATTTACACTAGATACGACGTTCCATATTTCACACGGTAAATAAGTGGGACTCTACAATATTTACGTAAACACATTCAGATCACCTATATTATGTCTCGAGATTTTGTCCGTAGGAAGGTAAATTCTCGACAAAGTGATACCCAAACCCTTTCAATGTAAAGAGTCCTTCACAAATCGAGTCACCGGAAGAGAGAGAAAAAATTTACACCATCATATAGAATTTGTATACATATACACACACACAATTGTACATATTGTCAATGTACCTGATTTTGTTCTAACCATAATACTTACGAACCTTCAGGATGGTGTTACTCTAAAGAAGGTTCTTTACTTTTCATTTCGACGAAGACCGTCAATTTAAAATTTAGTCACGTAATGGTTCTACACGCCAGTTAGGGGAATTTGTCCTTCTCACTGACGGTCTGACGCCCCACACCCGGTACCGTCTGGAGGTTGAAGGACCACATAATTAACTACTTTCTGAGTGAAAGGCCAAGACTTTAGGAGGTCGTTCAGTCGTGGCTCCGGGTCAGAGGGTACCCGACGAGGTCGGTCAGTGACTCGTGTCGTTCCTACGATAACAACAACAAGTCAGTGATCCAGGACATTCTGAGAAACGGTAGGGTGTCCGACGTCGTTCGGTCCTCCGGCTAGGTTAGGACCCTCCACCCTCTAAGGAGGAAGACGGGTAAACGGAGATCGGTGGAAGAGGGTGGGGCGAGACGGGGGTCGTCGGACCTCCTTGAAGGAGTCGGACACACCGTTAGATCCTGTGTAGGTGGAGAGAAGAGAGGGAAAGAGGAAGTAAGTCCCAGTCTGAACGGGGTACCAGGTTACCGGGTAGGTTAGAGGGGACCGAGGAAGGGGGTCATTTTAGGTGAGTACAAATTGGGGTAGAACTGTATACGAAGTGCCTGATTGTATTTAGGGTGACATTGGACTAATTAATCATATAATTATATTCATTCCCCTTTATACAATGAGATTCTTTTTCCAACCAGTCGAATCCCTCGAGACGTTTCCCGCGGTTGTTGAGTCGAAGACGAGAGGTCTGGTCTCCTCTTTTACCGGTGTCGGGTTTCCGATAGGAGTAACACTTCACACAGATCACGGGAATTCATAGAGCAAAGAGATTGAGTAGACTGAGACTCAAGTAGGAGGGGTTGGGTTACAAGTGAACTGATAAATTGAAGAGTCATCCAGAGAAAAATTCCTCCTTGACATATGTACTTGACTTCAGGTGTTCCCTTAAGAGTCCCTAAAACTCTGGACTTTTGATCTCTGATCGTTACTACTGACTTACCTGGTTCCGAAGGGACCATCGAGTCTACCATTTCTTAGACGGACGTCACACCCTCTGACCCCAATTTAGAGGTCCAGTCCTTCTAGGGGACCTCTTCCCTTGTCGTTGGATGAGATCATAAGAACGGACCTCATAGGGTACCTCTATCCGGGGATCACCCGATGTCAGGTAACTTAATGTTTTTCAGTCTGTGCTGACTCACTGACTGTGATGATCTCTGAGTCTTGACACTGACGACTCACCTGGTAAATAATGGTTGTCGTCCTAGGGACCCACGACCTCAGTTCCCACATCCCGTAGGACCGAAGACATCGCACGATCCAGTCCGTGACCCTCCTTTTGAATGACCACAGACCGTACATAATATCGTTCATCATTTACAACCGTCAGCAAGAACAAAACTTAATACCTATATTAGCAGGAGATCTCGTCCCCGGGGGTTGGAGGTCCTAGATTACTGACTACTAGACTCCACCTTGACTACCTTATTATTATCTTTATTTCATGTGTTATTTACATGACACGAACTCAGTAGGACTTTGGTAGGGAGCTGGAACCCGGTACCTTTTTGACAAAAGGTACTTTGATCAGGGAACACGGTTTTTCCAACCCTTGGTGGCTCGATCTCCCTCTTTCAGAAATCAAAGAAGGTCTCTAAACACAGAATCGAAGGATCCCTCAAACTGCATACTGTGTTCCTTGGGTTTCGGTCACGAGAAACTGTTGTATCTCCTCACCCCACCCCTCCCTCCACCCTCCCCCCAAGTTCTCCCTCCCTTGTATACATATGGACACCGACTAGGTACGACTACATACCGTCTTTGGTAGTGTTATAACCTTAATAGGAGATTAAAATTTTTAATTTATGTGTATACAGATATAATTTTTAGTGGTATTTAATCCACCGAACTTTATCGTCTTTTACCAACTAAGAGTTACGGTCTCCGATCTTTAGATTTTAGTTTCACAACCGGTCCAACAAAAAAAGACTCCCTAGACTCCTTAGTAGATAAGGTACAGAGAGAGGATGAAAGACCAGTATTAGGAACCGTAAGAAGCCGTACCTCTACATGGTAAAATCAGAGACGAAGGTAGAAGAGTGTCGTAAGAGGGACATCTAAAGACACAGAAGTGTACCGATAGTAGAAGTATATTCCTGTGTTCAGTACAACCTAGTCCCCAAATACGATGAGGTCGTACTGGAGTAGAACTGAATAATGTCAACATTGACGGGATAGGTTTCGTCCAGTGTAAACTCCATGATCCCCAATCTCGAAGTAGGCTATAATAACCCCTTGTGTCAAGTTAGATATTGTTGGGTTAAAATATCTTAATGGTCTAACATATTTTAAGGACTCTCATATCAAAGTACAACAACAATCAGTGAGTCAGCACAGACTGAGAAACGTTGGGGTATCGGACATCGGAGGGTCCGCGGAGACAGGAACCTTAAGTGGTCCGTTCTTGTGACGTCACTCATCGGTAAGGGAAGAGGTTCCCTAGAAGGTTTGGATCCAGAGGGTGTAACGTCTATATAAGAAATGATAGACTCAGTGGTCCCTTTTATCTACTATTCATATTTAACCCTACGTTAATTCCTGTCATGTTTGAAACGTCGACTATAAACAAGTTTAACTGAATTTCCTACCAACCTCGCATCTTCTCTCCTACTCTTCGTAGACATCCTTACTGTGGGTCTCTTTCTTCCCTGGGTCTCTCGTTCTCGTGCCGATTCAAGATGTACTGTTTCCCAAAAGAGTGACGTGAACTTGAGAACTATCTGTACCCTACTCCTGACACGAGACTCAGTGAGAGTGGGGTGTAGGGACGGGATACCCTGTGTGTGTGAAATAGGTTATTAGGTGTGTAAAAGAGGATTAGGAAAACGGAATATGGTAAACAGAGAGACCAGACCGGTTCTCCAATTACGTTTACTTTATATAGATGACATGACATTATGAACTTATTACTTTTTGGTGAAGATCAAAGGTGTAAGTCTAAAGGACCGTTACAATTCT
This sequence comes from Capra ibex, assembly GCA_006410555.1. Taxonomy (NCBI): domain Eukaryota; kingdom Metazoa; phylum Chordata; class Mammalia; order Artiodactyla; family Bovidae; genus Capra; species Capra ibex. The sequence continues at coordinate 21,668,458 of SJYO01018757.1, read as the reverse complement.
ATGAATGAGATGAGATAAAATCGGATTATTGATATCCGTTGTATGTAATTGATACAAAATGAAATAAAACACTGTAATTGTAAACTGAAAGTCTATTAGTAAATTTGCACACGGGACCTTTTATTCCGAGTATTAATGAAGTCATAAATGTAAGGAGTCCCAATTTCGTATCGTTAAACTCACCTATGACAAAACTGTCTCTTAAGATTTTGCCGGGTCACCAAATCCCTCTTATCGTTAGAGATCGTTAGAGAACACAAACTGAATTTTTTTATTTTTTTCGTTCCGTCGACAACCTACGAGAATCCGATGAGACGTAAATGCCTTAAAAGGTGACCCAACACACATAAGTCCAGTGTATGTGTTACTCTAAAGGACGTCACTGTCATGTCTATTTTTCCGACACGTTGAACCACTATTGGCACGAGGTAAATCCGTTTTGCAGTTGACCACGTAAAAATATAACAGAGTCTTCGGACCCTCTTCGAAAACACACGTACAGAATTTATACTTAAGTAATCACCGGGTTTTGTTATCCTACACAAAACTTTACGTAAAATTACTCTTTATTTGTACTTGTCCGAAAGACTTAAGTACAACGATATAGTGAAATTTCAATAATTAATTAATCACCAATAAAGGAGTCAGTTTAAATTTTCATTTATTTGGAAAAGAAGGGTAAAAGATCCTCACAAAAAGGGTTTTGGACTATTATATAAAACTTATAGGTAACAAAAATAAAAAAAAAAAATAACCTAATCTCGTCTTCCACCAAATTTCGAGTTGTAAGTCTTTTGTTTCTAGTACCGTAGGCCAGGGTAGTGAAGTACCCTTTATCTATCCCTTTGTTACCTTTGTCTGAAATAAAAGAACCCGAGGTTTTAGTGACGTCTACCACTGACGTCGGTACTTTAATTTTCTGCGAATGAGGAACCTTCTCTTCAATATTAGTTGGATCTATCGTATAAGTTTTCGTCTCTGCAATGAAACGGCTGATTCCAGGCAGATCAGTTCAGATACCAAAAAGGACACCAGTACGTACCTACACTCTCAACCTGACACTTCTTCCGACTCGCGACTTTTTAACTACGAAAATTTGACACCACAACCTCTTCTGAGAACTCTCAGGGAACCTGACGTTCCTCTAGGTTGGTTAGGTAAAACTTCCTCTAGTCGGGACCCTAAAGAAACCTTCCTTACTACGATTTCGACTTTGAGGTCATGAAACCGGTGGAGTACGCTTCTCAACTGAGTAACCTTTTCTAAGACTACGACCCTCCCTAACCCCCGTCCTCCTCTTCCCCTGCTGTCTCCTACTGTACCGTAGTGTCTGAGCTACCTGCAGTCAGACTCACTTGAGGCCCTCAACCACCACCTGTCCTTCCGGACCGCACGAACCTAAGTAACCCCAGCGTCTCAGCCTGTGCTGACTCGCCGACTTGACTTGACTTGACTCCGACCTCTCTTTACTTATAATTCCATTAGTCACAAAGACGAAAAACAAAAATCAAGTTCCATACAGAATCTCAGTTCTACTTTCTAGCCCATGACAGGTACTTGACAGTCATCAAGAGTGATGAGGATGAATGATTTGCGGTCACAATAGATTGGGAAACACCGTATAGACAATTTGAAAAGTCAGAAAGATCTTCTATAAAAGGAACCACACTTTATGGTATGACCATCTTCTCAACCTAAAACTGAGTGACGTATAGTCGTTTCGACGACGGAACTCCCGAAGAGTTTCTGTACTTTTGATCACGTTTATACGAGTCCGATCATGTCGTTCTTCAGACAACAACGTTTATTTCTTACCCGTATTGGGACTTCGACGATGACGACGATTCAGTGAGGTCAGCACAGACTGAGACACGTCGGGTGGTCCGAGGGGGCAGGGACCCTAAGAGGTCCGTTCTTGTGACCTCACCCAACGGTAAAGGAAGAGGTTACGTCCTTTCATTTTTCACTTTCACTTCAGCGAGTGACTTCGATACTCGTAAATTTTATAAAGAATACTATTTGTGCTATGTTTTACAGATCGTGTCAACTTTTACAGATTGTGATTAAAGGTTTTTTTACTTACTTTTCGATCTGAAGAGGGAACTTTCTACGGAACTATTTATTTTAGTAATCCTTATATAAAATATGTAAGGGTTTCGACTTTGTTCCAAAAAAGAGTCACTAAGAACGATAGAAATCGAGGAGAAGTGTAGATATAGGGACGTCACGGATTTTACATCGGTCATTTGAATACCCTGATAAATCTGTATTTACATTTACTTAATTTTGAGACAAGGAGTCAAAACAAACAAAAGTATAAGGGAGACCTTATGGTCAGGTAAGACTTCCTCTAGTTGGGACCCTAAAGAAACCTTCCTTACTACGATTTTGAGGTCATGAAACCGGTGGAGTACGCTTCTCAACTGAGTAACCTTTTCTGAGATTACGACCCTCCCTAACCCCCGTCCTCCTCTTCCCCTGCTGGCTCCTACTCTACCGACCTACCGTAGTGACTGAGCTGCCTGCACTCAGACTCACTTGAGGCCCTCAACCACTACCTGTCCCTCCGGACCGCACGACGCTAACTACCCCAGCGTTTCTCAGACTGTACTGACTCGTTGACTTGACTTGACTTGACCTTACAAATCAAACTACTTTTCTCGTCTTCTAACCCTCAGTTCTCTGGACCCTACATCGAGTCCACTACGTTGACTCACATATACTGAAACCTTTTCAGTCAATTTAGGACTCAGACAAAGGAACTGTCAGTTTTCAATTGAATGCATTCAAAGGTATAAGTCTTGACTATAAATGAACTATACGAGATCCCACGGTGTGACGAAAATTTTAATAACTTTATCAGAGTGTTGTCAACCATTTGTCAAAGAAAAGACGTTGGTGAGGGTCTAGGTGGGGACCGTAGAAGGAGAGAGGGTCACTACATTTTAGTCTTTCCTAAAGTCGTAATCGACCTTGTTGTGTCCGGAGAGTCCTGGGACGAGTCGGGCACCGACCGTAAACAAGACTAGCAATCAAAAGTAAGGTCTTACCAATAATTTATAAAACCTGTATATGTGTAGAATACACGTAGGTTTATAACATATATTGTCAGAGTAAATAACATACATGTCCAACAAACCGTGTCAAATTCAAACTTCGCATTTAGGTTTCAACCATTTAATAAATCCCATAAACAATATAGTCTGAAAGTGTTTACTCAGTTGTTTGAAACAGGCAGATACCCACCCTCCGTAAGACCTTACGACAGGTATATAACTATCGACAATTCAAGACACTCGTCGAAGTACAACAACTTAGTAAGATACAGTTTTCGGTCGAAACGGAGAATTTTCATAAATCTATTTTTTCATCTTTTTTTCTTAAATTTAATAGTAGAAACTGTAAATTATGTAAAGTTCTAATAACTTGGTCTAAGAGAAGGATACTGAGTGAAATATGAAGGACTTGGTTGTAATTAAATGGAGAATTCTGTAGACTGTTGAAGTCCCTTTCTTCATATCTCGTCGATTATTAAATAAGTATTCCAAGGTCAGTAACGACTAAAATTTTCTGTTTAGACAATCGAAGAGTAAGTTTCCAGTGAGAGCAGTGGAAGGAAAATTGCAATTTACGTTAAAAATGTTCTGATCCTTCCTTGTTATAAATTTAATATATATAACAATCAACTTCACATCAACTAAATGTCATAATATAATCAAAGTCAGCATGTTGTATCATTATGATATAAAATATCTAATATAAGGTAAATTTCAATAATATTTTTATTACCGAAATAAAGGGACACGACATGTATAAAATATGTATCCTTAAACACAGAGAATTAGAGTATGGGGATGGGATGATACATATTTATATAAACAGACATACGAAATCAACGACAGCACAGGCTGAGAAACACTGGGGTACCTTACATCGGGTGGTCCGAGGAGACAGGTACCCGTAAGAGGTCCGTTCTTGTGACCTCACCCAACGGTACGGGAGGAGGTCTCTTAGAGGTGCCGTTACCGTGGGGTGAGGTCATGAGAACGGACCTTTTAGGGTACCTGTCTCCTCGGACTACCCGACACCAGGTACCCCAGCTGACTCGCTGAAGTGAAAGTGAAAAGAGAAAGTACGTAACCTCTTCCTTTACCGTTAGGTGAGGTCACGAGAACGGACCTCTTAGGGTCCCTGCTCCCTCGGACCACCTGACGGCAGATACTCCAGCATGTCTCAGCCTGTGCTGACTTCGCTGAATCGTCGTCGTCGTCGTAAGTATCGGTGACCACATCAAAATATAGGACCGATAACATTTATTACGACGTTATTCGTATCCCCACGTATATAGAAGAAATTAACCACAAAGACAAAAGAAACCTCTTTTATGGTTCTTCACCTTAATACCCTAACATACTATCAAGTAAAAAAGATAAAAAAATCTTTGGAGGTATGATAAAAGATATTACCGACATAGTTAAGTGTAAGGACGGTTGTCACAGGATCTCGAGGAAAAGAGGTCTAGGAGTGGTTGTAAACAATAAACATCTAAAGAACTACTATCGGTAAAACTGTACAAATTCTACTATAGAGTAACACCAAAACTAAACGTAAAGAGACTACTAATCACCATAACTTGTAAAAGAGTACACATCAACCGGTAGATATGTGGAAAAAACCTTTTCATAGATAAGTCCAGAAGACGGACAAAAAATTTACACAAGAAACCTAAGAAAAAGAAAAAACCGACAACTGAACATAATCGTCAAATACATGAAATTTATAATTGGAGAATTATATCGTAAACGTTTATAAACGAGGGTAAGTCAACAGAAAAATAAAACGGTTAGTAAAGGAAACGACATATTTTCTAAATTCAAATTAATCTAGAGTAAACAAATAAAATGAAAATAAATGAAACGGAATCTTCTATTTAGGTTTCTAGCTTCTGTCTAACATAAGGATGTTAAATACAGTCTCACAAGATGGATTCCCCTTGTGAGTATGTGACAACCACCCTTACATTTAACGACGTCGGTGACACCTTTTGTTATACCACCAAAGAGGTTTTCGACTTTTATCTCGATGGTATACTGGGTCATTAAGATGAGGACCCATATATAGACTTTTTTTTTTTCTTTTTACTTTCTGATTAAGTTTTTACTATGAACAGGGGGTCGGAATTTTCGTCCTAATAAATGTTAACGGTACTTTGTCTTCGTTGGATTCATAGGTACGTGTGTACTTACCTATATCTTCTACATATACATATATGTGATGGATCGGTATTGTACCTCTTCCGTTACCGTAGGGTGAGGTCATGAGAACGGACCTTTTAGGGCACCTGCCTCCTCGGACCACCCGACGTCAGGTACCCCAGCGCTTCTCAGCCTGTGCTGACTCGCTGAAGTGAAAGTGAAAAGTGAAAATACGCGACCTCTTCCTTTACCGTTGGGTGAGGTCACAAGAACGGACCTCTTAGGGTCCCTGTTTCCTCGGACCTCCCGACGACAGATACCCCAGTGTATCTCAGCCTGTGCTGACTTCACTGAATCGTCGTCGTCGTCGGTATTGTATTTTGTATTATTTTACGACGTTGTGACTACCTGAACCTCTTATAATACGGTTCACTTTATTTAGTTTGTCTCTTTCTGTTTGTGACATACTATAGTGAATGCACACGAATCAGAGAGTCAGCACAGACTGAGAAACGTCGGGCAGTCCTGACATCGGGAAGTCCGAGGACACAGGTACCCCTAAGGGGTCCGTTCTTGTGACCTCACCCAACGGTACGGGAAGAGGTCCCCTTAGAAGGGTTGGGTCCCTAGCTTGGGTCCAGAGGGTGTAACGTCCACCTAAGAAATGACGGACTCGGTGGTCCCTTCGGGTTCTTATGGATGGGAAAGAGGTCCCCTAGAAGGGGTGGGTCCTTGGTTTAGTACCAGAGGACGTAACGTACGTCTAAGAAATGGTCGACTCGATGGTCACTTCGGACACTATAGTGAATATACACTTTAGATTTTGTTTGTTTGTTTATTTGTTTGTTTGGATCACCTATATCGTTTTTTTCTCATTCTGAGTGGCTACATCTTTTGTTTGACCACGAATGATCACTCACCCCCCTTTCTTTCTATCTTTATCCAATAATTCTCCATGTTTAGTGATACATATTTTATTCAATCAATATTCCTATATACCATGTTATGTCTTTTATATCGGTTATAAAATATTATTGATATTTACCTTATATTGGAAATTTTGAACACTAAGTGAATAACGTATGGAGATTGAATTTACTATAACATGTAGCTAATATGAAATTAACTTTTTATCACGGGACAAATACAATAGAAGAACCTTAAGTTAGTAAAGTCCAGAATGTAAATCTGGAAATTAGGTAAAACTCAAATGAAAACATATATAATACTCTTTTACAAGATTAGAGTAAAAAAGTGTACGTCGATAGGACAAAAGGGTCGTGGTGAATAACTTCTCTAACGGAAACGAGGTGACATATAACAACAGAGGAAACAGTATCCAACTTTCACTTTTCACTTTCACAATCAACGAGTCAACACAGGCTGAGAAACGTCGAGGTACCTGATATCGGGTAGCCCGGGGAGTCAGATACCTTAAGAGGTCCGTTCTTATGACATCACCCATCGGTCAGGGAAGAGACCCCTAGAAGTGTTGGGTCCCTAGCTTGGACCCAGAGGACGTAACATTTGTCTAAGAAATGGTAGACTCAGTTTATACCCCAAAATAAAGACCCGAGACAAGACAAGGTAATTGGATACGTACACGAAAACACGGTCATGTTATGATAAAACTAATGACATCAAATTGTACAGGTCGAAACAAGAAAAAGAATTCTAATAAAACCGTTAAACCCCAGAAAACAACAAGGTTTAATCAATATTCTAATAAGATCAAGAAACTCTTTACGGGACCCATGAAATTATCCCTAACAAAATTTAGACATCTTACGATACCCATCATACCTGTAGAATTATTATAATTAAGAAGGTTAGGTTATATTCTATAGAAAGGTAAAGAAACCTAATAAAATTTTATGGAAGTAGTTACAAAATATCAAAAGTCTCTTATCCAGGAAATAGAGGAACCAATTCAAATAAGGATCCATAAAATAATAATAACTACACTAACATTTACCCCAATAAAAGAATTAAAGAGACTATCAAGTAATAATCACATATAATTTCGTTGTATAAAGACATAGGACTTTGAAATGATTTAACTAAATAATAAAGATTATCAAAAATACGTCTCTGAAATCTCAAAGATATATATCATACAGTAGACGTTTATCACCTGTTAAAACAAATAAGGGAAGGTCAGACCTACGGAAAATAAAGAAAAAGAATAGACACAGATCCTGAAGGTTTTGATACAGTTTATTTTCACCTCTCTCACCCTTACGGACAACAAGGACTAAAATCTCCTTTTCGAAACTCGAAAACTGGTAATTCATACTACAGTCGACGCCCAAACAATATTTACTGCAAATAATACAATCCTATACAAGGGAGATATAATTGAAACTACTCGTAAAAAATAGTACTTACCTACAACATCTAATACAAAGTTAGATTTAAGAGTTCAAGTGTTGACTAAAAACCTTAAAGACGTCAATCAAAAGGTTTATGACGAAAACGGTTCATTAATCCTCAAGAAAGAGAGAAAGACATGACTGCGAAAGTCAAATAGACAATTAAAAGGAGTCCCATCGTTCTACCAACGTCTTTGAAAACTGTAGTATAGAAGTGTTTGTTAACACTTCTCTTTCTATTACAAAGGGTCTTCAGTAGGATCGGATTAATAGGATGTAGAGTTACAGACCATGACCTAGGAAGGATTCAGTTAATAACCTTCTCTACTTCTTTAGTGAGACCAATTTTGTTTAGTTCCAGATGGGTCACCCAGATTCAAATCCCGGTTGGACTAGTGTCATAAGTATCTACTGACACAATACAATGACTTCTACACTTACCGACAACCCCTCCGACAATAACCATAGACGATGTGTCTTTCCGAGATATTCTATCTGTAATAATAAAGGGGGTAAAATATCAACTCATCTCATACTAAACTGTACCACTCGTTCCACGGGTTCCTACTCTTTACCAGTCACTAAATCGACACTAAACTGGGTTTTAGACAGGTCGTGATTACATCCATTTGGACTGGTGACATTAGATGACAGAGAACTAATCTACCATACACGTGGAGATTTCAAAAACTGAAGATCGAGCATCCGAAATAGAAGTGGTGTTAGGAAGTGTAATAGAACTCCCTAAAGTTATAACCACACGACTGGGTGACTTGGGATCGGTGTTGTAAAGGACTGAGGTTGAAGTCACCAAAAACAAAACCCAAAAAAAAAAAAAAATGGAGGGAAATCGGACATTGTGGGAACCGGATACCGGTCATTGATGCGGTTACAACTTAGAATTTAAGATTGTAAAGTACGAGTTTGAAGAATTGGAAGGTCGGAAAGGAATCAGGATGAGAAAGGATGAAGAAGAAGTAATAAGGTTGATGTAGACAAGAAATTCAAGGACCTCAGGAGGTTGAACTTTACAGATAATCTTAAATACTTGAACGTCGGTAGAGTTTCGGGGACTTGGGGAAAACTACCCCAAGTCCTATGCGATGAGGTTTTATACCGTTGAACCGTTTGACTTATAAAATTCAACATCCTCAACTCTTTTGTAGTCCTCGTCCTTCCAGTAGGGGAGACGGTAGGGGAGGATTTTGTCCAGTATGTTAGGAATGTACTCTCCACTGACGGAACTTGGACCTCCTTTTCTCGTAGGAATATAGGTTTCTACTTCCCTACTGTTCTTCTTAGGACCGTGTGTCCCGAACGATTCAAGGAAGTCAAATGATATGAATGGAGGATACGGAACTGAATGGTCTCGAGAGGTGTGGACATGTGAGGAGTAGTCTGGGTCGTCTCTTTATGAGACCGGACAAACAAATATGTCATAAACAAATATGTTTATGGGACCAGAGTCTAGAAACAAATGGACACTTTCGAGGACTCAGTGTATTTGGAATGTTATTTAGAGGACAATTAAACAGTCAAATGAGACAGTTATTTCCTGTTTTTACTATACCTGGATTGTCTACGTCTTCTATAATTCTTCTCCACCGTTCTTATGTGTCCTTTTGACATGTTTTTTCTAGAAGTAATGGGTCTATTAGTACTACCACACTAGTGAGTGGATCTCGGTCTGTAGGACCTTACACTTCAGTTCACCCGGAATGCTTCGTAGTGATGATTGTTTCGACCACCTCCACTACCTTAAGGTCAACTCGATAAAGTTTAGGACTTTCTCCTACTACACTTTCACGACGTGAGTTATACTGTCGTTTAGACCTTTTGAGTCGTCACCGGTGTCCTGACCTTTTCCAGTCAAAAGTAAGTTTAGGGATTCTTTCCGTTACGGTTTCTTACGAGTTTGATGGTGTGTTAACGTGAGTAGAGTGTACGATCATTTCATTACGAGTTTTAAGAGGTTCGGTCCGAAGTCGTTATGCACTTGGCACTTGAAGGTTTACAAGTTCGACCAAAATCTTTTCCGTCTCCTTGGTCTCTAGTTTAACGGTTGTAGACGACCTAGTAGTCTTTTCGTTCTCTCAAGGTCTTTTTGTAGATAAAGACGAAATAACTGATACGGTTTCGGAAACTGACACACCTAGTGTTGTTTGACACCTTTTAAGACTTTCTCTACCCTTATGGTCTGGCTGGACGGAGGACTCTTTGGATATACGTCCAGTCCTTCGTTGTCAATCTTGACTTGTACCTTGTTGTCTGACCAAGGTTTATCCTTTTCCTCATATAGTTCCGACATATAACAGTGGAACGAATCAATTGAATATACGTCTCATGTAGTACCCTTTACGACCTGACCTACTTCGTGTTCGACCTTAGTTTTAACAACCCTCTTTATAGTTATTAGAGTCTATACGTCTACTGTGGTAGGAATACCGTCTTTCACTTCTCCTCGATTTCTCGGAGAACTACTTTCACTTTCTCCTCTCACTTTCTCAACCGAATTTTAAGTTGTAAGTCCTTTGCTTCTAGTACCGTAGGTCAGGGTAGTGAAGTACCCTTTATCTACCCCTTTATCACCTTCGTCATAGTCTGAAATAAAACCCCCCGAGGTTTTAGTGACGTCTACCACTAACGTCGGTTCTTGAATTTTCTACGAATGAGGAACCTTCTTTTCACTACTGGTTGGATCTGTCGTATAACTTTTCGTCTCTGTAATGAAACGGTTGTTTCCAGGTAGATCAGTTCCGATACCAAAAAAGTCATCAGTACATACCTACACTCTCAACTTGATACTTCTTTCGACTCGAGTCTTCTTAACTAGGAAAACTTGACACCACAACCTCTTCTGAGAACTCTCAGGGAACCTGACGTTCCTCTAGGTTGGTCAAGTAGGGTTTCCTCTAGTCAGGACCCACAAGTAACCTTCCTGACTAAAACTTCGACTTTGAGGTTATGAAACCTGTGGACGACGCTTCTCGACTGAGTAAACTTTTGTGGGACTACGACCCTTTCTAACTTCCACCCTCCTCTTCCCCTACTGTCTCCTACTTTACCAACTTACCGTAGTGGTTGAGTTACCTGGACCTAAACCCACCTGAGGTCCTCAACCACTACCTGTCCCTCCGGACCGTACGACGTCAAGTACCCCAGTGGTTCTCAGCCTGTGCTGACTCACTGACTTGACTTCAATCTTATCTCTCTAAATCTTTCCGGATTCCTTTAGTACCCGTTTAGACTCAACACGTTCGTGTTCGTTACCGTTCATCACCTAAATAGGTCAGATGTACCGGTCACATAAGTATAATGTCTCTGCCTATACTGCCGACAGTCTCAAATACGAACGACATACAGGATAAGTATGTTGATTAAGGGGAACAAGATAAAAGGGGTTTCATTTAAAGAATCTCATAAAACATAACTAGTGTGACTGAACTTATACTCCAGAGGAACTATCAGTGTAAAGGGAAATTTTAGATTATCTAATCGTAAGACACAAAGATGAAGTATTAGAAAGATCAAAACAGTCGTATTTCATAGAGATTCAAGTTCCTTGAGACCCAAAGACTACCCAAAGTCTCGGGAGTCCCGACTCCAGTAAGGGACCGTTCACCGTTTAAGTAATGGACTCTGTCAGAGCAGTACACCTGGAACACTCCCGTCGGTCGGTCGTGAGAGGACCGTTACGGTGACAGAGGAGGTACGTGGAGGAGTGACGGAAGGTCGGTCTAAGTCCTCTCTACGGTAGTGATGGTATAAGAAAAGGAACCTCTCAGGAAGTATCTGAGGGAAACTGTCAGTAAGGAGGAGGTCATTCCGGAACATCACGGGCTGAGGTGGTTATCTATTACTGGGGTGCGATACTATCTTCTTCCCCACATTAACATAGATTTAGTCTCTCTCTCCCTTTTCGTCGGTCAGTTGGGTTACCTGTTGGGTGGTGAGACATTTACTTATCCTTACTTACTAACATTGTGAAAAAGGACCTTCAAAACACACGTACCTATTATTCATCTGAGAACAAGAAAATATATTACGAAATAAAGTCTCTTGAGTTGGTGGAGTTCTAAAGAGTGAATTGGGAGTCCGAAAGGACCGATTGGGGTAAGGTATCCACAGTGTGGTTTAAGTAGAAATCTCGATTCTTTAAGTTGATCTGCCACGTGAAAGAGAGTTCTTTTTTAACACTGTTCCTGGAAACACTTAAGAAACAAAGTAATCTAAATAGTGGGTTTAAATCGAAAAACATGTACTGGTCTTTTACAAAGTTTTATAACTTACGAGTTTAATCACAGTCTGAAGGTTTACACTTCAGTTGTATTCAAGGTACGGAGAACCATTAATCACATTGTAACGGAATAATTATTTGTTCCGATTTTCTTCTTTATACAAATAAATTCATTTTCGTCGAAAATTTTGTACAGTAGATCACCTAGTTTGAGAGACTAAGGTTTTAAAGTCGTAGAGAGAACTAGGTAGCTAGTAATGACAAACAGGAAAATCGACGACTTCCCTGACATAAAAATATCATCTAACTGATGACTACACTAACTAACCCTCCCCCCTACTCCTTATAAATTTTTTATATTTTAGACGACTTAAGTTCATTACAATGAAACACTGTGAAGTTCCGGATTATAGAGTCTTTGTTCGAGTCAGTCAAGTCAGTGAGTCAGTACAGGTTGAGACGCTGGGGTACTTAGCGTCGGATGGTCCGGAGGGACAGGTAGTGGTTGAGGGTCTCAAATGAGTTTAAGTTCGATTTGGATACGTTTAAGTGAAGTATTAGTCTCTTTAATTCATCTACCAATTCTCACCTTGAGTATACGTGGTGGTACGCCGGTCGTAACACCCTATATCTCTCCTCGAAGTTCGTAAAGTGTCCTGTCCCTGGGTACTTTCTCTACCCTATTGACCCCTGTGACGTTCGGGGTTCTCGTCGCCGTCAGACGGAAGACCCTGGCCCTAAGTAAAGATAGAGATGGTGGGAGTCGACGGGAGGTCAGTTGGGAGACAGAGGAGAACGTTTCACTGACCGTACTTATTAATCTCTGTTTCTCTACCTTCCCTACATCTCTGACGTTTGATATCAGGGAGGCAAAAGAAAATGCTTTACATACGGTTTTATTCAGAAGTCCTTAGTCTTAGAAAAGGACAAACAAGGAGTTTTCTCACTAACTTCCTAGTTGTTAAAATTTCAAAAAACCTTCAGTATCAAATCGTCGGACAGGTATCGAGTCGGACCGTACTGAGAGAAAGGGAAAGATGATGGACGTGGGGACGTCACTGGATAAACAAAGACCCTGACCTACCCGACTAGTGAAGGTTGTTGATCACCCATACCGAACATTTTTATCGATAGGACCTGAACAACCGTTACAGATGTAGAGTTCCTTCTACTCATCGCCAGACTCAGTTCGTTCACCTGTCCAACTAATTAGTCCTTTCTCTTAACTGCCACTAGTTTTACAGGGGTCTATCGTGTATTAGAGTCGTCCCTTTACCTCTATATTTGACTCGTCTTATTACACGGTAACTTAAAATTTTTTACAAAAAGTTATAATATAAAATTTTCTAATATAACTAATACAAATAACGCCGTAGAAGGGATCACCGAGTCTGTCATCTCAGACAGAGGTTACACCTGTAACGTATTTATTTTTAAGTATTTATCTTCCTAATTAAGTTACTGAGTAAAAAAATTTACCTCCTATTAACGAAACGTTATAACACAAGCAAAGGAGGTATGTTGTTACGCTTAGTCGGTCTTCATAATTATATGTATATAGGGAAGGGAGAACTCTGAAGCAGGGCGGGGAGGGTGGTAGGGTGGGGAGATCCAGTAGTCTCTCGTACCTCGACTCGAGGGACTCGATATGTCGTCGGAGGGTGATCGGTAGACAAAGTGTATGGCGTCACACACATAAAGTCCCGATGACAGAGTCGAGCAGGGTGGGAAGGAAGGGATCGATACAGGTGTTCAGGTAGTGGATACAGACGGAGAGATAAGGACGGGACGTTTATCCGAGTAGTCATGGTACATTAAGTTACTGACAATTTGGCCCTTTGATCTCATCATAGTCAAGTCAAGTCAAGTCAAGTCAGTACAGGCTGAGACGCTGGGGTATTTGACGTCGTGTGGTCCGGAGGGACAGGTAGTAGTTGAGGGTCTCAAGTGAGTTTGAGTACAGGTAGCTCAACCACTACGGTAGGTCGGTAGAGTAGGAGACAGCAGGGGAAGAGAAGGACGGGGGTTAGGGAGGGTCGTAGTCTCAGAAAAGGTTACTCAGTTGAGAAGCGTGCTCCACCGGTTTCGTGACCTCAAAGTCGAAATCGTAATAAGGAAGGTTTCTTGTAGGTCCTGACTAGAGGAAATCTTACCTGACCAACCTAGAGGAACGTCAGATTCCCTGAGAGTTCTCAGAAGAGGTTGTGGTGTCAAGTTTTCGTAGTTAAGAAACCGTGAGTCGAAAGAAGTGTCTCATCATATTAACAGGAGTTTTCAAGAGAGATAAAGACCCTAAATTCAAAAGTTATTGTTTGGTGTCCGAAACCCCTCTCAGACGTCAACCTGGTCACATAGTAAAGATAAGATTTCGGTCTTTTTATTTAAAAAAAGAAAGGACAGGCCTAAAGCTTGATCGGTTGTCTAAATTAGTGTGGAATGCACATTAGTAACAATTATTAGAAAGCAGATAAATTATAGGTAAACCGAATCTCTAATCTTATAACATAAAAACTCTTTAATTTTCCTCAGTCAAATCAAATTATGATGACCAATAAAAAATGTCTTGACTTATATACATTAGTACGTAGGGACTCTGGTTACAGACCTGCACACACACACACACACACACACACACACACACACATACACACACACGTCAGTGATTCAACTCAGGCCGAGAAATACTGGGGTACCTTACATCATACGGCCCGAAGGGACAGGAAGTCATAGAGGTCCTCAAACGAGTCTAAGTGCGGGTAACTTAACCACCATGGGTGACACATAAGAGGATCAACCATGGATCGGTTTTTTCTCGTCCTCCATCTTCTCGTTTCTAATATGGTTATGAACCTTTTCACTGGGTGCATTTATATTATAGATATTATTACATTATAGACAATGGTTATCACGTAATTTTTCAAAGTCATAAATACGGTTTCTGAGAAGTCTAAACGACTAATTGAAGTTATTAATTACCCAGATACCCACTACAATTACGAAGAATCATGAAAAAGTACGAGATCATACATAGTCCATGAATAGTATTAGTTACTAAAATTTCAAGTTCTCCGTGTGGGTAGAGACGAGACGTCCTTCTTCGTTCTCACCTCCCCTAAAAGGAGGTAAGGAAATGACAGTCCCTCTGGAGTGATGAAGTTCCGTGGGAAGAGTGTTGGTCGTGTGTTGATTGTCTCATTAAGTTCCAAGTATCTCACTAAAGTATGAAGTCGTGGTTGACACTGTAAAAAGTCCTATTTTGACTCCGTGGCTCTAGACTTCACGGAGCAGGTCCTCTTGTGTCGTTCCCTATCTCCAACTCAAATTTAGGTTCAGAAGAGGTCTCGGGTTCGGGAAAGGTGCCATAGTAAATTGTTCAGGGTTCGTCCTTCGCAAGTAAAGAGTTGTCTGTCTTTGTTCCGTTACATGTTAGATCCTTATATCTATTTCAAAAGAAGGATTCCGGATTTCTCATAGAATTGACTACTCTGTAGAATCCTAGTTAAAAAAAAACAGAATTTTAGAGGTCAATAATAAGTGTATCACAATTTTTTTTTGGAAGTCTAAATGTCTAAATTTATCCTTTTATTTTTGGTAGGATCTTATTAAATTCTTTAAAACTTTTATTACTTACGTTCAAAAACTTTTGTAATAGTTTCGACTAAAACCTTGATCTCCACTATTCTTATAATCACTTTATGTCAAACTTTTACTGGTCTCTAGGACCCTCCTTCCTCCACCGATCTAAGAAACTTTAGTATGACTCGGATTTACTGACCTTTTTATACTATCATTAACATAGTGTCACTGTGGGTCTGTGAGGAGTATGGATTCCTGTAGTCGATCCTCGTTTCGAAAGGAGACACATAGTGTCCGAAAATAACCTCATCAGAAGATTTACTGACTTCTATAAAAATAGAAGAAGTCTCTTCTTTTGATTACAGTCTAAAAGTAGATCTCCCCATGTGTGTGTGTGTGTGTGTGTGTGTGTGAGGATGAGTATTTAGGAGACACCTACTTAAACCATCTGTCTAGTAGGAAAGTCCAGAAAGAGAAATTTTTAGTTAAGTTCCCATAAAAATTTCGGTAAAGAGTGGTTTTTAGAGACAATACCACAAATTTTACCAACAAATTTTTATACGGATCGTACGTCATCTACGAACAATATATAAAGAACCGATGAACTAACTGGAATTTACCGAACTTCTCCCCTCTCTTTCTTCTGTCCTTCTGGCCCATAACTGATAACGTTGTCGGGTCGTTTTTCACTACTCCTAAATAAACCACCGTCACCCTTCTTCTCTCTTCTGTGGTCCCGGTAACATGTCCATCTCGACTGAAGGAATAACCTATACACCGTCGAAGGGTGGTAGCTCTCTTTCGTTACCGTGGGGTGAGGTCATGAGAACGGACCTCTTAGGGTACCTACCTCCTCGGATCACCCGACGTCAGGTACCCCAGCGTTTCTCAGCCTGTACTGACTCGCTGAAGGGAAAGTGAAAAGTGAACGTACGTAATCTCTTCCTTTACCGTTGGGTGAGGTCACAAGAACGGACCTCTTAGGGTCCCTGCTCCCTCGGACCACCCGACGACAGATACCCCAGTTGTGTCTCAGCCTGTGCTGACTTCACTGAATCGTCGTCGTCGTCTCTTTGATCTCTCGAAGGATGATTAAAGGAAATAGTTGAAAGGATCGAAATGAGTAAGAGATACTTTTCCAAAAAAGAGTGGTTTAGTAGACCTTTCATTTGTTTCGATTTTGTACATATATTAATTTTAATCAATATAAGGTCATTGTAGTTTCTATTAGTGATATGAGAAACACTATATAAAATATCTATTTTGTAAGGAAAATCAGTACAGACCTCTCCAACTTTAGTATCAGTTTTCTCTGTAAATAGAAGTCCTTTATTTTTCTATTCTCCTTTTTTCCTTTTCTTTTATAGTCTGATAGTGAATATACTTTAGATTTTCACACACATAAACGGAAAACAACTCTGACCAGGAACCTACTCGGTTTGGTCTAGAGAGTCTTTCTGTTCGAAGAGGATATTTACCACACAGTGAAGGAATCTGAACCTCTGCTTACACCACGTCTCAGAAACCAAGGGGACATCTGAGTGAGGATATATGTCTTAAGTACCATAGACGATCCTAAATAGGAGTTTTTAACGTAACCCAAATAGACAACTACGGTCACTTGATGAAGACCAACCCTTCCATCTCCTATTTTCCCTTTCTTTATCGGGTGTTAGGGTCAAGTCTGATTCCTTAAGTCTCTCTCAAATTCTTTAACCTTGTTAACGATCAAATTTAATCACTAACACAAAGTTCCCGGACGAAACACAAATGATTATCCGAAATGTTTTTAAGAATGTAGTTTGACAGTGCCTAAAATTTTCAAAGGTGAACCACGTAGACTGAACAAAAGTCATAAGGAAGAAAACTACGTAGGATTCGACTATTCTATACAACGGAGGTATGATAACTCGTCAATCGTGTTTTTGAAAGTAGGAACAAGGGACAAGAGCGAATACACACAGAATAATCGTTGACCAATCTCTATCCTAAACCATAGTCCGTCTTTATAGACCCCTCTTGACAAGTGTATATAAATCTCATTTTCCAAGATATTACACTACTTTCTTTTACTTCGTGTCAATTCGGATGTATACCCACAAAATTTTAATACCGAATACACGTCGTCGAATTTTTCATATAATCACAATGAAGGTGAGTACACTGGATTTTAAATACAACAAGTGCATTTACCACTTCTACTGGAGTAGTTTAGGACGAAGAAAAAACTCCTAAGGTTGAAAAAGAAAAGGATACACGGGTAGATACCGTGGGGTGAGGTCGTGAGAACGGACCTTTTAGGGTACCTGCCTCCGCGGACCATCCGGCGTCAGGTACCCCAGCGATTCTCAGCCTGTGCTGACTCGCTTAAGTGAAAGTGAAAAATGAAAGTACGTAACCTCTTCCTTTACCGTTGGGTGAGGTCACAAGGACGGACCTCTTAGGGTCTCTACCCCCTCGGAGTACCCGACGGCAGATACCCCAGAGTGTCTCAGCCTGTGTTGACTTCACTGAATCGGCGGCGTCTTCGTCGTCGTCGTATACGGGTAGATTTACTTGGTACCGACACCCCCTACCACCTCTCGTCATCTACCTTTCTACTTGAGAGGTGGTTCCTTCATTTTGTAATTTAATACGAAGATACATCATGGACCCCATCCAGTACACCCCAGTTTTTGACGTTTATTAAGGAGAATTCCCGTGATTCCTATTCAATCTCACTGAAAGACCACGGAAACTCCAAGAACACTTAGGATTTAAGACCTTCATCTTTCCCGAAGTTGTTCAAGACGGTATACGGAACAGGACCGTCCAAAAGGAGAATAATAAGGGGTACTATGGTTTCTCGTCGAAACGGTAACGGTACATGTCCAGTCCCGACACGTTAGGCGTTTAGTTTATCCGTTGTTAACCGAAAATTCTACACTGAGGTTCAGGTGTCGTGTCCGAGGACACCCCTAATACGAGTCGGTCTGGACGGTCCTGTGTGACTCTTCCTAGACATGACCCTGTAAAATAACAAGAATTGAGGGTCCGTAAAGAGGCATTTAAAAAGCTCCCAACAAAAATTATTCTTTAAGACTTAAGTCCCATAAACAACACTTAAATAGTAAAGACGTAGGGAGTTCCAACTTTACTAATTCCGAGGATACATCGTTGAAACAAGACCCTTCACTACTTTAACACGGACTTCACTAATTTGATCACGGATTAAGGGGTAGACGTAAACACCACCAACGGTAAGTAGACGGTACTCCGATGTCGATTTTCGTCGGTAGCTCGAAAGAGTTAGGTTGTAAGGTCCTTAAGACAACTATAATCATACACTTTCCGTCGGATAAACGGATCTAATCCCTCGGAGTCAAGTCTCGACGTGTCTCCTGAATAATTATTCTTACGATATAAATCCTGTCCCAAGGAATCAACTGGGGACCGAACGGAACCACTCCTTTGGTTTAGAGTTTTATTAGACTTTTGAGTGGGTCTGAGAGTCCTTCACAGTCCTATTCGTTCCGGTTGACTGAACCAGAGTAGGATCCAATGTAAGTAGTAGTTGGACCTAAATGAAGGTCTCTTCCTTTTACGGTTGGAATGGAAATAAGTTCAGAGTGACAGAGTAAAATCTGACAAGATCTTATCTCAGATATTAAAAACAAAATCACCCTCTTTTTTCTAAGAAATACCGTTCATTATGAGCATTCATTAATCCACTTTTGACGGGGCTTGGAGAGGGAACAGAGACTTTCATTAGTCTAAGCGCACTCGTCCTCCTCCTCTACCTCTTCAAAACAAACATTTCGAAAAGACGAATTCATTGTTACGAGTAAATCGGTTATGAATGACTCACAGTTCGCGACACAATCAACTTTCAGTTGTCTCTTCTTGTTATGTTCCTAGGACTAGAAGTCTCCTGCCTCCCACTTGGGGTTCGTTACCGGTGTGGTCACACATTGAGAGTACGCTATACCTGACACACACGTTAATCCGCTTATGCTTGGTCTGCGATCGATCTCTCGTGTTTCTTCCTGTACGGTCTGTAGGACCTCAAGTCCCTGTACCTTTCTTGTAGTTTATTGAGTTGGACGCGTATTGTTCTGACCACCGAAAATTTCAAACGGTGAACCAAGATATTTTCAAGAGTCGACTTCTTGAGTCTCATCTCAAAGTTTTCCTCGAAGGGGTGACAGTGGAACACTAGGCCCAAATTCCAACGTAACTTAACAAAACTGTTGGAGCCCTAGTCCAAACTAAAAAATCATACACCACAAAAGTGGAAGTTCATAGGGCATGAGTTCAGCACAGTACGGACCAGGTTTACTCCGTGGCGACCAAAACATTTATTGGCTTCGTAACGAGTCTTAGACACCTCCTGTTTAGTCTCTCGACAGATCCAACCGGAAATGAGAACCCTACCGAACCGAACAGGACTAACATTCGGTAACTTCGACAAGTCGTATTTGGAACCGTCAGTTTGGACCTTTCGGAGTCCTCAGTAAGTCTCCTAGAAACATCTCGAGGGTGACCACGTCGATCCCCCTCCGAGGACTAAATCGTGAAAGACGAAACTCACTCCTGTGTGTCGGACCCAGTTCACAGGTCACACCGTTAAGTCCCCCCCACTATACGCACCTCCTCACGATCGCTTACAATGTCGGGGTCGGGTCGGCGGTTCTTTAAGGTCGTCGAGTCCGACGGCGTGTCGGTTCCCGTCGACCGTCCCATCTGAAAACTCCGAAAAGGGTTACCGTCTTAAATTTGGCGAATAAAAACACAGAACCTTGTTGCATTTTTCAACTCCCCCTGAAAAACCAATAACGGCCCTTAAGGACAGTAGACTGAACTAGACCCCTGACAAGAACCAAGTCTTACTGGACCCGAGTCGTCTGCCTAAACTATTAAAAAAAGAAGTCTCGACTCATCTCTGCTCGTAAACACAAAATACCCAAACCCCAACAGTTTTTGGGGTTTGGGTACCAAATACCTACAAACCCCAACAGTTTCGGGTGGGTTGCTCCGAGTCGACCATTTCCTAGACGGACGTCACGTCCTCTGGACTCAAGTTAGGGACCCAGCCCTTCTAGGGGACCTCTTCTCTTGCCGATGGGTGAGGTCACAAGACCGGACCTCTTAAGGTACCTGGGATATCAGGTACCCCAACGTTTCTCAGTCTGACTCACTGAAAGTGAAAGTGGGTTGTGTGTCTTCAGTGAGTCGTCCGGACACGACATCACATGTGACTTCTTCGAAACAGCAACCTCAGGTCTCTGGACCAAAATTCCGGGACCGAGACGTACGAAATTGATACACGGAATCCCGTCAACTCAATTGAAGAGGCCTTAAGTCAAAGTGAATCATCTTCGTCAGGGGTCGATATCTTTTATCCTTCTACTCGAAATGACCAATAACAGAGTTCGATTTTTACGAAAGTCGGGGTGCCACAAAAACGATAGATCGATTATTACTTACTTAGTACCCGTTGACGAGATTTGGGGTTGACAGCAAAACACTCTCTCCAAGAGGTTTGGTATCGACAAAAATATAGTCCATATGTTACCAAATAAAGGAAACCAAAAATTCGTATATAAAACGTTGATTAAAAAGGACCTCCTCAATCATCCTTTCATTCGATACACTGTACAATATAGAGTATCCTCGTAACGACTTTCTAAAGAGATCGGACACACGGTTCGTAATTCGATTCACGATTCCTGCGACCAAGAGAGGAGTTCCTTAAGTGTCAGAACTTTCCCCACCTCGGTTCATTTGTCTTTTCACGTTGTCTTATATCTAATTAGATCTATCACGTTACCAATAATAAGGGTCTCTAATATTGACTTTCACTTACCACGGAGATTTTCAAACATTTAACAAACATTTGATTCGACAAATATTTGTATCTGTTCTTTCTCGGTTATACTCTGAATGTTCAGTTATACCGAATATATAAGGAAAGGATTTTTGTGTTTATGAGTCTGACTCAAAGAATGTTGACTCAGTGATCTAACTTACTTCCTATTAAATTTTACGAATAAAGTGGGAAGTAAATGATAAAGAAAGATCTTTGGTCGTAAGTACATAAAATATCAATATTTTATTATACTCGAAAATGTCATTGACCTTTTACTTTTTGACAAATGTTTTCCTTAGTGAGTATTAAGTTAGTAAGCCACTGTTATTATTATAAAACTATGTAAATCCATCTAAAGGGGTATACGTATTTATGTAATTAACTCTATTATACGATATATCTTTTGTCACAGAAAGATAAAAATGGTTTATAACATAGGACAAGTAAAAGGGTATTGTAATTATGAAGGTGGAGGTGTTTTGTACTCTTTTGGTTTAAGTTGTTATGTAATTTGCTATACAAATTTATAATTAATTCACCGTAAATAGGGTCTCTACGTTCTTATCAAATTATAAGTGTTTAGTTAGTTATACTGTGTGGTGGAATCACCACTTCCTGTTTTAACACTTCCTGTTTTAATGTACCAATAGAGTTATCTGTATCATTTTCGAAAACTGTTTTAAGTTGTAGTTAGTTACTATTTTTGTACGTTGTTTCACCCGTATCTTCTTCGTATGGAGTTGTATTATTCCTGGTATATACTGTTTGGGTAGTGATTGTATTAAAAAAAAAGACAAAAAAAACGATTCAACGAAGTCAGTACAGGTCGAGAAACGTTGGGATACCTGACATTGAGTGGTCCGAGGAGACAGGTACCTATGAGTTGTCGACTTTCGTAATATAGATTCTAGTCCTGATTATGTTCCTACATGTGAGAGTAGTGAAAATAAGGCGTATCATAACCATCAGGATCTCCGTCTTTAGTCTCTTTTTCTTAAATTTTCCAATATTTAACGTTTCCTTCTTCATTTTGACAGTTCTTACACGTAACTCCCTTTCTGTCGAAGAATCTATGTACTGCGACCCTTTTGTCCTTTCGATGCACGTTTACTTAGTTTGCCCTGATGAAAAAGTACGGTATATATTTTTATTTGGGTTTTACCTAATGTCTGGATTGACATGTTAGGGCTTGGTATTTTGAGGATCTTCTTTCGTATTTGTCATGTGAGAAACTGTAACTAGAATCGTTATAAAAAACCTCTACAGAGGAACCCATTCCCCTTGTTTTAGTTTTTATGTTTACCTTCAGGTAGTTAGATTTTTCCGAGACGTGTTTCTTCCTTTGAGTTACTTTACTTTTCCCTCGGATGATTTACCCTCTTTTGTGTACGTTTACTATTTGGGTATTATATGTTTCTTGAGTATGTCAAGGCAAGTCAACGAGTCAGCACAGACAGAGAAGCACTGGGGTACTTGACGTGGTGTGGTCCGAAGGGACAGGTAGTGGTTGAGGGCCTCGGATGAGTTTGAGTACAGGTAGTTCAACCACTACGGTAGGTTGATAGAGTAGAAGACAGCGGGGGAAGAGAAGGGTGGAAGTTAGAAAGGGTCGTAGTCCCAGAAAAGGCTACTCAGCCAAGAAACGTAGTCCACCGGTCTTATAACCTCAAAGTCGAAGTCGTAGTCAGGAAGGTTACTTATAAGTCCTAACTAAAGGAAATCCTACTTGACCAACCTAGAGGAACGACAGGTTCCCTGAGAGTTCTTAGAAGAGGTTGTGGGTCAAGTTTTCGTAGTTAAGAAGACTCAAGTTGAAAGAAATGTCAGGTTTAGAGTATAGGTATGTACTGATAACCGTTTTGGTGTCGAAATTGATCTACCTAGAAACAATCGTTTCTTTACAGAGACGAAAAATTATACGACAGATCCAACCAGTATTGAAAAGAAGGTTCTTCGTTCGTAGAAAATTAAAGTTCCGACGTTAGTGGTAGACGACACTAAAACCTCGGGGGTTTTTATTTCAGACTGTGACAAAGGTAACACAGGGGTAGATAAACGGTACTTCACTACCCTGGTCTACGGTACTAGAAGCAAAAGACTTACAACTCGAAATTCGGTTGAAAGTGAGAGAAGAAAGTGAAAGTAGTTCTCCGAAAAATCAAGGAGAAGTGAAAGACGGTATTCCTATCACAGTAGACGTATAGACTCTAATAACTATAAAGAGGACCTTTAGAACTAAGGGAGAACACGAAGTAAGTCGGACCGTAAGACGTACTACAAGAGACGTATATTCAATTTATTCGTCCCACTGTTATATGTCGGAACTGCATGAGGAAAAGGATAAACCTTGGTCAGACATCAAGGTACAGGTCAAGATTGACAACGAAGAACTGGACGTATGTCTAAATAGTCCTCCGTCCAGTCCACCAGACCATAAAGGTAGAGAAAGTCTTAAAAGGTGACAAACAACACTAGGGGTGTCAGTTTCCGAAACCACATCAGTTACTTCGTTTTTGTCTACGAAAAGACCTTGAGAGAACGAAACCCCTACTAGGTTAACTATAACAGTTAAACTAGAGTCCAAGGAGACGGAAAAGATTTAGGTCGAACTTATATGTTAAGTTGTAGTTTTTTGGTTTGTCGGGTTAACTTTTTAAACGTCTCTGGGACTTATGTATTAAAAGGTTTCTTCCGTATATCTACCGGTTGTCTGTATTCTTTTTTATGGATTGTAGTGATTAGTAGTCCTTTTGCATTTAGTTTTGGTGTTACGTTATAGGGGAGTGTGGACAGTCTTACCGATAGTAGTTTTTCTTTTTCCTTATTGTTCACAACTACTCCTATATCTCTTTTTCCTTGGGAACACATAATAACCATTCTTACATTTAATCGTGTTGGTGATACCTTTTGTCATATCTCCAAGGAGTTTTTTAATTTTTATCTCGACGATGTACTAGGTTGTTAAGGTGGAGACCTATAAAAAAAAAAAACCCTTTTTTCGTTCTTACGTTTAAGCTTACCATATACGTGCGGACACAAGTGACGTCGTAATAAATGTTCTCGGTTCTATTACTTTCCTTGGTTCACAGGTAGTTATCTCCCTGTCTACTTCTATACCACACATATACATATGTGTGTGTTAGTTGTAACAAATCCTTATTTCTTCTTACTTGAAAGTGGTAAACACTGTTGTGATTACCTGGATCTCCTGTAATACGATTCACTTCATTTAGTCTGTCTCTTTCTGTTTATGACATTCTAGAGTGAATTTACAACTTAGACTTTTTGTTTTATTTCGTCCTTGAACGGACCACCAGGTCACCAGTCCTGAGACACGAAGTTTACATCCTCTACGTCTAAACTAGAGACCACCCCCCTTGATCCTAGGATGTACGGTACACCGTTTTTTTTGTCTTTTGTTTGAATATTTATGTCTCTCGTTTGACCACCAAAGATCTCTCGTCTCCCCACTCTTCAACCCATTTTATCTATTTCCTCTAATACTTTATGTTTGAAAGTCAATATTTTATACACAGTGTCCCTATATGATATGTCGTATTTTTTATATCAGTTGTTATAATATTATTAAAAGAGACCACTGTTTATCAATGATCTGAACAGTACCACTCGTAAACGATTACATAAACTAACTAGTGACAAAATATGACTTTTACTTGTATTATAATATGTAGTCAATATGAAATTATTTATTATTTTAAATTTTTATTTTGTCACTGTGTTTTTGAAAAATTTCTTAGGAAAATTATTGTCCTATTATACAAAATTACTTACAAGGTATTAAATAAACGATGTTAATGTAAAATCTATTACATTAATTATATTTATTACGACATTATTCGTAGTAATATGTATATAAAAAAGATACAAAAAGTAAAAGAATGTACTTTTAGGATATTTAATTTATGAGTAACAAGAATAACTTACCATGAATTAAAACACTAAACTGAGTTTATAGATAATTATATGATTGTAACATATTCCTAAGTTATTCTATTACATACAAGAATAAAAGACTTAGACATATCCTTATTTTCGACACCAATATGTTGATCTTCGTGATCTTTTTATAATTCTTCTCCACCGTTCTTATGTGTCTTCTCGATATGGTTTTTTTCAGAATTACAGTGTCTATTGGTGTTACCACACCGGTGAGTAGATCTCGGTCTGTGGGACCTTATCCTTCAGTTCACTCGGAATCCTTCTCATGACACTTGTTTCGGTCACCTCCAATACGTTAAGGTCGACTCGATAAAGATTAGGATTTTCTACTACGACACTTTCACGACGTGAGTTATACGGTCGTTTAAACCTTTGGAGTCTTCCCCGGTGTTCTGACCTTTTCCAGTCAAATCAAAAGTAAGGTTAGAGCTTCCCGTTACGGTTTCTTACAAGTTTGATGGGATGTTTACATGAGTAAAGTGTACGATCGTACCATTACGAGTTTTAGGAAGTTCAATCCGAAGTTGTCATGTACTTAACTCTTGAAGATCTATATGTTCGACTTAATTTTCCATCTCTTTGGTTTCTAGTTTAATGGTTGTAAACAATGTAGTATTTCTTTCGTTCCCTTAAGTTCTTATTATAGGTAAAGACGAAATAACTGATGAGATTTAGGTAGTTGACACACCTAGTGTTGTTTGACACCCTTTAAGAATTTCTCTAAACTTATGGTCTGGTGAATGGACAGAGTACTCTTTGTACACACCTCTAGTTCTGTGTTGTCAATCTTGGTCTGTACCTTGTTAACTAACCAAGTTTCAACCCTTTCCTCCTGTTGTTCCGAAAACAACAGTGAGACGCACAAATTTGGAGATACGTCTGATGTAGTACGCTTTACGATCCGACCTACTGAGTGTTCGACCTTAGTTCTGACGGCCCTCTTTATAGTTGTTTAAGTTTATACGTCCACTATGATGAGATTACCGTCTTTCGTTTCTGCTTAAAAGTTGGAGAACTACTCCCACTTTCTCTTCTCACTTTTTCGACCGAATTTTGACTTGTAAGTCTTTTGATTCTAGTACCGTAGACCAGGGTAGTGCAGTACGTTTATCTACCCCTTTTCACTTTTGTCACCGTCTAAAGTAAAAGAACCCGAGGTTTTATCGACGTCTACCACTGATGTCGGTAATTTAATTTTCCACGAACGAGGAACCCTCTTTTCGATACTGTTTGGATTTGTCGTATAATTTTTCCTCTCTGTAGTGAAACGACTGTTTCCAGGTATATCAGTTTCGAAAAAAAAAAGGTCATCAGTACGTACCTACACTCTCTACCTGGTATTTCTTCCGACTCGTGGTTTCTTAACTACGAAAACTTGACATCACGACCTCTTCTGAAAACTCTCAGGCAACCTGTGGTTCCTCTAATTTGGTCAGTTAGGATTTCCTTTAGTTGGGACTTATAAGTAATCTTCCTAACTACGACTTCAAGGTTATGAAACCGGTGGACTACTCTTATCGGTTGAGTAACCTTTTCTGGCACTACCCCATTTCTTACTCCCATCCTCCTCTTTCCCTGTTGTCTCCCACTTGAACAACCTACCGTAGTGGATGAGTTACCTGTATTTAAACTCGTTTGAGGTTCTCTCTCAATTCCTGTCCCTTGGGATTACACGACGTCAGGTACCCCAGTATTTCTCAACCTGTACTAAATCACTGACTTGTTGTTAATGGAAGAACCGGTAAAGAAGAGGTAGGTTTTTTTTTTTTTTCCACCCCCTCAACATCCTTCTCTTCGTTGACAAGAATGTCTTAGTAAGGGACTTAAAATGTAATCAAAGAGACTCAGGAGAGAAGTAAGAGATGCTTTCACTTTCACGTCAGCGAGTCAGTACAGGTTGAGAAACGTTGGGGTACCTGACGGTCCGAGGAGACGGGTCCCTTAAGAAGCCCATTCTTGTGACCTCATTTAATGGTAAGGAAAGAGGTCCCCTACAAGGGATGGGTCTCTAGCTTAGGTCCAGAAGACGTAACGTCCGTCTAAGAAATGGGAGACTCGGTGGTCCCTTCGGTGGTAGTAAGAGATACCAGAACAGGATCACTGGTCTAAGAGAGATTTTGTCCACAGACTCTGAGACTGGTCTCTTCCTTCCAAGAACTTGTAAGAAATGTATCAATCACTTTTCCCTCTTTGGTCTCTCAGGACTGGGTCATTGAACATCTCTCTAATTGGAAAATGAAAAATTCCTTCTCTACTTTTCCTTCAGTTCAAAAGAATCCTTTACAGATTGGACGAAGCATTTATTATTACGACAAGAAAGTACATAGTGTCTGTCCTCAAAAAGTTTCAAAATAGAACACATTCCAAATACTCGAAATGACTCGAACTTTTTATGATTAAAGAAGTTATGAGAGGAGCATCGTCTCAAATGTCAACAAATCTTAACTCCTTTAACCTAACTTTACTTCGAAGTGTCTTAGGTCCCTCTTAAGTAATAAAACTTAACCGAAGTATACTTTAACACACTCCGTAAGAAGAGTCTACCGGACATTTTAAGGTCTGAGGATCTTATTAGAGGATATATTAGAGAAGTGGAAAGTACACAAACCCAGAATACTTATACTACTACAAGGTAAAGATACTAATTCAATGTACTCCACCTTTTCATTTTCCTGATGTGTCTATATTATTTCCAGGAATTAGTCGACTGAAACTCAATTAACTTTCGCATTTTTGGTTTGTTGAGTTAATTGTTTCCTGAACATATCTGTAAAAGATTTTTTTAAATTTTGTCGGTTATTTATGTACTTTTCAACAAGTTTTAGTGATTAGTAATCCCTCTACGTTTAGTTTCGGTGTCTCTCTATAGTGAAGTATAGGTCATCATTCCGACAATAGTTTTTTCACCTTTTGTCGGTCACAATCACACAGACGCGTGTCAACCAACTCTATATTTTGTCACACCTTTGTCATACTATTATGAAGTTATTTCATTTGTGACTTAATGGTAAGGTAGGTCGTTAAAGTGAAAACCATTTAAGTGTTTTCTTAACTTTCATTTGAGCATAAACAAGTATACTCGGATTTCTATCTTTGTTTGATTTACAGCTAGCTACCCACTTACCTATCTGTTCTACACCGTATATGTAAGCTACCTTATAAGAGTCAGGTCACTTTAAGACTATATACAATGTTGTACCTACTTTAAACTTCTGTTTACCGTCTGTTTGTGACAAATTAAGGTGGATATACTCCATTGATCATATCAGTTTAAGTGACTTTCTATGTTGTCACTAATGTTCTCGACCCTCCACCCTCTCCATCTTTCAACAACAAAGTACCCGTGTCAAAGTCATATCCTACAGCTTTTTGAAGATCTCTACCTATCGCCACTATCAACATCTGTTACTTATATCAATTACGGTGACTTGATATGTGAATCTTTACCAATTTTCCCACCGTCACACTTCCCTTACAGTAGGACCCACCCGGACTGGATTAGTTCATTGAGAAATATTATGTCAAGTCAAGAAAGGGCTCTCCGAAATATCGTCGTCACTACGAGAGGATAACCTAACCCTCCTCATTTCACGATATAACACTCGTCCTGGTACCCCGTCCTTTGTCTCGGAGATTCTTAAGTCCTAGAGTCAGGATGTTGGTATGTCTTGACTCAAGACGGTTATTGGTTACTCGACCCTCCTCCTGTGGTTCAGAGTCGACTTTAGCATTGGTCGGATGTGTAACTAAAGGACATTGTATGTTTGTATTGTCTTGATACAACGAGAGTGAAAAGACGGACACTAATTCCGTTCCAGGACACTATTCCTGAATGCACACACAGACACAACAAGGGAAGGGACGAAGTTTGGAGTGTATGTACAAATGATTGCTAGTAGTAAGAACTAGATTCTCTCGGACACCAGAGAGGGTACTGACGGGGTACCGAGTGAGGGAGTACTTGACCTCAGTGGACTTTACTAAACATCACACGGGGGACTCGGGTCGAGTCCCACAAGATTCCAGAACCCCTGGACGTTAGGGATTCAGTGCACTGTTGAAAAGGATAACACTACTGTCCTACTCGTATCTCCACTTCGCCACCGACCAGACACCGTCGCCCAGTCCAGGACACAAGGCGGGGACGAGGTGTGTGACTGGACTGCAGAGATTTACTCTGATTGAACCCGGGACGGGGGTAAGTATCTGTTTGAATGAAAAGTCTAAGTTACACGAGAGTCGTAGGTGGTGCGTGTCTTGGTCACAAAAGGGGGAACGCCCGATCATCGAGGAAAAAAGTCTAAGAGTTTGTGTTTTACAGACTCACAAGTGGAAAGAATGCCGTACTTGTGTTTTCTTATGTCACCACCAACACCTCTCCTCATTCGTCGACTACACTAGAAGGTGAAAAGTTTCCAGAAGTCGTTGGGATCCTATTGGTTTCAAGAGAGAGAGAGAGAGAGAGAGAGTGTGTGTGTGTGTGTGTGTGTGCGTATGTGTAAATGAGAGATCTTCTGGTAGAGTAGGGTCTAAATATGGGGTTTCAAATGGGAACACACTTGGGTGAGAGGTCCCCCATAAACCCCTTCGTCCCTCTCTCCTCCACCCAGGAAAATAAGACAGTATACGTAGTGACCTACCTTCGTTCATAAAAGTAGGGGTACTATCCTTGTACAAGTATAAAGAGACAAAAATATTGGGAAACCAGATTAATGTACTTATAGATTCCTCGAATAATCAGTTATAAGGTAAATTATCGAAATAAAAAATTTTTTCTGTCATTGTTTTATTTGAACTCGGTTTATCTACCGGAGTATATTTACCATAGAGGTTGTGGAAGTCATCGGTCCGTGAACTACATACTCCGATAACATCAAAGGAAAGTTTTCTTGTGTCTTGTCGAAGTAGAGATTCTAGTATAGATTCTAACGATTTATTATCGACTATTTTAATATAGGGGTGACCCCTATGAACTCTCGAATAAATAATGAAATCTGTTTATGTAAGAACAAAGTGTCTAACAAAAACATTCTCAGAAACGGACTTTGATTTTAAACCGGTTTTGTCACTTCGTCCCCATTAAGGAGTACGATAACCCCAAACAAACCTTTGAACGGGTGTATATTGGTCGCTCTAAAGTGAACTCACATCTTCTGTAAGTGTCTCTTTTTTCTCTTACATGCACTCTAACGTTAGTGTTCGTGGTATAAAGGAGAAAAAAAAAATACAAAAATCTTTACAAAATCAAAAGTTTTGTTCGATCATTCCTGCACTTGTTTGTGATTTCACAATCGTTTCTCGGGAAGAAACACTGAAAAATAAATAAATAAGAGAGATCATCGCATTTGACGTTGGATGTATGTGTCATAAACTTTTAACCTTGTTCTTAGTTCTGTCTTGTTTTCTTATTCCTGAAACATAACTTTACCCGGTAGGACGGAGGGAGGGTTCCACTCCCTTTCTGGGACTCTAGTAGTTCCTCCCTCGTCACGGCGGTTCGACCTGGTACCTCTGGGACAGTCGTAAACCTGAACCGGCCGAGTCCAAGAGTGGGAGGGGAGTGGGAGGGTGGAGGGGATGGGATGGAAATAAGGACGGAGGTGCGGGGTTAAACGTCGAGACGGTTGATGGGCCCTAGGGTCCGAGAACAGGACCGGGGTCAGACTTTCGTCTCGGACCTTATGCGGATCGACCATAGAGGGACGGAAGTTCCGGAGTCGGAAGAGGAGGTCCCTCGGAAGGACCTACGGGACGTCTGTATTACAAGACAAGACGTACTAGAGTTTCGACCGTAGTACAGACACTGTGTCTCTTCTGTCCACCGAGGGGAGAATTGCACGTTAAAACGCTAAACGTTGGGTCTCATGTGTTATGTGAGATTGTATATGACTACTTACTCGAACGTCTTCCCTTAGTACCTTCGTCTCCCCCCGGACTTTCGAGATCCAGAGTACCAGACGAGACATTTGATCCGAATACGTGCATTGGCGGTCTCCAATGTTCCCTACTCCCAGACCGGACCCCTAAGAGGCTCAGGGAGTCCCGAATCAACTCTGGAACGAACGGGGTGTTTCTGGAGCGGACGGGGTGCTTCTGGAGGAGGTGGGGGTAAACGGACTGACCCTCCCTACCCCCTCCTCACACACGACCCGGATTTGGACTGACCCGTCGTCAATGACCACACAAGGGGAATTTAGTCTATTATTTACATCTGTACATTTTCGAAAAACAAAAAGAAATTCGTAAGAACTAAAAACGAAGAAGAGTTATCTTTTTACTCTAAAAGTAGGATTTTTGGAGAGTAGGTCTTTCAAGGTGACATTATATTATTCTTAGTCCTTTGGTCCCACCGGAGTACCCGAAACGGAGAAGATAAAAAAAGTTGGAAAATTTTAATATTCGTTAAAAGTTCTTCCATTTGTTTTTAAAAAGAGAGTTATTTTTCCAGAAGAACTCCTTCAACTCTGGACATGAAACTTCCAAATTTCATTGTCATAAAGAACACAAGTTCCTCCCCTCGACCATATATAGGACCTCGTCTCCAAGGAAAACCAGATCTTATTTGGTAAAGACACTCGGTCAAACCAATATCTAAATATTGGATATTTGAGACGGGAACCGCCCCCCGCCCCTCCCTCTGCCCCCATCTCAGGGAGTCTTTCGGGATTTGGTTGTTCCACTATGATTACAATCATGTTCACGTCTACAAAATCGTGTTCAACTCGAGAAAAGAATACTGGATGGGACCCTACCTAGACACGGTCCAGATTCGGAAACGTCTTAGTCTCGGTGGTACCTCGACGTCCATCTAACCTAGGATGGGGGTCCTGTGAACAGATTCTCCTCTCTCGAGTCCGTTGTGAGACGAGGGGTCAGGTACTCCACGATCAGAAGACCCTCTTTACCGTGAAAAAAGATAAAAGTGTCCGCACGGTATTTCCTCTCCCAAGGACTCTCTGTAACGTTATAGGGGTCCATCACGGTTCTTCTCGGAACCCTAGACTTAGACTG
The DNA here is from genome assembly GCA_006410555.1 of Capra ibex. Lineage (NCBI taxonomy): Eukaryota > Metazoa > Chordata > Mammalia > Artiodactyla > Bovidae > Capra > Capra ibex. Next base: position 21,636,259 of record SJYO01018757.1, on the reverse strand, counting down.
GAAGTAGAAAATGGTCTCCCGACTGGTACTTCTTCATTTACTCCAACCAAGCCCTCACGACCTAACGGACCAAAACTAGACGACTACACGACAATTCTGGAACCCTCTACATCTCAGTCGACAACTCTCACAGAACAGATTCGTTACCTACTCCCTCTACCTATCCGTCTGGTGTTCGACGTCACCTCCCACCACAACCACCAGATCAGAGAGTCAACTCGGGACGAGGACGCTGGGGTACCTGATGTCGGACAGTCCGAGAAGAGAGGTATCCTAAAGGGTCTGTTCTTATGACCTCTCGGTAAAGGAAGAGGTTGTTACCTTTCATCTACACGAGGATTTGCTTATCCTCGAGGAGGACGGTCGATTGGATTCTCGTCCTTTCCTTTTCTAGATCCTCTAGATTTCCTCCCGTAGAACTCCCAGTACTCATTAACTCGACTTAAAGTCCATCCTCCTACGTCCGTTACTAGGAACTTCTTCCGTCGTAAGACTCCTAGTTCCTCTTTCTCTGGTATCTCCTACTGTGTGCCTTCCCGTGTCAATTACCTTAATTCACATCACTATCAACCTATAAACCCCTATAATGATGTCAGATAAATCATCGGAGGTTTGGAAGTTACTTCAAAGGAACTTTTGAGTTTGAATAAATGACTACAAAGCCTCTTTACTTCTACAGGTCTGGGTACGTATCGCTCACCATTCCCTCTTCGGTGTCGTCCCACCTGTTCGATAACATACTCTCCCCTCGTCTTCAAACCTCTTGTCACCGACCGATTTCCCTGTTTACATCCCCTTGTAAAAACTTCTTGATATTCGAACTACTTTCACTTTCGCCTCTCACTTTTTCAACCGAATTTGGAGTTGTAAGTCTTTTGCTTCTAGTACCGTAGGTCAGGGTAGTGAAGTACCCTTTATCTACCCCTTTGTCACCTTTGTCACAGTCTGAAATAAAACCCCCCGAGGTTTTAGTGACGTCTACCACTAACGTCGGTACTTTAATTTTCTGCGAATGAGGGACCTTCTTTTAAATACTGGTTGGATCTATCGTATAACTTTTCGTCTCTGTAATGAAACGGTTGATTCCAGGCAGATCAGTTCCGATACCAAAAAGGTCACCAGTACATACCTACACTCTCAACCTGACACTTCTTCCGACTCGCGGTTTCTTAACTACGAAAACTTGACACCACAACCTCTTCTGGGAACTCTCAGGGAACCTGACGTTCCTCTAGGTTGGTCAGGTAAGACTTCCTCTAGTTGGGACCCTAAAGAAACCTTCCTTACTACGATTTCGGCTTTGAGGTTATGAAACCGGTGGAGTTCACTTCTCAACTGAGTAACCTTTTCTGAGACTACGACCCTCCCTAATCCCCGTCCTCCTCTTCCCCTGCTGTCTCCTACTCTACCGTAGTGACTGAGCTACCTACACTCAGACTGACTTGAGGCCCTCAACCACTACCTGTCCCTCCGGACCACACGACGCTAAGTTCCCCAGCGTTTCTCAGTCTGTGCTGACTCTCTGACTTGACTTGACTTCGTAGGCACTCCTGAGAGTCTATACGAACTACTCCCGTTAATATGCTGGACCTGAAGTACGTCAACACGTCCAGTCCTCAAACCTAATTAAATTGACCATAATTTCCTTTCCGACCGGGACCCTCCGATCTGTAGTATACCTGTGTACTCCATGGGTCCCTTCTTGCTTACCGATCCTCTCTTTCATTACACCATAATGACATACACCATGGTGTTGTGTGAAAAGAGACTCGAGAATTCCCCTTTTCGAGTATTAAGATATTTCTCTCTTGATAAAACGATCTACATAAAGGTAAAGGAGAGACAACACTGACTTTATATCTATTTAACATTTATGAATAAGTTCTTTTTAAGTCTAAGTCTAAGATTCTTAATTCATACAAAAATTTAATTTATATAATAACGTTATGTGTAGGTTTCTGTCTTTTGTTTATTATAAACATAAAAAAAAGGGAGGATGAGGAAACTATAACTGATGAGTACAAAAGGACATAAAGTTAGCAGAGTAGCGTTCGTGGATGTTTTCTGGTAATAACGGATAACAATTTTATTTTAAGGGTAAAGTCTTACGACACGTAATAAAATTTCTTTTGGTTATAATGGAGGTCTAGTAGTACAAATTTGGTTGGTCTTTTTTTTAAACAATTTTATTACCGTATTTCAAGTATTTTCTGTTTATTCCGTTTTCATTCTTCTTATAAATAATCTTATATTGACTAAATATTAAAGGGACCTTACGATCATCAGACTTTATTGATTCCTTTTCAAATGAAACCAGTTAAACGTTGAATCATAATTAGATTGAACAACTAAGTTTCACAACTTTCATTCAGTTATTTTCTTTGTAGACCCTACTTCAGTACCTAAATTATTAGGTGACAAGGGTGAGGTCAACTTGTCGAACGTCTCTTAAAGTGAGATTTCGAGGTGACGGTTCGTGATACCCCTGGTGAAAAAAGATAAACAGAAGTTGTAGGTGTTAAATTGTATTTAACATGAATGATCGTTTGATTATGGTATTCACAATTCGTTCTTCTGTCATTTCGGTGTTTTTCAATATACGTTTAATCAGGTGTTTACTTATAAAAGACCTAAGGAAGATACCCTCCCGTGTCTTAATCTACGACCTCAACCTTCTACACCTATTCTGTGCGTAGGAAAGACAGAGTGTTTTGACTGAGAGATTGGGATGGAATTTGTTTACATTATTCAATATGTTATCACACACCCACCGGACCTACACCCATCGTACCTTCCTCTTCGTAGTCACTCTACACTCGTTGGAGTCACGGGATTAGATCAACATTGATCGTAGGGACTTACTCTTTCCCTCTGTATCTTTATAAACTTCTTTATTTCCGTATAAAAAAGGATTAAACTCCTTTGATATTTGTGTGTCTAAGTTCTGTAAGTCGTTTCGTGTTCTGTTTTTCGTATTTCTTTTGATGTGTTTCCGTGCAGTATTAGTTGTAAAAGTTATTCCGCTTCTATTTCCCTTTTGGAACTTTGGTCATTGTCCCTCCTTTCGTTTCGTGACGGATGTCTCTTTTCCTTCCATCACTTAACAACCAGTCTTTGTGACATTTGTTCGTCTGTAGAAATTTTGTGACCCCCCTTTTGTACAGTCGACTCATCTAAAGATATGGATCCCTTTTATAGAAAGTTTTTACCTCCGTTTTATGTAAAACTTTGTATGGGTTGGACTTTATTAAATAGTGATTTTGTAGACGTGACGTTCTTTACAATTTTCAGGAAGTCCGTTTCCTTTTAAATATGGTTTACCTTCAGACTTAGATGTGTTTTCTTACTCTTCAAAACCTTTATTATTTATCCACCTAGTATTATCGAAGAGATAATAATTAATTCAAAGAGACTTTTCTCTTCACTAATAAATTTATTTTTACTATTGTTATATGACATCCCAATATTTTATACATCTTTATTTTATATACTTTTTTATCGTGTTTCTATCCCTTCCCTCTTTCTCTTCATACGTAATATAACGAGAACATGTAGTTGTTTACCATTTGACCCTATTCAAGTTCAAAACATAATTTTAGGATTGTTGTGTTGTTCACTTTTGTATTATTACTCAATATAATTTACTAAATTCTTTCCTCTATTTTACCTCAGTAGTTATTTTTTAATTAGGTCTTTGAAGGAACCACCAAGTCACCGATTCTAAGACACAAGGATTACGTCCCCGGACCTTAAGTTAGGGTCCAGTCCCTTTCTCTAGGGTGTACGGTGTTGATTCACAAGTGTACGACAGTGATTCCTATGGTACCCGGTGTTGACTCAGGGTCACGTCAGTCTATTTATTTATTCATCTATTTATAAAAATTATTATTTTACAATTTAAAATTTTTTATTTTTAAATTAGGTTTTCTTCTGTCTTTTAATCCTCTTTACCTTTATTTCTTGTCTACCCTGTTCCTCATTTTCGTTCTGTTAGCTAAAACTGTGTTTGTTGGTGTAATTTAAATTTACCGTATGTGTAGGGTTTATTTTCCGTCTCCAACAGTCTGACCTATTGTTTTCGTTTTGGATTATGTACGACGGATTTTCTCTGTGTTTATCCAATGTTTATATCTCTATGTTTATCCAATTGTCATTTTCCTACCCTTTTCTATACGGTCCAATTGTGTCCAGTTTTTTATTCAACTTCACCGATATAATTACGGTCTTTTTCATTTAAAAACTTGTTTCTAACAATAGACCCTATTTCTTCTACTAAAGTGTTACTATTTCCTCAATTAAGTAATTCTCCTTTATTGTTAGTACTGGTATGTTGTCTGATTATTGTACTGATTATTGTCTTGAAATTTTATGTACTGTGTGTGTGTGTTTAATATCTTATAGTTTCTCTCCATCTCTTTAGGTGTTAGTGTCAGTTTCTAAATTTATTGTAATAGTTGGTTGGACTGGATCAACTGTAAACATATTGTGACGTGGGAACTAGTCGTTTTATCTGTAAGAAAGTTCACGTATATCTAGTAAATGGTTCTATTTGTTATAAGACCTGGTCCTATGTTTGGAGTCATCTAAAGTTTAACAAGTTTAGTGTGCAAGAGACAAACATTTTCTTAATTTGATCTTTATACGTCGTTTTTATATAGACCCTTTAGGAGTTTATAGGTCTTTGATTTATTGTATGAAAATTTATTGGGTAACCAGTTTATTTTATAGTTCTCCTTAATCTTTCCAAAGAAATCGAGACACCTTTACTCTCATGTCGTATGTTTTAAACAATCTCCGTCGATTTCACATAAAACTTCCAACTCGGTTACGACGACGATGACGATTCAACGAAGTTAGTACAGGCTGAGACACGCTGGGGTATCTGCCGTCGGGTAATCCGAGGGGGCAGGGACCCTAAGAGGTCCGTTCTTGTGACCTCACTCAACGGTAAAGGAAGAGGTTATGTACTTTCACTTTTCACTTTCACTTCAACGAGTCAGCACAAGCTGAGAATCGTTGGGGTGCCTGACGTCGGATGGTCCGAGGAGGTAGGTACCCTAAAAGGTCCGTTCTCATGATCTCGTTCCACGGTAACGGAAGAGGCACTCGGTTATCTTACATAATTAGTTTACCTACCCCATACTCCTCTTTTCTCGGTTCGGACTAGGGGTTCCTGAGACCAGTATCGTGTACCAACCTACCACCATGTTTGACGACTCTTCCCCTGTTACTCGACTTTCTCAAAGATCCGTGATGGTTGTGGGAGAGAAGGACCCCGTTCTTCGAGTATTTCTGTTGGAACGTGAGCCTTTTCTATGTCCTTTATTTTTCCTCTTTATTTTTCCTTAACCGGACCCTGAAGGGACCACCCGGTCACCGATTCTGAAGTCCGAGGGTCGCGTCCCCCGGTCCCAATCTATAGACCAACCCCTTGATCTAGAGTGTACGACTTTGATTTTTAGGGTGTACGACGTTGATTATGTATCGTGTCGGTTTATTTATTTATACAAAAAGTTTCCGTAACCAAATTATAAACATTTTACGATAGGGGTTTAATGTGACATGTAACAGATCAGAATTAGTACAAAAATTTTACGTAGTTTTTTTACCTTTCTATATAGGTTTTCAATTGTCACCAATAGCGATTAAATTCCAAACGTTCTCCTAAGGTAAAAGGAAATATGTCCAAAGACATAAAATGCATAGAAAATGTCACTCACAAAGGATAAGTCTATGAGTCTCTATTTTAATAAAAATCTTGATGGAATTCGGGTCTTCGTAATTCACGATATATGTTTGCTCATATAGCGATGAACTTCTCTGCATCAAGTCAAGTCAAGTCAGCGAGTCAGCACAGGCTGAGAAACGCTGGGGTACTTAACGTTGTGTGGTCCGGAGGGACAGGTAGTGGTTGAGGGCCTCAAGTGAGTTTGAGTATAGGTAGTTCAGCTACTACGGTAGGTCGGTAGAGTAGGAGAAAGTAGGGGAAGAGGAGGACGGGGGACAGGAAAGGTCGTAATCCCAGAAAAGTTTACTCAGTTGAGAAGCGTACTCCACCGGTTTCATGACCTCAAAGTCGAAGTCGTAGTCAGGAAGGTTTCTTGTGGGTCCTCACTAGAGGAGATCCTACCTCACCAACCTAGAGGAACGTTAAGTTCCCTGAGAGTTCTCAGAAGAGGTTGTGGTGTCAAGTTTTCGTAGTTAAGAAACCACGAGTCGAAAGAAGTGTCAGGTTGAGAGTGTAAGTATGTACTGGTGACCTTTTTGATATCGGAACTGATCTGTCTGGAAACAACCGTTTCATTATAGAGACGAAAAGTTATACGATAGATCCAACCAGTAGTGAAAAGAAGGTTCCTCATTCGTAGAAAAGTAAAGTACCGACGTTAGTGTTAGACGTCACTAAAACCTCGGGGTTTCTTATTTCAGACTATGACAAAGGTTACGAAGGGGTTGATAAAGGGTACTTCACTACCGTGGTCTACGGTACTAGAAGTAAAAGACTTACAACTCGAAATTCGGTTGAAAAAGTGAGAGAAGAAAGTGAAAGTAGTCCTCCGAAAAATCAAGGAGAAGTGAAAGACGGTATTCCTACCATAGGAGACGTATAGACTTCAATAACTATAAAGAAGGTCGTTAGAACTAAGGTCGAACACGAAGAAGGTCGGGTCACAAAGAGTACTTCATGAGACGTATCTTCAATTTATTCGTCCCACTGTTATATGTCGGAACTGCATGAGGAAAAGGATAAACCTTGGTCAATCCAAAGAGTTCTCCGTCCAGTCCACCAGACCATAAGGGTGGAGAACTTCTTAAAAGGTGTCAAATAACACTAGGTGTGTCAGTTTCCGAAACGTATCTGTTAGTTCGTCTTTAGCTACAAAAAGACCTTGAGAGAACGAAAAAAGGTACTAGGTCGCCTACAACCGTTGAACTAGAGACCAGGAGACGGAAAAGATTTTGGTCGAACTTGTAGACCTTTGAGTGCCAAGTGCATAACGACTTCGGACCGAACCTCTTAAAACTCGTAATGAAATGATCGCACACTCTACTCACGTTAACACGCCATCAAACTCCTTAGAAACCGTAAAGGAAAGAAACCCTAACCTTACTTTTGACTGGAAAAGGTCAGGACACCGGTGACGACTCGAAAGGTTTAAACGACCGTATAACTCTGTACTAGAAGGGAGTTTTTATGTAGTCATCTTCTACGAAGTATAATAAATAATATATATATTATATATAATACATAGTTCACATTAAAAGTAGGATCAAGTAGAAAAGTGGAAATTTTTAGTAACAAAAGATGTTGTTTTAAAAGAAGTTGAATTTTTAATTTGAGTAATGTCAAATCTAAACTGTAAAAAGTCACTCTTTCTTCACAAGAACCTATCTCTAAGACTTTCGGGGACTAATTGTGTTAGGAATTTCTACGAACGAGGAACTTTCCTTTCAATACTGTTTGGGTTTCTCGTACAAATTTTCGTCTCTGTAGTGAAACGACTGTTTCAGACATAGTAGTTTCGATAATAAAAAGGGTATCAGTGTCTACCTACACTCTCAATCTAGTTTTTCTTCCGACTCGTACTTCCTAACTACGAAAACTTAACACAACGACCTCTTCTGAAAACTCTCAGAGAACCTAACGTTCCTCTAGGTTGGTCAGTTGGGTTTCCTTTAGTCAGGACTTATAAGAAACCTTCCTGACTGTTATTTAGACTTCGAGTTTATGAAATCGGTGAACTACGGTTCTCGACTGAGTGACCCTTTCTGACTTCCGTTTTCTTCTCCCCTCGTCTCCTACTCTACCAATCTATCGTAGTGGTGGAGTTACCTGTTCTTAAACTCGTTTGAGATCCTCTGTCACCTCCTGTCTCCTCGGACCGTACGACGGTAGGTACTTAACGTTTCTCGACGAGTCCTGAAGCGTTACATGTTGTTGTCCCCTTTGTAGTTCGATTCATGTTTCAATCAGAGAACAAGGAACACAGAGACACGAACATCTTAGTTAAATTACGGTCCAAAAGCTCTAAAATAAACTTTACTTTCGTGTAAATAGTCACTCCGATATGTACACTGTAAACTTATTTGTCCCTCGTCTATCTTCATAAAAGGGTGGCGGCAGCCACTTGACCTACAGGGTCCCTCGTACGGTACATGGGACCAAACTATTCGATGACTGACTTTTGGTTGGAAACAGACATACGGGCGACACAGTCTCCAGTTTCACTCTACCTTTTACCTTTAAAGAAGTGTAGATTATTGTGAGTGAAAAGAACAAAGGGAAGTAATGGAGTTTTCTGACAGTTCCATTTAAAAACCAAACCATGATTTTTTTCGTAAAGTAGGGGCGATTTTTTCGTGGGTCGGTGAAATTCCAATTATTCTATATCATTTTTAATTTTTAATGGAGAGTCTAAAGATATCCCAGAAACTTCAGTATGACAGGTGTCGACCTAATATTTTTATCGGAATCAGTGGTCCCCGTGGGACCTCGGAGGACCACGGGTCTCGTAAAGGGGCAGATGAAAGGGGTTGCACTCGAGATGGACGCCTTATCTCTAAGAAGGCCCTGTGGGTTCTCCACCACTCCCCACACTGACAACGAAAACGCCGTTATTTCCGTTAGATCGTCCAGAGGTTCGTTGAAGGAAAAAGTTACTCGGGGCTAGACTTCAGATGGGAGAGTGAAGACCAAGAAGGGATCTAAATTGTTGGTTGACAAAAGGACAAGTAAGACCACTCTATCTTCCAAGTATATTGTCTACGTCCTTTAAGTCCGGGTTTGGAGAAACTTACAGTTCCAGTAAGGGGTTTCAAATAAATTAGTGAAAATAAAAACTAGTTCCAAGTAAGTTGGTTTGGTGACACCCCAGTGGAAGACAAAAAAACGGACCGAAGACGGACATATCAGTAAGGTGTTAAGACCTTATGAAGGGAAAGAGTGGGTAGAAAAGATCTCCCTAAAAAAAAAAAAAATTTCGATTACTTCTTTATTTCAATTTGTTTTGATCTTTCTAACACAACTTGGTATTCCTTATTAGTGATGAAAAATCTATTTAACAAGACACAGTAAAGACCTAAATCAATTCTCTTCTTCGGAGTACCACACGGACTATTTCGTAAGGGAGTGGACCTATTTCTCCGAACCCACTCTACCAAAGGATTCCAAGGAAGGTCTCGACTCCAAGGTACTAATTATGTCTCCTTCACTGAAATTAAGTAGAGTGTTAAGTTAATGTAACAGTGTTATTAGATTCACTATTTATGTACCAACTCTATTAATTTCGTAAACGATTATAAAAAATTTCTTCTATTCTAGTAGGAGATCCTCTCTCTTTTTCACCAGATTAGATGTGTATTATTTTCTCTACAGTAGTACCACCATTTGGGTCCTTGAAATTTACAAACAAACTTCTCAAAACTGTTGTTGGTCTTAAGGTCAGTTCTCGTACCGTATTAGAGTCCCTCCGTCCTGACATTAGATTCCCTTTGAGATGAGTTAAAATGAGAAGGGACAGACCTATTTCTGGTACTCTTGTTTTCCCTCACCGGTCACACTTCGTGTCTTTTCCTTTTGATTCCTCAGTATCCAATATTGTAGACAACTCCATGTAGGATACTTCTTAAACTGATTTACGTCTATAGTAATAAATTATCACACACGAAATTACCAAGTGTCTCAGAGTAGAGGATCACTTTATAGGGAGGATCAAATAAGTATTAGAAAAGGTGATTGATATTAAAAACTTTATACTGAAGGATGAATGATTGAGTACAAGGATCGATGGAGTCATCATTATCGTCCCTGGGACCTACCTTTGTGTCATACCAGTAATCTTTATTTCTGTAGAGTGATAAAAATAAAAGAGAGAAACTATTTACACAAATCATTAAACTTATCGAGAAACGTCTTTGAAATTTAAATTTTTAGAGAATGAAAAATATTTTTATTTTAAGAAATGACTGTAATACACCTTTTGTTATACATGAAAATACTTCTATTTTTATCTCTTATATATATTCTGTGGACTGTGTCTGGACTGGGTATTATTTATAAGTAATAAAGGGAAAGGAACGAAGGTAAGTCTATTCACTTTGTCTTATTATAATCGGTTAACTATCTAATGGACGAGTCAAGAGATAAAGATCACTCGACACAGGAGTCTGTTCAGTAACTAAGACAACCTGGAAGTTTAAGGATTCTATTTCACTCCCTAAACCTCATCTACCACAGGTTAAAGGAAAGACACAGGTTGTTAGTTTCTCTGACTTACAAGCTCTAGTTAGGAATCTCCCAGTAATACTAGGATAAGTCGGACTCTAAGTCAATAAGACGAGTTAACTAGAAAGAATTATTTTTTGTTTTAGTTTATTTCATCTTTTTGAAAGTTCAATCGTACCGTCGTTAAATCGTTATGGATTGTCTAGGGAAGAGTTACAGAATAATTTGATGGGTACTTTTATATGTCTCCCTACTTTTACACCGTGGTCGTACCGTTTGGTTTCTCTTCTACACAGTTGTAAGTCCCTCGGAACGGTTGAAAGGTCGTTACTGTAGTAAGTACCCCTCCCCAACTCTTTGTTAAAGAACCTACCGTGTCTATGATGGGAAACTTGGTTTTGTCGTTCTCGTTGGCGTTTCGTGCTCCTTCTGAAACTGAGACGGGGTAACGGCAGGGAATTGAAGTCCTGCTCCTTGGGTGACAGGTTTTTTCCTCTCAACAGTAGACTCGGTCGGTTTCAGTATTGGAGAGAGAAAAAGGGAGTCGTTAAGATAAAGACATAGGTAAATCTCCGAGGTAAAGGGTCACACGGTGAGTCGGACTTCATCTCCTCCAACCCATTGGCACATTATTTATAGTTCATGTTCGACCTTACCCTTAATTTCGACACACCACCCACGACCACCCCTCCCCTTTCCCACGGTAAAAAGTACACGAAGTGAAAGTATCCTTAACGTAAAGTCAGTGACAGTCTGTAGGGTTTAGGAAGGTCGTCAACATACGATGCGGGTATTCCATAATATATGTTTGGAAAACTGGAAGTAACCCATCTGGACCCTTCCTCTCTGACGGTCCGGGTCTTGCTTGTCATTGCCTCTGAGTCTGGGTGAGTGAGTGGGATAGATAACCACTGGGTAATGGTTCCGGATACTTTAATAAATCATTGTAGTCCCTTTTTCTGTAACTATGGTTACTCAGTTCCTTCTCGAATGAAAAATTTACTGACGATGTTTTAAGTTTGCCCTACTAAGAAATAAAATTTCGTTAATGATGTTACAAAAATGATCGATCTATAAGAGTCGGAGAAAATTAGAAGCTTTCGGTAAAGGCCCACTGGGAATAAGTGCACCCAACGAAACTAGTATCAAAAAGTGTTCTTAATAGGTTTTCTGACCTAATCGAACGTACTGACATAGAGGAAATCACCAAGACACTTGACCTTATATCGTGTACGTTGAGCAGCCAAAATACTAACTTACATAAGAATTAATCTTTCCTTTTTGGTTTACCTTTAGGGACAGTACCAGTTATTACGTAATCCGTGTCATATCTGACAATGATCTCCTAAAACAAGACGAAAAAGAAGTCATCCAGTACAACTTTCTTACCGACATTATAAGATTTGACAATTTAATGATGTCAGTTTAACCCCGACCTTTCTGAATCTTAGATCTATCAAACTTGTCTACTTTCCGTTAAGTCTTGAACGAGTGAAAAGGGAAATGGTAGTCGTATTGTTTATCGATATAAAATCTAGCCAATTAAGAGAGGTATTTAATTCCTTTATAAAATCTTTATACAATTACTAATTATCTAAAGAAGGGGGAAAAGACATGAAACTTTCGAAAGGAATATTCTTAGCTCTCCACCGACGTCGACGTCGTCATTATTAGTCTCGATTGTGAACAACTTACGTGTGACACACACACTAGTTCACGGTGTGTGACGAGTCTTAAAATGAATGCAATGGAACATATTAGAACTGCTAGTAAGATCCTTTATCCATACACTAATGGAGGTAAGATGTTTGTCCCCTACGTTTGTAATTGTGAGACCTCTTACGAGAACCTATTCTCGTATTTTAAGTATTCTCACCTTTCCATAACCAAGTATTTTACAATACCACTTAATTTAAAATACACATTGGTTTTCTCAAAGATAGAATCAATTCATTAATGATTTTTAGTAGTTTTTACATAACATACGAATGATACCGTTAAAAGACCCGTTAATCCCTATATTGACTTATTTCGTCTATTATGTTAGTTTTACTTATACCCAATACCCATCTGTGGTCGGTATCTATTTGTTTACTTGTTCAATATACTTATTTTTACTTCGTACTATTCCCTGAACCGAAACTACCCTTTCTCAGTTCCTACACCTTCCATGTGTTTATTACCGATGTCTATCAAAGAGATCTTCTATCTAAAATTCAACTCTTGGGTTACTTCACTCCCTCACTCTGTACACTTTTAGACCCCCTTTCCGAGGTGTGTCTGTTTGTCGTCAACGTTTGTGGGACCTCACTTTTGTCTGAACTATTCGAGTTCCTTGTCTTTCTCCTGACCCCTTCGACCCCGATTAGTCGTCTTCCTTCTAATTTCTGTCAACCAACACCCGGTGAAACATTCCGAAATACAGACCATTCCTGAAATAAGACACTCTACCCTTCAAATGATCCACAAATAGGTTTAGAGATAAGAGGAGAAGGAGGACTCGTGTATCGGTCTGGTTTAAAATGTCGTTAAGTGATTTGTTACCAGTATGCTTACTCTTGATCGGTTATCTTACACTCATCTTCACTACACTTGATGAAGACCTGACCGGTTATTTTTACTAGGTCGACACACAGAGACACGGTAAAGAGGAAAGAACGAGAGGACCTATCCTTACAACTAACGTTGGAAGTTTCGGTGCACACATTCTACTGTCTCGGAGATGGTGGACCTTTGGATTACTGGTGTAGGTCTTTTCAATGTAGTTAACTATAAGTGAATGGGTTTTGAGAAAACACTCTGTTTTGATTGAAGGTAAAACAACTCATGGTTGTATCAACCCAGATACATAATAGTATTGGATCAGATGGTATTTGGTCAGGTAAGACTTCTAGTCGGGACCCTAAAGAAACCTCCCTTACTACGATTCCGACTTTGAGGTCATGAAACCGGTGGAGTACGCTTCTCAACTGAGTAACCTTTTCTGAGACTACGACCCTCCCTAACCCTCGTCCTCCTCTTCCCCTGCTGTCTCCTACTCTACCGACCTACCGTAGTGGCTGAACTACCTGTACTCAAACTCACTTGAGGCCCTCAACTACTACCTGTCCCTCCGGACCGTACGACGCTAAGTACCCCAGCGTTTCTCAACCTGTGCTGACTCGCTGACTTGACTTGACTTGAATCAGATGGTATAACAAGAACTTATAGGTAAGAGTGAAAAACGATAACATTATCTTGGGAATTAAAGATTGTGTCACATACTGACGTACCTTAGTTTCAATATAAAGATTCGGAGGGAACGTCAATTCACGTCATTGTTGATTAAAGACCGGTCATCTTCCACTCACCTACCTTTGGACACAGGGGAAGGGAAAAGGTCAAGGATGACCGGGCCTTCGTCTACTCAACTGGAATTCGGTAGAACTCCTAGTTCTAATGTTTGACACGTATCATCTCGTTATTCTGTATTCGTCGGACCCAAGGACTGGACACCTCTGTAGTAATTGTCGGGAAAATAGAACAACTTCGACATCAATGAATCCCAGAGTCAAATTTATCAACGGACATACAATTCATTAAGTTTCAGTAATCTCCTAAAATTCCTTTCTATATTGAGTCCGTCGTGTCACCATTTTTTGGGTGGACGGTTACGTCCTCTGTGTTCTCTACGTCCAAGTTAGGGAACCTTCTAGAGGACCTCCTCCTTTGCCGTTGGGTGAGGTCATAAGAACGGACCCTTTAGGGTACCTGTCTTCTCGAACCACCCGATGTCTGGTACCACAGTGTTTTCAACCTGTATTGACGCTTGTCATAATTTGTATAAAACCCAACATAAAATTTTGAAACCAACGATCTACCTCTTAGTTGACACTCCCCGTCTCATCTTCGCCTCTCTGATCATTTCTCAAATAACGTCATTAGTTCAATTGTCTATTACCTCGTTGGACTCCCCCTCTCTACACTATACTAAGTCTTACAAAGACCTTCTGACTCGTTTATAATGGACTAGATCTGCTTCCATTCCACCGACGGTCTTCTTCTACCCTCTTACTGAGATAAGAAAGACTGAACTCACTAACGTACTTGCCACCACGGTGATTGACTCTACCCCTTGTAACTCCTTCCTCGTTCAAAACCCCTTCTTTAGTCAATAAAAAACCAATGAACAGGTTTACCTCTACAGTTCAATCAAATCTTCACGAGTTAGACGTCAAATCTCTTTTACAGTCCCGATCTTATCTAAACCCCTTTAGTTTAATTATGTAATGATTTTGTTGTATGATCACATTAGGGCTCTCCAGTAAAGTATCGGTTTTTATGTTCATTTTGTCTCCGTTATAGTACAACTTAACCAGGTTGTACTACAGCCGATAAAAAGATTAACAGTTATTATATTCTGAATTATGTATCGTCGAAGGGACCACCGAGTCTCCAATTTCGTAGATGGACGTTACACCCTCTGGGTTCAAGCTAACAAATAAAACTTAACTGTACATTAGTTTTTATTAACGATATGTCGAGACTCAGGAAGTTTTCTACTGTATTATAAAAACGAACTTCATATCAACTAAATGTTACAACACAACCAAAGACCACATGTCATTTCAATAAGTCAATATATGAATAATAAAAAGTATAACAAAAGGTAATATCAAACAATATCCTATAACTGATAGTGAGGGATATGTCATGTCATATGTATGACATATATGTCATATATGTAAGGGAGATGTCATGTCAGGAGATGTCATCCTGGAACAACAAATAGGTGAAATATATATTATCAAACGTAGACGACCGGAGTTTGAGGGTGAGGTATAGAGGGTGGTGGGGGAACCATTGACGTGCAGATAAGAGATACAGACACTCTGACAGAGACAAAGTATCTATTCAAATAAACACAACATAAAATCTAAGGTGTGCATTCACTATAGTATGGACAAACAGAGAGAGAAAGACTGACTCGTATTATTAGATATCCAGGTAGGTACATTGACTTTTACCGTAACGAAGTAAGAAAAAAGACCAACTTATTATGAGGTAACACATCAATTTATCTATCTAGCGTGTAGAAGAAATAAATAAGTAGACAGTTACCTGTATACCTATAAATCAAACGAAGATACAGAACCGATAACACTTATCACGACGATACTTGTATCCCCACGTCCATAGAAAAACTTAATCTCAAAACAGGTCGATATATGGGTTCTCACCGTGACGGACTAGTATACCTTTAAGATTAAAATCAAAATACTCCTTGAAGGTATGACAAGAGATATCACCGACGTGGTTAAATATCATTATGTTTGTCGTATCCTAAGGAAAAAAGGGTGTAGAAGAGGTGGTAAACAATAGACATCTGAAAAATTACTACTAGACTGATCACAATCCACCATTGAGTATCAAAATAAACGTAAAGAGATTATTAATCGTTACTACTCGTAGAAGAGTACACGGACGACCGGTAGACATTTTTCCACCGTATTATAAAATATTGTAAATCTCTCCTTTTTCTTAATAACCGGACTACGGGTTCTTGTCAGTCAACAGAAGACGAACAAAAATAAGTACAATTGATATCTTCACAAGGACAGACAGAACGTGACTGATAGAGGGTTTCTCACCCTCTCGGAAATAGGTGGTCTTCGGGACGAACGATTTCGTATCTTCTTTCCCCTTAAACGTGGATGTCTCCGTGTTTCACTTTCTCCATTGAAAGTGACAAAGGTGAGGGAAATAGAGTGTAGAATAATTACCTATGTATAAGAGATCCATTAACAAATAAAAAACAAATAGAATATAATTGGGGAAGTGATGGACTGTCCTTCGTAAATTGTCCTCCGAAGGACACACGACAAAACCTAGACAGTACTTAGGAGACAAGGAATAATTAATCCTTAATTCTCCTCACCGTTTCGCGAGGGTCCCGACTCCTTACGTGCGTAAAGGGAACAATCAAAAGGTATGCCACTATTCGTTGATAAATACTGAGAGAAGGAAAAATACTTGGTATGCCATTTTCACTAACAAATGTTGGGAGACAGAAACTATACCTAACGGAATACAAAGGAACTATTAAGCATTCAGACCTGAAAACTAGAAATAGAAACGACTTATTTCGATGGAACATTCTGTCATATATATGGGTGTGATACAACTTATTTTGTGGGAACAAGGTAGTCTCGAACCCAGGGGTATAGAAAGAAAGAGAGGGAGAGAAAGAGACCGATTAAAAGACCTCGTATCTTTGGGTAGCACGAGTGAGAGGACGGGCCCGAAGCTTCTGGAAGAGCTCTTCCGTGTGACACGGAAGTGGGGGGAACTCTCCCGTGGGCCACGGAAGCACTCACTACGTTCGGGACACATTTCCCGAAACAACCAAAAGACGCATTTGGTTCCTTATAGTCGGAGAGAGAGAGAGAGAAAATGAAAGAATAGTAGTTGAGACGTGGTGGTCCAAGGTCAGGTAATTTTCTGGAGTTGTTGATGAGTGGATCCTTCTGTATATTAGAAAAGGACTTTCCTGAGCATTTCGGGTGTACGTGTTACCCGAATTGATGTATCTGAACTTACTGGTAAGGATCAATTACATTTATACTAAATATTTTCAAATGAATTATGAAAATTCTAACAATTATTACATATCTACCTCGAAGGTTGTCACTTTCTAGTTTTAGTTTTATCGGACAATTTAACACTCGTAAAGATTTACCGTTTTTCTACAGAATATAATAATAGTTAATAAAAAAGAGAGTGAGGGTATAAGTTAGGACGGAATTAATGAAACGACAAAAGAGAATGGATTCAATCTAGGAATATAATCAAAGAATCCCTACAACATTGTTTACTGGTGGTTGAACCCACCGAGTTTGTTGTCTGAAGAGAGTGTTAGGATGTCCGGTCTTCAGTCTTTAGTTCCACAATCGTCCAATCATGAGAGAGACTTCCTCGTAGGAAGGACACAGAAGGTCACCGAGGACCGTAATAAACTGAACATCGACGTGGTAAGATTGGAGACGGAGATAGAAATGTGTCGGAAGAGAAGAAGAGAGACACAGAATGTTCCTATGAGTCAAGTCAAGTCAAGTCAAGTCAGCGAGTCAGCACAGGCTGAGAAACGCTGGGGTACTTAGTGTCGTGCGGTCCGGAGGGACAGGTAGATCAGTAACCTAAATCCCGGATGGATGTATTAGATCCTACTAGAGTAGATCTCTACGAAGTCATGTACCGTTTCTAAGGAACGTTTATTCTAGTGTAAGTCAAAGGTCTCTTATCCTGTACCTGTATAGAAAACTCCCTGTAGTGTGAGGGTTTGGACCGATCTAATGAATTCATTGAAATATTTTATTTCTAAAGATTGTGGTAGAAATCTCTGAGACTTGGTTCCCGGAGTAACCAAACGTGTAAACACAAAAGAATTAACTAAATAAAAATTAACTTCGTATTAACGAAATGTTATAACACAACCAAAGACGGTATGTCGTTGTGCTTAGTCAGTATCCATATTTATACATTGGGGGAGAACTTGGAAAAAGTCGAGGGTGGGGTAGGGGGGTCGAGATCCAACAGTGTCTCAGGGTCAAACTCAAGGGACTCAGTTTCTCTTTTAAAGGTGACCGAGAGATAAAGTGAATACCATCACATGTACAAAGGTACGATGAAAGAGGTAAGAAGGGTGAGAGGGGAAGGGAAGGGAATACAGGTATTCAGACAAGAGATACAGACACAGAGGAAGTTTGTAAACACAAAATTCCACCTTCTATTCTTGATGTAGTCCCAATTTTTTTTTTTTTTTGAGAGGTCCACTAAGTCTACCAACAATTGGGGTAAGAAAGTTCAAGAAGTAAAAAATTTCATAGTAAAACTAGACAATAAAGTAGTTAAGTCACTTTCTGTTATAATATAGTTCTTACCATCATACCATGTCCCCTTAAAGACCTGAACCGTTGGTAGGTTCTGACTTAAACTTTGGACAGGATTTAATGAATTGAATGGTTTAAGAGATACGAAGTTAAAAGAGTAGACACCTTACCTCTAGAAAATACAGTACGACAACAACACTTCTAATTACTCTCCTTTTTGGGGTCGTGTAGTGTGTACCGGTTACGAGTTAATTCAGTTCTGATAAGGGTCGTTTTCCATCTAACTCGTCTTCCCGAAAGGTCTACCAAGTCACCATTTCTTAGACGGACGGTTACATCCTTTACGTCGTCTGTACCCAAGGTAGGGGTTCAGTGCTTCTAGGGGACCGTATCCTTTACCGTTGGTCAGAAGAACGGACCTTTTAAGGTACCTGTCTCCACGCACCGCCCTATGTCAGGTACCCTGTCGTTTATCAGTCTGTCCTGACTTGCTGACTCGTACGTGTTTCTAACTCGTCGGGTGAAATAAGGTATATCAATATTATGTAAATAGACTTTTATTGAGTAATTAGTACACAGTACTAAACGAACTAAAACCATATAGTTTTCTCATCAGAACTAGTCAAAATCCTAATACCCTTTCAAGCTGTTTTATCACTCTCTTACACCATCTTTCGTATTGGAAGAATGGACGGTGTCACTACTAAAACGTTGAAGGTAGTTCAAAGATTTTAGGATCTATTCACTTTTCAGAGGTTACACGTTAACTAAGTCGATGTGCATTGGGTGACAGTACATGACTTAACACGGGAGGTTTAAATGTATAACTTCAGAATTGGGGTTCACTGACATAGACCTCTATTCTAGAAGTCCTCCATTAATTACAATTTACTTCAGTATAACTACCCTGGGACTATCTTATCCTGAAAACGGAATATTATTCTCCTTTTTTTCAGGGGGGGGGTGGGTGGGCGGGACGGTACACTCTTGTGTAGTTCTTCGTCGATAGATGTCGAGAGCGGTTTTTGATTTACCCGAGTGTGGAATTAGAACCTGAAGGGTTGGAGGTCTTGACATTCTTTATTTAAAAGGAACAACTTCGGAGGGTCAGATACCGGAAAATGATCGCAAAGTCTCGTCTGTTTAGGTCGGTGGGGGTGGATCGGATGTGGGGAAAAAATCGTGGTAGAACTTTCCTATACAGAAGTCTCTGAGTCGTGAGTGAGAGGTCCGGACGACGAAGAGGAATAAAGACTGTTCCCCGTCACTATTCCGGTTCACCGTCCGTTTCCCACACACAAAGGATCTTTACTCAAACATTTGAGTAGTTCGGATTTGATTTCCGTAGTAATATCTGACGGAATTACCTTCATGGTCTAGATATGCAAGAGAATTTAGTCCTAGTTAGAGAAAGGAACTCATTTAAAAGAAAACGAAAAAGGTACTCATTTAAGGAACTAGCAACCTACCCAAATAACAAGTGGGAGTACGAGTTTTTCGAAACTATCAGTGGTGACGAAAGTCTTATCAGGTTTCTGAGTAGTTAAGAGTCACCTTTTCTGGACGGAATGGAATGGCGGAGGAGAAAGACACTTAAAAGATAGTCTAGGTCGAACGTGTGGCTACACTACAGAGTGACCGGCCGAAACAAGAAGGGCGGAGACGTGTAAGAACGTAGATTAAAGGAGACGGAGTGTACGAGAGGACTGTGTCAACGGGTCTAGGTCAGATTTGTTATGAAAGGTGAAATGGAGGATGGAAAAGACTTTTCCGAAACGACGGGTGAGGTCCGTTTCCGAATCCAAGTACCGAGGAAAGCGAATAAGAACAGGGTCGTGAGATCTGTCCCATTGACAAATTTTTCTGAACAACTGAACTTACACAAACAGACATATTTCTATTTTATCCTTCTCCTTTCTGTCTAAACTTACTGGAAGAGTCTGGGGAAGACTTAGGTCTGAGGGACTAAGATACTTGAAATTTCACATAGTTTTGTGTACCGTGTCTCCGGAGAGTCACGTCTTGTTACACGGGAAATCGCTCCGACGACGCTATGGGTGTAAAGAGAGTAACAGGTCTTCTTCCGGACTGTTCGGGTGTTCTACTAAACCTTAAGGAGGTCCGGAGCACTCGGGTAACAAACGACAATAGATTAACCATAAAGTATCAATGACCTGGGATTCCTTCCTCGGACTTTAGACCAACCTTCACTACCTTTAAAGGTCAACATCTCTTCTTACGATTATCAAGTCTCTGTGGAGTGAGGACGACTACAGGGTTGTTTTCCAATAACACTTACGTTAATGGACAGTTCTAAAAGGTTTATATCTGATCAATAGAAAGAACTTCTGTCGACATATCTCTATGTTTAATTATAAATTAAACCTACTGGAAAGATGGGTTTTTACTTCGGGGTTTCTTAAACGAGAGAACTGAATTTGACCTTATAATATGAGGAAAACTGAGAGTAAAGGTATATAATAAAGGCACGTACTCTCCGGTCACGGAACACCCTGTCACTGTACCTCTCAACAGACACAACCGAAAAGACCTCTGCGCTTCCGACTCACCAAAGTCCCCGTAGTCTTAGGGATAACGAAAGTTGATCTTGGAAAAGACCAAAAGTAAGTCAGACTTGAGAGATGGAAACTATAGTATAAAAAATCCCTTTTTTTAGACAAAGTATGTGTGTATGTCTTCACTTCACGTTTGAAAATTTTTCTATACCTTCAATTTTCCGGATGTTTCAGTAGGACTTTTCCTTCTTGTATTTTTTAAAATTAGAACGCACTTTTAAAATAAACCACACAGGGGTACACTCTTGGTTTTAGAAGATACGGTTTTGGGATTTTCGGTCTTCGTACACAGTTATAAAGTTCTACGAGCCCCAAAAGAGTCATCGACAGTAAGATTCTCGTTAAGTCGGAAGTGTCTTAGAGAGGTGAGAAGTAAAGGGACGAGTCACAGAAACAAGTCGGGTCGTAGAGTAGTCTTAAAATTTTGGTTGAGAGACAAGAGGGTCGGAAATGAAAGAGAGGAGAAGGTAGGTCTTTACTTAGTGTCTCGGACGAGACACATCGGTGGGGGATCCGAGACACACCGACGACATCTTTCAGAGCCGAGGAAACTCCTGGGTACACACCCCAGGAACGTCTGAGAAACCGAGAAAGGGTCGTACGACAGGAGGTAGGCGTGGAAGTAGAAGGATCAAGGACTGTTGAGGGTTTGTGAGTTCGTAAGACGTACGTAGACACGGAAAAGTGTTCAAGAAACCTACAAGAAAGAGGAAGAGACAGACCGGTTCCATGGGTTTAAAAAGACCGGAGTGAGTGGACGATGTGTCTACGATGTCCGTCCTAGTCCGACCTAGATCTACGTATACTAAAGTCTCAGGGTTGAAGAAGGGGGGCTCAATGGGATTGACCCAACACTTTACGTTTGACGTTCAGACACCGTTCTCCGTGTCTTCAAGACAGGGTGTGCCGAGTCCAAAGAGGAGTGGGGTGGAGTCGGTCGATCGGGTTTTAAGACCACTGTTCCATGGGGACAAGAGGAGTGGCAGAGGTCGTAGTAGGAAGATTCAAAGAGTCATCCCGGGTGTCTACCTCCAGTCTGAGTTTAAATCTTAAGAGTGTGAGGACCTCGGGGTGCACCCTTAAAAGTCGTCAGTGGGGAAGAGGAGGGTGTGACGAAGGTAGATCATGGTCCTCCTGGGTCTCCGTGTCCGTGTACCTACGGGCTCGAAGGTCCGGTTTGAGTTAGGTGTGACCGAGGGTTAGTGGTGGTGAACCGTTTACCTCGATAAACCCGTTTCTAAAGGTCCCAGGACTCTTGGATCTTATACCATCTTTCCTTCCGTACCCGGTACCCACCGGTATAGGAACACCAGAGTTCTAGCCAACGTAACACCCTCCTTACGTCGGAGTAGGTGGACCTGGAAGACTACTTTCGTTCCCCACCCCCTATCCCTGTAACGGCATCCTATGAACCGTTACAGGTTACAGACCACCAACAGGGTACACTTCTCTCACCCTCGACGATGACAACGAGTCAACCATCTCTGGTTTCTACGACAAATGGTGGGATGTGACGTGTCCTGTTAGTTACGACAGTGTTGTCTTGTCGAAGAGATCCCTCAAGGGACCACTAGGTCCCCAATCCTGAGAGTCGAAGGTGTCGACCCCGGACTCAAGGTAGGGACCAACGTCTTAATTCTAGGGTGTTCGTCGTGTCGGTATATATCTCTTCCATATATATGGAAGAGATTTTGTCAATCAAACATTCAACCGATATATATTATGACGACGGTTTATATAGAAGAATATCGTCTCAAACCAAGTCCACTGAACTGATGGGAGGGAGATGGTTAAGGAATATCTGGTTTCAGGTTTAAAGAATCGAAGTGTAAGGTGGTAAGAAATAGAACTCAGATGACGACGACGACGACGATTCAGAGAAGTCAGCACAGGCTGAGACACGTTGGGGTGTCTGTCGTCGGGTGGTCCGAGGGGGCAGGGACCCTAAGAGGTCCGTTCTTGTGACCTCACTCAATGGTAAAGGAAGAGGTTACGTACTTTCACTTTTAACTTTCCCTTCAGCGAGTCAGTACAGGCTGAAAATCGCTGGGCTACCTGACGTCGGATGGTCCGAGGAGGTAGGTACCCTAAAAGGTCCGTTCTCATGGTGTCGCCCCACGGTAATAGAGCTCAGATGAAATAGTTAAATTAGAAAGAGATAATAGAGGTATACATCGGGTTTCGGACACAGACGTGATCTGGGTCTGAATTTATAAAGTCTTACGGTACACCTGCAGAGGGTATAAAAGGGGTAGTTAGAAACCGAATGAGTTGGGTCATAGGTCATCACTTAATTCAGGGGTCCACTCGGAAGATTACGTTCAGTCTTTAACAGATATAAATTTGTATTAATGGGTTATCCGACATGGTTAGTTTCGACATAGTTATTGTATTACTACTGTTCGAGAACCTCGACCCTTTTAAAAATTATTACTATGGTACATATTTAGTGACTTCAATAATAGTAATCCTATACGAATGGTATTTTATCCACTAGTTATTTATCAGAGACAGGGGGTGGAGGTATTACTTTTTTTCGTAAGGTCAATCCTTTTAACGAAAACGTCTATTTAATTCCAATCTAATAAACGATACATTTTTTTTGAATTACTGAATCATGTGTCGTGTTCGAATAAAGAGTGAGTGTATTTTAAGTTTTCTTTACAAGGACCAATCCACCGTCTTTACCTTTTTACCCGTATCTTCACCTCCTCCTGAGACGAGGTATGTTGGTAAGCGTCGAGGTTCGACTACCTTAGAGGTGGTGGAAGATGTGTCGAAGGTTGTAGGACAAACAATTATAGATGAACCGTCTTCCCCTCCCTTTTCACGGTTCTTCCAAGTATTAGTATAACCAGGTCTTTACCGGGTGGAGTAGAGGTGAGTAAAACACGATCGTTCTTGATCGCTGTACCGGGTTGGACCTACGTACCTTACCATCCCGACCCTTTACACCCGGACCCGACCAACCCGGAAGAGTCGTACTCGAGACGAGGTCCTCTCCCTGAAACGGTAGAAACGGTGTCGTTTCACGTCTCCTTCTCTCCTCTAATTTGTTATCGGACGTCTCACTCGGTCAGACGGACCGTCCGGATTCGTGACTCCAGGGTTCCGTCTACTCTGATCAATCCGTTGATGACGATCTCTAATCGTATGGCTCACTTCATTCAGTCTTTCTCTGTTTACGGTATACTACAGTGAATACCGTCTATTGTATAGTGTATACTATAAGGAATACACACGTTAGATTTTATACCGTGGTTACTTGGAGAGACACTTTGTCCAACAGTTCCCCTTCCCTTGACCTCTTTCCTGTCTCATTCTCCGACCCCAATCGTCTACTTTCGAAAACGTATCTCCTACATGTGTGCTGCTCCAGGACGACATGTCTGTCCCTTGGTATAAGTTGTGGGACACTATTTGGTATTGTCTCTTCTTATAAAAATTTTCTTACGTATATCTATCTATCTATCTATGTGTATATAATGTCCGTCTCAGAAATGGCAGACTCGGTGGTCTCTTCGTACCCCTCGTTTTATTGTAAAAACTTTTGACGTCAATGTTATCATTTAATATACCGATATGTAATATAATAAGCTACTTTCTTTTGTAGTTTTTCAACTTTCAACTGACATTTATACTTAAAGATATGTTATTGAAAGGAGAAGGGTGACTGAAGATAATATTTACTTTCTAAGTAAAGAGACCTATTGTTTTCAACTACACCCTCTATGGTACATCCTTTTATTATTCAGAAAATATAACTGTATAAATTTCCTTTTGAGATAAAATTGTAGAGTTATTTCCATAACTCTACAGTTTTAAACTTGCGACATGTCAATTCTAATTAAAGTACAAACTGTGTTGTAGTATCTTCAGATCCCCTTTTACTGTAAAATTGCCGTGGTTTATATACCCGATTTTCAGTGCGTCCGCGTTAAGAAAACTCCAAGAGACTTCACCAGGATTGTCAGTGACCTACGACTACCCAAAATCTTTAATTATCAGACCCGGTTCTATTTCTTCCTCTTCTTTTGTGACGTCTCCGTCGTTAATTTCGTCTCGTCGTTCGCTTCCTTGTGTCACCGGCTCGGACGTCCAAATATTTCCGTTGGTACCCCTTCGTGCAACTAACTTTCCTCGCAACCTTCCCTACACTCTTAAGGTACTTTTCCCAGGAATCACTAGGTTGACTAAGTAAAAAAATTTAATACCTCTTCACGGACTTACTTTTGGTCCAAGTAAAATATTACTTTCCTTGTAAAAAGACTTCGATGTGAAAACGTAAATTTGCCGTGACAAATAGTTCACTGACAAGGAGTTCCAGACTAAATGTTGATAGAGTTTAGTTTTATTTTAAGTATTATTATTCTAGTGACCACGGAGTGATCGACAGACAGGGACGGATTGATAACAAACCAAAAAAAGGGACCACCGAGTCTGTCATTTCTTAGACGGACGTTACGCCTTCTGGAGACAAACTAGGGACCTACCCCTTCTAGGGGACCTCCTCCTGTATCGTTGGGTGACGTCATGAGAACGGACCTCTTAGGGGTACCTGTTTCCTCGGACCGCCCGATGTCAGGTACCCAGCCTTTCTCAGTGTGCTGTCGTTCCTTGCAAAAGTGAAAGTGTACGGGCTCATAGTGGCGACGAGCACGCGGTAGATCACCAAGTACAACACTATAAAAGACAAAAAACAACATCTTTTGTGAAGTTTATTGTAAATTCTCCTGGGTTACCTCTCTACTCCAATAACATAATTTTATCGGTTACCGTTTTGCAACTTAGTAGGTTTTTACGTATCCTCCAATACACATTTAAGAATAATCGTTTATATTAATTATTTACCTCGAAAACATCGTTCACTTGTACGAACAATTGAATAACATAGTATTATATGTTTAGTATGGACATAAATATGGACGTTACATAGTTCTTAGTCTTACGTTATTTTATTTGAACTGGGATTTGAACACACATAAGACAGTGAAGTCAGGACAATCTGAGACACTGGGATACCTGACGGTCCGAGGAGACAGGTACCCTAAGAGGTCTGTTCTTATGACCTCACCCATCGGTGAGTAAAGAGGTCCCCTATAAGGAGTGGGTCTCTAGCTTGGACTTAGAGGACGTAACGTCTACCTAAGAAATGGTTGACTCTGTGGTTCCTTGGGGGATCTCTACATATCAAACTTATAAAAATTTTTTGTTATAAACCCGAAAGATCCACTGACCTGAATTTCACTAAAAGATAGATATTTCCTGTTTTGGATATCCCTAGTTACACTCACCACAGTTCGGGTGGTAAAGTTGACTAGGAAACAACTTAATATTGGTATATAGCGTAATAAGGAATACACATCACTTATTTATTACTCTATATTACTATAAATAAAAATAGAACATCGAAATATTTACGGTTCACGAAACAAAAGATTGGTAGGGTTTCACTGTCTTCTCAAGAAAAGTACAATGTATGTAAAGGTCTCCATTCAATGCTTTCTTACTCTCTAAAACGACAACTTCTATTTTCCTCTTCTTTCGTTTTAGTATAAGAGGTCCGTGTATATCTATTATAATCTTCACACTTTTCACCAGTAACGTATAACCAGGACCTTTGTCGTAAATAATATTATTTTCAGTATAAATAATAATAATTTCCCTGTAAATACTATTTGTATTAGTAAAGTCCTTTTGAAAAGAACTTAGTCTGTACCCTTTTGTCGTTGAGGGTGAATAATTAAAGAATTATATGTGATCCTGAAGGTCCCTCGAGTCACTATTTCTTAGACGGACGGTTACGTCCACTACGGCCAAGCTAGGGACTTGTGTGTGTGTGTTATTCATGACTCGTGAAAGAAGGAAACGAAGGAAATAGGCATTGTTGTTTTGACAGTAAAATGTTTTCCGACTCAGTAATTCATTAAACAAGGTTCAGTGTAATGGTCAGTTCCCAGAGTAGACCCATCTTGGAGACACATAGACCAAGACTCAGAATACGAACATTCACACTGGTACGGAATCTCTTGGTTCAATATTTTCGGATGTGACAAGTGCGAAGAGTTGTCTCGGGTCCGTTCACGTCTATAGCACGAAAGAGGATCAACGGTATTACTTCGGTTACCCTATCACTCTGTACACGACACGAATCAGTGAGTCGGGACAGACTGAAACACCGGGGTGCCTGACATCGGACGGTCCAAGGAGACAGGTACCCCTAAGAGATCCGTTCTTGTGACCCCACCCATAGATACAGGAGGAGGTCCCCTAGAAGGGTAGGGTCCCTAGTTTGGGTCCAGAGGACGTAACGTCAGATTAAGAAATGACAGACTCGGTGGTGTCTTCGGTTCTTATGACTTCACCCATCGGATATAGAAGAGGTTCCCCAGAAGGACTGGGTCTTTAGATTGGTCCCTGAGGACGTAACGTCCATGGAAGAAATGGTCGACTCGATCGGTCTTTCGGGTATTACTTCGTATTTCTCGTCAATTGACAATTGATCGCATAAGGAACCCCAATGAACTACTTTCTGAGTCGGTAATAACGTCTTGTTCCGATGATTAGTAACCTTATTGTACTGAGAATTTACAGTTCCATCTATTTACAGTACAGTCTGAAAAAGTTCCTATATTAGTAGTGTTGTCTTATCACATGAAGAAAAAAAGACCGAAGAAGGTCTATTGGTCGTGACCCGAAAAAGAAGTCTTTCTAAACATTGTAGACAATACAGAAATAGAAGAAAGTTGACAATCTGGTTACACGGTTTAGTAACTAAGATGGAATCAGTCCCAGAGAGAATTAGTTTCTTTCTAAGCTCGAGTGTTAAGTATCGACATTTGTCTGGTGTGACCTCGTGTCTCTAGTTTCAGACCCCTGACTCGAAATTCTTACATAACATTATAACGCTAGTATATTTAGAACGTTTTGACTCAGTACGGGTGACCTACCAAAAAACTCGATGTCCGGTCGATTCGTGTTGTGATTCGTTAGTTACATCTTCTCATATATGTGAGACTCATGAAATGTGTAAATTTGGTTCTTTACCTACTAGAACAGGATCAAACAATTTTTAGATTTTACAGATCAAAGGATTGGTCTTCCCTGAACACTACCTATGGTAAACGACAGGGGGATCATAGAAGAGGAAGGGATGAAAAGGGTTGGTCACATTGGGCTCATAAGAACCCACCGACGATTCTAGAGACGAAGAGTCTCTGTCACTCAGGGGTGGGGTCACGGTCTCTACCTAGTGACAACCAGATTTAGACAGAATCATAGAGAAAGAGGGGGTAGACCCTCACAGTTACACTGTTCAAAACCGGTTACTGTACGTTTACCCGAGAAGACTCACCCCGGAGTCCCTCTTGAAAACAGAAGGACTCATTGTACTCATTTGAACTACCCATGTCGGAAAATAGGAAGAAGTGGGAAGACGGTCCCTGTCTACGTACCACGGACCTCCGTGTCGTCTGTACACACTAGTACTCTACTGTTCCTACTTTTGTTTTCCACTGAAATAATCCTCCCATCCTGTCTTTATATCTTTCTAGGAACCAGAGACTGTCGTAGTGACTTGTCGATAGAGCAGGGACCCGAGGAAACGTAGAGAGAAATATGTTGTGTTCACAAATAAATAAATTCGGTGATAAACAACATAAAAGACGAGGGACGTTAGAGAATGTGATTCGACACGAACCAACGATAGGTAACAGGTCGAAGGGGTCCAGGTCGCGTACAGGAGACAACGAAGTCAATACAGGGTGAGACTCTGAAGTACCTGACATCGGACGGTCCGAGGAGACAGGAACCCCTAAGAGGTTCGTTCTTATGACCTCATCCAACGGTACGGGAAGAGATCCCCTCGAAGGGTTGGGTCCCTACCTTGAGTCCAGGGGGTGTAACGTTCGCTTAAGAAATGACAGACTCGGTGGTCCCCTTTTTATTAACGTTAAAACCCCTGAAGGGACCGACAGACCTCCAATTCTGAGACACGAGGGTTACGTCCCCCGTGTCCAAACTAGGGACCGACTCCTTGGTTATAGGGCATACGGTATCGACATTTTGTTTTAACGGTAAAAACATCCAGTTTTTAACAACTTTTAAAAACTTCTGAATCGACACGATTTAGAGAAGTCAGTACAGGTTGAGAAACGTTGGGGTACCTGACATCGGATGTTCCGAGGAGACAGGTTCCTTAAGAGGTCCGTTCTTATAACTCCACCCAACGGTAAAGGAGGAGGTTCCCTAGAAGGGTTGGGTCCCTAACTTGGACACAGAGGACACTGAGGACGTGACGTCCACTTGAGAAATGGTGACTCGGTGGTCCCTTCGGGAGTATACCGAGTTGGGTGTAAAATTTATCTACACCTTAATTTTTTGTAAAGTGAAGAAGTCATCAGTTTTGAAGAGAAAAGAGAGAGGGAAAGTCAAGTCAAGTCGAGTCAAGTCAAGTCAGTGAGTCAGCACAGGCTGACACTGGGGTACTTAACGTCGTGCGGTCCGGAGGGATAGGTAGTGGTTGAGGGCCTCAAGTGGGTCTGAGTGCAGGTAGCTAAGTCACTACGGTAGGTCGGCAGAGTAGGAGACAGCAGGGGAAGAGGAGGACGGGGATTAGGGAGGGTCGTAGTGTCAGAAAAGGTTACTCAGTTGAGAAGCGTACTCCACCGGTTTCATGACCTCAAAGTCGAAATCGTAGTAAGGGAGGTTTCTTTAGGGTACCGACTAGAGGAAGTCTTACCTGTCCAACCTAGAGGAACGTCAGGTTCCCTGAGAGTTCTCAGAAGAAGTTGTGGTGTCAAGTTTTCGTAGTTAAGAAGCCGTGAGTCGGAAGAAGTGTCAGGTTGAGTACGTACTGGTGTCCTTTTTGGTATCGGAACTGATCTACCTGGAAACAACCGTTTCATTACAGAGACGAAAACTTATACGATAGATCCAACCAGTATTGAAAGGAAGGTTCCTCATTCACAGAAAATTAAAGTACCGACGTCAGTGGTAGACGTCACTAAAACCTCGGGGGGTTTTATTTCAGACTGTGACAAAGGTGACAAAGGGGTAGAGAAAGGGTACTTCACTACCCTGGTCTACGGTACTAGAAGTAAAAGACTTACAACTCCAAATTCGGTTGAAAAAGTGAGAGGTGAAAGTGAAAGTAGTTCTCCGAAAAATCAAGGAGAAGTGAAAGACGGTATTCCCACTACAGTAGACGTATAGACTCCAATAACTATAAAGAGGGTCGTTAGAACTAAGGTCGAACACGAACAAGGTCGGGTCGTAAAGAGTACTACATGAGACGTATCTTCAATTTATTCGTCCCACTGTTATATGTCGGAACTACCTGAGGAAAAGGATAAACCTTGGTTAGGTTACTACATTTACGAGGGTGGTACCGGTAAAGTTCGGTTGAACTCCAGTGGTTTGTTCTTCAACCTTCTATACGTGTGGTACTCGAGTACACTCGACCTTGGTGTCGTCGGGGAGGAGGTGTGACCGGTGTCGAGAAACGACATCACAGACTACCCGACACGATTTCAACGATGTTTCACTGACTGATAAGGATGATACTCAAGAGAAGTATCCCAATCCTGTTTTTACACTCTTCTTCCTATTGTAATCCTGAACCAAAGGGTCCACCGTGATCACCATTTCTTGGGTGGACGGTCACTTCTTCTGTATTCTCTGTGTTCACACTAGGGACCCAGTCCTTCTAGGGGACCTCCTCCCGTACAGTTGCGCAAGGTTATATGAAGGGACCTCTTAGGGGTACCTGTCTCCTCAGACCACCCGATGTCAGGTGTCCCAGAGTTTCTCAGTCTGTACTGACTTCGTTGACTCTTGTACGTGGTCTGCACCCCTCTGACCTGTTACCTTTCCCATACAGAGATGGGACACTAAGTAAACGTAAAAGATGACTTTTTTTACGTGTTACATTCTCAACCCCCAATTCAAAATAAACCCCGTTATACTCCTGACGTCAGACCCTCTGTCGTGGAGTCTATCGAGACTCTTTGACGAGGTTTCTCTACCGCAACCCTCAGCCCCCCCTGTCATATATACACTAAAACCGTTTCCCCCTCATGTACGTTAGTTCGTGTATAAAAGACATCTTTCAAAGACGACCAGAGTACTTCGAAGATGATCAGTATTCTTTGACAGCAGTGGTACTAAAATCACGAAAAGATATATTCTCCTCTATGTTCTTGACACGAGTATTTTAGTCGAGGACTCTTATAGATTGATAGATAGACAAGACGGTCAAAAAAGGACTTGTGTCTCACGGAATAAAGACGAGAGGTGGGACTTGAGGAAGTCCCCCACAATCTCCAGTCGTCGACGTCCTTACGTACTAACTTAGGAACATCTCTATCTACCTTTCGTGGGTGCCGTTCACGGTTAAACATCAACTGTTCTAGAATACTCTTTCTTATGTCTTTTATACATTCTACCATGGGTGGTCCCTTTGTTTATTTGGAAAGTAATTGTGTTTGACAAAAAAAAAAATTGGTTGGTCGTGAAGGTAACGGATTCAGATAAACAACAGAAATTTTCTTACCTATTCTTTCTTTTCTATGGGGAGTCAACGAATAAGTGGAAAAATTTTTTGTCACAAAAACAGTTTCACTGCTTTCTACTTCGTGAACTAAAGGAAACCCCTACTACTAGAAATATTTTTCCAGTATTGTTTTGCTTAAAGGAGATCAACAATTTACGGTTTATTGACAGATCAAGAGTCTGTAACTGCGAAAGTAAACGAAACCCATTGACCAGGTTCTTTACCAATATTAAGAAGGGTCAATTTCGGTCTCGTGTCGCCCCTGAGGTCATAGTTCGCACGTCAGAGGTGTAAGGAGAAGTATTCGTAGAAGTGGGATCTGACTCTCTAAGAGAGGTCTTGACGTGTGTCTTAGTGAACAATAATGGAACCTAAAGGAAAATACGAATTCCTCGGGTCGAAACTCCTCACCTTCACTCCTTCGAAAACAGGAAACGCCCGTGAACTTCCACTGTCTACTGTGTAACTGTCTAAAAGGAAAGTCTCGACTTAGTATGGTCGGGAAGTCTACAACATTCAACTTGTAAGAGGGACCTGTCTTTAGTTTTACGGGAGGTCAGAGTCTTTAATAAGAATTTTATCCAATTGTAAATGTAATTTTAATTTGTATAAAACCAACATTTATTTAAAAAATTCTTTTTTTTACAGAATATAATTAACCAAATTCTGTATGAATGTTTTCTTCCCTATATTGTTTACGCTCCTTTCACTTCGATTGTACTTAAACTCCGTCCTTTCAGAATTATCTCCTCCCTACACTTGTCCCGAAACTTCCTACCCCTCTCTACATTTCTACCAACTTCGTTTCCTCTCACTTCTCTTCTCTTTCCCCCCACTACCTTTCGGGTAAAGGAGGGATGACCGAAAGATCTAGAATGCTGTAACGGATAAAGTTCTTTCTATGTGGTTTTGTTGAAGATTTTGGGTAGGTAGAAAGGTCGATAAAATTCGGTATTAAGTCCTAAGATTAGAGACCTGGGTGAATACCACGACTACAGGAACTCTTATTCCTTGGTAAACCCATACTACGGATAAGGTCGTGCCGGTACCTATATGTCCAGGTAGTCTAAAGAAAGAGGTTTCACGGTAAGTAAAAGAAGACGAATTGGTGACGAAATTTTTATCCTTCTCAGAAACAAAAAGACAAAAAATTAAACTATCCGACAAGTTTCACATCATTAAAGACAAAGGTCTTTCTTTTTTTTTTCCGTTTTAAGGGTCGATCAGGTACTTCGAGGGTAGTTCAGACACTTAGAATCTCTGATTTCAAGACTTCAGTGAAGGTAGGATTGAGAAAAAGACGAAACGCAGGAACGCCACGTTCACCCTTGTGTAGAGAGGGACTGAAGACCTATGTGGTCAGGAACATTCCGTCACCTTTTTTGTGTCTCCAATCGTGAGAGGTGTGTGATCAAACAATTTAGGGGTGTTATTAAGTCACACAAGGTAATGGTGGGGGTAAAGTGTCCACTCCTTCGGCTCCGTGATTCTTCGATTCGTTGAACGGTCTCGGTACGATGTCACCGGCTCAGACGTCTTGGCGTCGCGTCCGTCACACGGGGGTCACGATTGGAACTGTCGGTGGGAGGTGAGAAAACCACTTTACTGTCATCCAAGGGGACGAATCAATACAGAGTCTATGGAAGTGAGAAAGGGACTATTTCGACGAATTGAAGTGTGGTCAAATCTGGTAGTAGTCAGGAATAGGTCTAAATGGCACAACTGGAGGATTGACCAGAGGGACAGAGATCAGGCAAAGGGTGAGAGGATCGGGTAGGAGTCGGGTCGGACATCCCTGTCTCACGAAAAGGGTCTAACGGGTAGGCTAGTTCAGGAAGGGACCCCGAAAGTCCTCTTCCGACTTTGAAGTAGAGAATCATTGGGACTGGGACACACAACACTTGGGAGATAGGGGTGAGAAGTCGTGTAGGGTTGTCTCGTCAGGATGATTTGACGGAGGTGAAAGGGTTCGTACGGTACGAAGGCGAACGCAACGGGTCACCACGACTGAGGGACAAAAGGTAAATCAATTAAAAACGATTGGGAAGGTTTGAGATTAGGTTCTCATAGACAGTCGGGAGAGGATAGATAGTATCACAGGACCCGTATCGGGTGTAGCATCGAGTGTAGGGGTTCTTCGAGAACGACTCAATTCCTCCGTCTGTCGATTTGGTTCATTACCTGTTAAGGACAAAAGTTTAGTGTCAAGAATTATAACATACTACAGAATATCATTAGTGTCTGTAAGTTCGTCGACTATCATAAGTGTCTCTTTTCACAGTAAAACTCTAACGATACAAAATTTGTCATTTCTATCGAACAGATCAGTTCCTCCGGATCTGTATAGTGCACAAAGATTTATGTAGACACGTTTAGAGGAGTAAGTTCAGATGACTCTCCTCTGGACATTTTACAAAATGTTGTTTTGATTAAAAAATCAAAATAAAGGAAACCTTCAATATCAAAAATTGAATAAAGAATCATAAGAAAGAAATTAAAGGATTTTCACTTCAACGAGTCAACACAGGCTGAGAAACGTTGGGGGACCTGATATCGGACGATCCGAGGAGACAGGTACCCTAAAAGGTCCGTTCTCACGGCCTCACCCAACGGTAACGGAAGAGGTCCCCTAGAAGGACTGGGTCCCTAGCTTGGACCCAGAGGGCGTAACGTCCGTCTGCGAAATGGGAGACTCGGTAGTCCCTTCAGGGTTTTTTTTACTTCTATTTTTTTATTCTTTTTTTCCTTTAGAATTTTCTGTTAAATAAAAAATTTATTCACTTCATGACGAATAACGAGATAAAATGTTCAAATATTTCGAAACTGGGACCTGTACTTTATCCTTCTCCTCGACCTATTGACATCGTCTCCGTTCACGTAAAACACCTAACCGACACGACCTTAGTCTAATTAGATTTTAATTCCTTCTGGACCTTCGTCATACATTACAATCATATATGAAAGTTCGATCTAAGACGTTTAACACTTGGAGGGGGTAGTTTATGGTGGGGGGGGTTGTGTGTGTGTATATGTGTTATCAGCAAAGTAGAAAACGCGTCGACTAGTCAACTAATTAATAAACGAACACGTCTACTTTCTGGACCTCTTTCTACGTACGATATAGTTATGATATCGGATCAAACCTCCCGTGGATCTATATCTAATAGATATGTTCGTAAAATTGAATTACATGAAAGTTGCTCACAACTCATCTTTTGTAATAGTAACGGTTTCACACTCATAAGAAACCTTCGGTTCGTCTCTTATTTTCACCCCCCATTGTTTGACTGTTCTTGACAACCGGAAGGTAGGTGATATCCTACGGTCTTTACGTTTATAGTACAAATACCGTAGTACATCTTCGATGTCAAAAGTCTTTTACTAATCCAGAATATTTGAAAGTGTTCTGGATGTTGTAACACTTGTTTAAACCTGACTTATAGTCGATAAGAATAAACCTCGGATCAAGGGAAAGAAAACATAGGAAAGACATAAGTTTTCCGAGTTTCAGATTTTTGATGGAAAAAGTCTTAACGAACCTCGATTTCAAAATTTACACTAAATTCAGACCGATCACTATGTCTGCGTATATCTATATCCTTCGTTTTACCGTCCCTTAAGGTGGAAACACCACTTATTCTATTTTTCGTTCAAGGGGTTTTGTATCCACAAACACCGCCGGCCTGAGACAAGAGTGCGGATCAAGAGTCGAAGGGTCTGCACTCGTCCACACCACTACCGTCGACACTGTTGTCCTCGTTATCGTCGATACCACCAATCTATACCCTTGGTTATTATCTAGTTACCATCAGGGTACTGGAAGGTTATATAGACATTCACGGATTACCGGATACAATTTAAAGGAGGATTGACTTTTTAGATTTGACTAAGGATACAATACGTGACTTGAGACTATATTATAGATTTGACATTGAACCTTTTAGACTAAATATTGTCTTTTACGTATATTAAGTTATAGATACGGATTGAGACAGGATCGGATGACACGTTCCAGTCTTCTATCTAGGGGTTTGACTCCAATCCCAATGATAGTCAGACAAACACTCATGTCATGAATGTATATACGGGACACATTTCATACACTCCGTCTTTGACTCCTTAGCTATCAATGTCCTCCCTAGTCACAGACACCTTCCTCACTGGAAACTTAAGCACTTCTCGGTCATTACTTTACCGAGAAAGAAATCTTGGCAACAATCTCTAAGAGGAGGAGCAGGGGAGGGGGTAGTGGAGGAGACGACCCCAGAGGAAAGAGTCTCGAGACCTACACCTCCGTCGGGTCCGAGAGGTGGATCCTGAAGAGAGACGTGGACACGTGTGAGGAGTTCGTTAGAGTAGACCCACACACCGAAATTTACGGTAGTAATACGGCTGCTGAACTTCAGGAGTTCAGTCTCGGAAAGGTCCCGTAGTGTACCAAACAAAGAAGTACCTACCTGACCCCTCTCCTAACACCATTCTCCACTTATTGACTGATTAAGAGTCCACAAACCCAAAAAACCTTAGGTATGCTTGACTACGTATCTCAGAAGATCTTTGGTAGGAGTTTCCCGGAGAGACTCCGACTCTCTGTATCTGATGAGTGCTATATGACTTCGGGGACTATACAATTCTTTTCTTTTTTCTGTTTCCTTATAATGTTTTAACATCACATAAAGTGTACAAATATCGTCTATTTAGTTATGGAAATTTCATGTGCGTTTATGTCACGGAGACGACTGTCGGAGTAAACGGTATCTGGGTCACCGAAGAACGAGGGAGGATGACGACCAGAACATTCGAACACTTGACGAGTGTGGTTCGTTCTGAGACCCTTACACCTTCGTAAATTCGACCTCCGGTAGGAAGAAGACCGTTTCCCTTTACCTCGACCCGAGTGGTGGAGACATCAGGAATGTGAGTAGGTGAGTTAGGGTTACGATAGAAGTTCATAAGGGTGGAAACTGTTTCTGATAGAGGAATTGGTTGAATTCAACTCAGAAGACTCGTAAGAAGGACTGACCCGGAACAGGAACTGGACGATTCAGTCGAATTAGTATTCACAAGTGGACAATCATCCTACAGTCTTTATGTTTTTAAAACTTCTATTAGGGGGTAGAAACTATAGATTAGTACAGGGAGAAGGGAGTGGAGACCATAGAGTGATTCAGAGAGAATAATGAAAAGGTAGGTGACTAGAAGAGTGAAACGGGGGACCGACATTAAGGTGTCTTTGGGAATGACAAAGACGTCAGCTCGAGTCAAGACATAACTTCAGAGAGAAGAGATGACGTCATGGAGTTTATTTGAGACAGAACGGTAAAAATTGTTTATAGACTACGTTAAAGAGAAACTGTAAAATACAAGAAGGAGAGAGTTTGGGTTGAATGAATTCTGACCTTTTTCGTACAATTGAAGTCTCTACCCCGACCATCTGATTGCACTTCAGTAGTATGATCGAAAGTCCGTCCTCAAGACGAGCAAGGTGGTCCGTGAATACCCAGTCTGTGACTCGAGACTTAGTGTCTCTCCCACTTCCAATGGGTCTCGTTTCAACTTCTGTTATAACACAGAAAGTGAGTGACGTAGAAAGCATTGTAAGAGACAATCAGTGAGTCAGCACAGGTTGAGAAACACTAGAGTACTTGATATCGGGTGGTCCGAGGAGACAGGTACCTTAAGAGGTCCGTTCTTATGACCTCACTCAACAGGAAGGGAAGAGGTCCCCTAGAAGACCTGGGTCCCTAGTTTGGACCCAGAGGGTGTACCGTCCGTCTAGGAATTGGTAGACTCGAACCAAACCCCTTCGGTAACACAAGACGTGCCCACGGAACACCAGGACTTGAGACTGCAGGATGGATGGACGGTTGAAAGACACGCACTTTTTGCAGATAGAAAATGGTTCTAGTCTTGAACCATTTTGATGTAGATAAGGAAGTCTCTTGACAAAGGTAAATTTAGAGAATTACCCTTTGTTAGGACTTCGTGTCAGAAAGATTTTTCATTTTACAAATATCATCAAACCATACTACAAGGAGACTCATAAACATAAAAATTGTCCCTTATAACAAATCTACGGTACTTCCGTAGAATTAACACCTTCCGGTGGTTCTTGACTTTGACAGATGAGACTATGAACCAGGCGTGTAGTACTTGTTTTTGGTGTGGGTGACAGATGTAAATCGTAGTAAAACGAGGAGCAGACGGAAGTAGTCGTAACGGGACGAAAAGGTCTTCAGAAGACGGGTCCCTGTACCGAACTAACAAGTGATGTCCTGGAAGGTTTTTTTTTGGGTAATGAAGAAGTCGCTCATTGTGCTTGTCTTTCAAACGTGTATTCTTAGAAACTTGGAGAACGGAACTACAAAGGTTATTAGAACCTACCAACGTAACACCAGGAATCGGGGTAAAACTTTCTGAACGGAATGTAGTAGGAAAATTAAGAGTTAGTTAAGACAGGAGTAGAAGGGGGTGAGGTTCTTTTATCATCTCGAAACACTCCACCACCAGTGGGAAAACCCCATTCACCATTTACGTCTGAACAGAATAGTTGTCGAAGATAACCACTATAAACCCTCGGTAGAAAATAGTCGAGTCCTTACAACCTAACTCACTTTGGACATCGACAAGGAAATTTAGTAGGTATAGTGAATTTACACTCCGACCGAGATCCGACTAAAGAAAATTTGACATATATTATCTTTCCGTGTTTACACGGTCTTTTAAGAGAATCAACAGTCCTATCCAATTTGGAGTATTGTTTGGGTGTTCTACGGTTTTAAGATAGTACGGAGTTTATAGGTTTTTAAGTATACTCAGTATTGACATAGGTGTAAACTTACACGGTTAATTTTCTCATTCTATTTAGAAGGTTTCACAACAACGTGATCATCTCACACAGTCAAGATTTATCCTTTTATAAGATATAAAGACAACATTCTATGGGAAGTCGTTCCTCGATAAAAGTATGTATTGATGACACCCTTACGTTTTTGTCATTGTGTAAAGTAAAACCTTCCTCTCTCTATATACTCGATTGTGTTCAAAATGTTATACAGAAATTTCGAAGACTCTCGACCATATACCGTTTAACTTTGTCTAAAAAAAAGAGAGAGTAAGTCGAATTTTCATTAAAAATGATAAAGTATCAGTTCCTCGGTGATCTCCCGGGATTTCGGGTGGAATTTAGGTCTTTTAAGAGTAAAGTTTCCCTCACTAGTCACGTACATACTAGACCGTCCTTCGTCTTTTTTGAGATCAGTAAACGACTACTCGTTTTTGGGTCTTTTTACTTTAAGTATGTTTTCATATTATATATAGGACGTAGATGAATTAACGAATTGTCTTCCTTCAAAACAAGGATTGTATCGTCGTAAAAAGAGAGACACTTGTTTGTTCATGTCTGGTATTATTGGTGAACAGAGGTTACATGATTATGTTCATCAAACAAAAGGTTACAACTGCGTTACTAACCTCGCAAAATCGTCCTTAGAATGTCATTTCCTTAAGTAAAATATGCTCTATCACTTAAACTCACTCCGTCATTGAGTCAACGTAACTAGTCGTATTCTTTGTTATGATGTGTCTTAAAAAACGTTTTTTACACAGGCACATATCATGTGTCTCTTAACGAGTGGGAGTACCGGGTATCGAGGCGGTCGGGAGTGACTGTCGGGGGACCGGACAGGCGGAGGGAGGGATTTCCCGGTCGCTGACACCGGGGGCACCAGGTCAAGGGAGGGGTAATGGATCAAGTCGCCGAGAGATTTTACAGGGACCGTACTGTCAAGGTCCCTGTTTTCTTCATGAGTCACGTAT
Source organism: Capra ibex (assembly GCA_006410555.1). NCBI lineage: Eukaryota > Metazoa > Chordata > Mammalia > Artiodactyla > Bovidae > Capra > Capra ibex. The sequence goes on along the minus strand of SJYO01018757.1, from coordinate 21,597,220 downwards.
AAGGGCTTTCAACATGCACAATGAATCTTCCTTCGTCAGTGCAAGTCACGACATTTAATCAACCGAGTAAGTTTTGTCTTTAAGTTTAATTCGCTTCCAGGTCTGAAGGTGTCGACTCTGTTACAACTTCGTCTCTATTCCCTTTTCACGTCCTACTTTTCGTCGCAGAAGAGTGTCGTCCTTCATCCTCCGGGCCCACAGGGACTCCGGCCCCACTCTGAGGACCGTCGCTCCTCCTCAGAGCCTCTTCTGTGGTCTAAAAGGTGTTCCACCTTTTACCCTTGAGTTCGGTCGGAATAATTTTAGAAGTTCCTAGCTTTCCGGGGTCGCCCGGGTTTCAACAACGCATTCGTAAATTTTTATCTTTGATATGTCTCTTCACCCGTCGACTTTACGCTTGCTGTCTTTCCAAGACCCGTTTAGCCAAGTCGTCGTCGGAGTACTGTGTCCTCTTTTCCCTTGACAGGAGCCCGTTTCCCCTACCGCCCTCTCTGTGTCGGGCTCTTCTTTTGCAAACATTTCCGTCGCCCACTTACGGCGGACTCACGTCCCTTCCAGTTCTGACTCGTAAAGAATTAGTCAGTACGAGGTCTGAGAAATTTTGGGTACTCAGATCTAAATGGACCGTTTTATTTCGAGGTAAAGTACTCACTCGGTGGTGTTCTGATTCCTCCCTTTTTAATAAAACGGGAAAAGACACAAAACAATAAGGGTCGTGAGGAGGAGAATTCCAATAAAGACACAGACTCTACTCGTATACAAAAGTAATAGACCATTGTACAGACTAAAAATACAAATAATCATACGAAATAAACAAAAACAGTATTTTCTAGGTCTTTACTCACTTTGATGTTCACAAGTCGACTACTGAGCACTCGGAAGTAAAGAGTTCCACGGGGACCAAAGAGTTGTTTCGTAGTGGGAAGAGGACCGACCTAGTACCGTGGTCAAGGACTAAGCGGTCGAGTGAATAGTGTCACGTAGCTGACTTTATCTCAGTGAGTGAGTAGCTTATGGATGACTCGTGGATGATATCATGTACGACGTTTCTTTCTTTCTTTATTCGGTCTAAGGATGGGAGTTCCTTGAGTCCAGATCATCTTTTCTTTCTTTTAATTCACTACTATTCTGTGAGATCACTACTATTCTATGACAACTACAAGTATACCAGACTTCGAAATCCGACGTCCAACATAAATAAACAATCATGACAAACCACAACAGACCCCCCGAGACTTCTCGAGACGGATCAGGAAATACAGACACGTTTTTCTTAAGTCATTCTCTGTTTCACTATCTGTTCTTCACTGAATAATCTTATCCTACGAACACTCCGAATATTCGCCCTCCCGTTCCCCTCCCTCACGGTAGGGGACTCTTGAATAAACCGATGGTAAAATATTAGTTTCCTTTTCCCTCCTCTCCTCTTTTGGAAAAAATAAAAAGAACTCATCTACAGTAAGAGGAGGAGGTCCAACCCGTCCAAAGAACAGGGATGTACCAGTTCGATCCACGTGTTTAATAACAAAAAATACACACGTCTCTCTCACGGGATCCCTAGTAATTGAATGACTCGAGTGGTCCGTCCTACACTCAGAGTGCCGTGGCAACAAAAAAGCAAACCCCCGTACAAGACACGAGGACAACGTACCAAAATAACGATTCGTTCGGACTAACCAAAACATCAATTCGTTTGGACGAAAGAACTTATTAGTAATTGAACGTCCATAGAGGAAAAAAAAAAAATTGAATATTGGGAGAGTACCCTAATTGATAAATTAGTGGATAAAACCAGGCACCACCGAGTCTCCAATTTCGTAGACGGACGTTACGTCCTCTGGATCCAAGCTAGGGACCCAACCCTTCTAGGGGACCTCTTCCTTTACCGTCGGGTGAGGTCATAAGAACGGACCTTTTAGGGTACCTGTCTCCTCGGACCACCCGATGTCAGGTACTATATCGTTTCTCAGTCTGTGCTGACTCGCTGAAGTGAAACAGGGAAATGAGATAGAGGTAGTAATCCTCAGGTGAGTTTCGTTCTTTTGAGTTGGTAGGGAGTGGTGTCAAATAAAAAGAGTCTGTTCTCGTCTCCATCCGTCAAGTCCCGACCACGTCCTCGAGGTGTTACGGTAGTCCCTGGGCCATAAAGGTAGAAAGGGAGGTGGTAGGAATCGAACCTCCGTAAACGGAAGTACGAGTAACGGAATACTAACGTTTTGTCGACGATGTGAAGTTTTATAGTGTAGACAGGTACAAGCTCCTTCTTCTTGACCTTTTTTCTTCGTGCGATCGGGTAAACCAAAGAAAAAATAGTTCCTTCACACCTACTTCTTACAGTAGTCCTTTGTCTCCCATGACTTTAGTAGTTCGGTAGTCGGTGACGGTGACGGGGGTTCTTTTTGTCCTATAACGAAGGGATGTATCAATTCCACGAAGGTCCCTACGGTTACGATGTTAATGGGGGATTGAATGAGAGTTTATCCTTGTACCGGAAGGAATCGGTAAGTAACATGAAATCGATGACACAATGTGAGAAAATTAGAAGATTGTTGGTGAAATACTCTCCACGAATCCGTGTGTTTTTGACTCAATTGACGGGTTCAGTACCCTGGGTATTCATCATCTCACTCCTAAGTTGAGTCTGTCAGACGGAGAGTGACCTGTGACCCATCAGTGGAGTCATCGGGGTTTGACATCGGGTTATTCCCCCGTACCGTGGGGAGACGGGGACGGGAGGGTGAATATTCGGAATCCTGTGATTCAATGGAGAGGACTATAACTCCCTCTAATATAAGAGTCGTCAAGAAGTCCGATGTCTGCACTCTGGGGACCTTTCACTTTCACAATCAGTGGGTCAGTACAGACTGAGAACGCTGGGGTACCTGACGTTGGGCGGTCCGAGGAGACAAGGACCCTAAGAGGTCCGTTCTTATGACCTCACTCAACGGTAAGGGACGAGGTCCCCTAGAAGGAATGGGTCCTTATCTTGGGTCCAGAGGACGTAACGTCCACCTGAGGAATGGTGGACTCGGTGGTCACTTCGGGTTGGCGAGAATGAACCGTACCTTAAGAGGTCCGGTCTTATGACCTCACCCGTCGACAAGGAAAGAGGTCCCCTAGACGGGTTGCTTTCCTAGTTTGGGTCCAGAAGACGTAACCTCCTCCTAAGAAGTGGTCGAGACTCTGGGGACCTTGGTTGAAATTTAGTCGAATCTTTCCCCGTACCACTTGTGATTATTAAGTACTTATAGTGTCTAATTCCAAAATTGACAAGTAAGTAAGTAAGTCATTTATGAAGAACTTGGAGACCAAACACAATCCATCATGAGGTCCAGGAACTCTCAGTTGACACTTGTTCTGTCATATCTGTGACCGGATTCTCAAGTATCGAAGAGTTCTTCTGTTCGTTTATTTACTGTAAATTACTCACTATGCTATCCTTTCTAAATTCCTCGAGATTTTATCATGTCCCCGTACCAAAAATAAAATTCTCACCTTCACCCTTCACTACGAAGTCCGGAGACTTTCCAACTTCAACCGGTTTCTTCGACGACTTTCCTTTTTGACAAGGTCCTCCTCTCTTTCTCTCTCGTACACACAATCCCTTCCCTTCCCGACATGTAGATGACAGTCCTTTTGGACCAAATAACCTATTAACCTTACTTAATGTTTTGGGGACCCCGTTTTCAAGTTCCTCTTTTTACCTCCTCATCGTCTTCTCAGTACTTCTCGAGATATTGGATTTCGGTTAAATTCCAGTTCACGAAACAAATACCCAAATCAAACAGTGTTAATCTTGACATTAATATTAATGTTTGACAGTCGTCATTTCTTTGGTATTATATCGAATACAGTAAAAACAAGGTTTGCTCGAACAATTGAAGTACCATGTAACTAGTAAAAATTTACTCCAAACAAAAAAAAAAGAGTGATTGAATTTTTACAAACCTTTACTTTACGAGTTGTTAGATTTTGTAAAGAATACGAAATATTACCTCCTTTTATCTACAGACACACGATAGACTGTTGTGTGAAACCAGAATTAAGAAGAATAAAGCACGGTAACTTATTAGACCCAACCTTCGGTCACTTGTTCACTGAGTGACTAGACGATTTAGGACCCATATCTTACATTCCCCAGAGTTGTGTATCCTTCCTGTCCCTCTATCCATTCCGTCGTCTCGCCGAAACCCTTCTGTGGTACTTTCTTCCTGTATGTCGAGACCTCAACAAACCTACATATGAGAGATCTTTCACCTCACCTACATCACGGGTCAGGACGTCTCTTCACTGGGAACGTGACGGTCCTCTTTGTCAGGGTGGGGAGGGGTGGGTCTCCGAGTCCCGAGAGGTAAGTGTCCGTCTTATCTTTTATGTGTCAAGACTCCCTAAGTGAGTAAGCAGTTGTTTATAAGGTACCATTGTGTCGTCACTTATTTTGTTTGTTTTTGGAGACGGAAGAACTTTGAATATAAGATCACATCGTCTCTTTTGGGTCATTATACGTTTTTCATCATAAAGTACTGACATGACAACACACACGATTCAACGAAGTCAATCAAGTCAGTCAATCAGGGAGTCAGCACAGGCTGAGAAACTCTGAGGTACTTAGCGTCGTGCGGTCCGGAGGGACAGGTAGTGGTTGAGGGCCTCAAGTGGGTTTGAGTGAAGGTAGTTCAGTCACTACGGTAGGTCGGTAGAGTAGGAGACAGTAAGAGAAGAGGAGGACGGGGGTTAGGGAGGGTCTTAGTCCTGGAAAAGGTTACTCAGTTGAGATTCGTACTCCACCGGTTTCATGACCTCAAAGTCGAAGTCAAAGTCAGGAAGGTTACTTATGGGTCCCGACTATAGGAAGTCTTACCTGACCAACCTAGAGGAACGTCAGGTTTCCTGAGAGTTCTCAGAGGAAGTTGTAGTGTCAAGTTTTCGTAGTTAAGAAACCGCGAGTCGGAAGAAGTGTCAGGTTGAGAGTGTAGGTATGTACTGGTGACCTTATTTGGTATCAGAACTGATCTGCCTGTAAACAACCGTTTCATTACAGAGACGAAAACTTATACAATAGATCCAACCAGTATTGAAAGGAAGGTTCCTCATTCGCAGAAAATTAAAGTACCGACGTCAGTGGTAGACGTCACTAAAACCTCGGGGGTTTTTATTTCAGACTGTGGCAAAGGTGACAAAGGAGTAGATAAAGGGTACTTCACTACCCTGGTACTACCTACCAGGGTACCTAAGGTATTAGAAGCAAAAGACTTACAACTCGAAATTCGGTTGAGAAAGTGAGAGGAGAAAGTGAAAGTAGTTCTCCGAAGAATCAAGGAGAAGTGAAAGACGGTATTCCCACCACAGTAGACGTATAGACTCCAATAAGCATAAAGAGGGTGGTTAGAACTAAGGTCGAACACGAAGAAGGTCAGGTCGCAAAGAGTACTTTGCGACGTATCTTCAATTTATTCGTCCCACTGTTATATGTCGGAACTGTATGAGGAAAAGGATAAACCTTGGTCAGACAACAAGGTACAAGTCAAGATTGACAACGAAGGACTGGACGTATATCCAAAGAGTTCTCCGTCCAGTCCACCATACCATACGGGTAGAGAAAGTCTTAAAAGGTGTCAAATAACACCAGGTGTGTCAGTTTCGAAACCGTATCAGTTATTTCGTCTTTATCTACAAAAGGACCTTGAGAGAACGGAAAAGCTACTAGGTCACCTACAACAGTTAAACTAGGGACCAAGGAGACGGAAAAGATTTTGGTCAAACTTGTAGACCTTCAAGTGTCAAGTGCATAACGACTCAACGGAGTCAACACAGGTTGAGAAACACTGGGATACCTGAAATCGGACGGGCGGAGGAGACAGGCACCCTAAAGGGTCCGTTCTTATGATCTCAGTCAACGGTAAAGGAAGAGGTCCCCTAGAAAGGTTAGGTCCCTGGTTTAGACACAGAGAATGTAGAGGACGTGACCGTCCGTCCAAGAAATGGTGATCGTGGTGACTTCACCTAAAAAAGGTTTTTACGTTAAAACTTAAAACCAGAATGTAACTTTTGATTTAGTTACATTAAGTGACGTAAACATCTCACTTTTTTTTTTCGTGTGTAGTAATATTATCAACGTCCTTTTTGTAAACCTTTTATAGATTACAGGTAAGTACTAAGATTTTTCGTTTGTAAGGTGCCCTGAAGGTACCGCCAGGTCACGGATCCTGAGACATGAGGGTGACGTTCCCCGGACCTAAACTACGGACCAACCCTTCAGTCAGGGTGTACGACGTTGATTCCCAAGTGTACGGTGTCGGTTCTGGACCACGTCGGATCAGTTAATTCATTAAATAATTAAATTCTTTTGTTTCGTTTGTGAGGATCGTTTGAACCTGATGTTTCTTTGAAAAAATTAAATTATTTAAATTATTTTCTATTGATGTTTCGTTTAAATTACTTACATTATTACCATTTTACCACTTACAAAAGAAAATTCTAGATATTGTTCTGTGTCTAAGTGAAAATAAGTTGTATGCAGTAACTTCAGGATCGGTTACGTCATACCTTTCTTTTTATTTATTTGACGTAGTAATGACCTTTACTTCTTTACTTCGTAGTGATAAGTGTCTACTATATTAATACACTCACCCTATTGACTTTTCTTTGGTGTCGGTTTAATTTTATTATTTACACAAATCTTTTCAGTGATCTGTGTTATAAAAATTTAGATAAATTTAAGATTTATCATCATTGAATTTCTAGTTTAATTTTCTATGGTAAATATTATTGAAGTTTTTATATTTCTTGTTTAGATTGTCTCCTGAAGATTCGTTTTTTTATTGACGTTTTGTAATAATTTTGTTCATTTTATTATAGATTTATTAATTACTCTATTTATAAGTACCTAATCTCCTTAGTTTTAACATTTCTTATTATAGTCCCTGAAAGGACAGTCAGGTCACGGGGTTCCGGTTTTTGGGTTTTGTACTTTGTCTTTGTTACAACATTGTTTAATTTATTTCTGACATTTTTACCAGGTGTAATTTTTTTTTAGGAATTTTGTCCTTTTTATTATAGTCCACCTAGATATGTACATTTCGTTTGAGGAAACTAATGACAATGATAATAATTTGAAATGTTCGACTTTAAATCAATCTTTAAGTTCTTGGTTCTTATCAGTTCTTTAAAAAATTCTACTTGTTTCGGTCTAAGGACTAATAGTTCTGATCCTTCGATATCAACAATCGTTTAAACATGTTTAATTCTTTTACCATGTTCCATAGTGAAACGGTTGTTTCCAAGTAGATCGGTTCCGATAAAAAAGGTCGTCAGACCATACCTATACTCTCAACCTGGTATTTCTTCCGACTCGAGACTTCTTAACTACGAAAAATTGAGATCATAACCTCTTCTGAGAACTCTCAGGGAACCTGAAGTCCCTCTAGTTTAGTCAGTTAAGATTTCCTTTAGTTGGGACTTTTAAGTAATCTTCCTGACTACGACTTCGACTTCGAGGTTGTGAAAACGGTGGACTACGCTTCTCAGATGAGTAATCTTTTCTGGGACTACGACCCTTTTTGTCCTCCGTCCTCCTTTTCGCCTATTGTCTCCTGTTCTACCAACCTGCCGTAGTGACTCAGTTACCCGTACTCAGACTCGTTCGAAGCCCTTTACCACGTCCTGTCCCTTCGGACCACACGACGTCAGGTACCCCAGCATTTCTCAGTCTGTGTTGACTCACTGACTTGTTGTTATATGTCACCATCTTTATCTGGTTACTTTGTGGACTAAATACTTTTTCCACCATAATATCTTGTCGCCCTCTTTCCTTCTAGACAAGTAGTATTATAACCTTGTTAATTTATAAGTGTATCTTTTTTTTGGGACTGGAGATGGAATGTGGTATTTGTATATAATTGAGGTATAAAGAAAGTCAATATTTACACTTTCTTTTTTTACTTTCTTGAAGTTCTTTTATACTATAGTAGTACTAAAGTCTCATCTCTTTCTGAAATTTTTGTCGTATTACATTTTTAACGTTTAATATTTCTCTGGTATTTTCGTGTTTAGTGAATAAAATAATGTGACTATAATTATCGAGGACAAGTAGTTTTCTATGGAAATTCTTACTTGTCCCTTCGGGTTTCTGTTCTTTTGTAAACGTTGTGTTTGTTACCAATTTTTGAATAGGGTTTAATATTTACTGTAGATGTTTAATTATTCTTTTTTCTATTCTTTGATATTTTGAGGATCTCCTCTTGTATCCGTTTTGTGAGAGGCTGTATTTGGTGTCGTCCTAGGAGATACTGTGTGGAGGGTCTTATAACCTTTATTTTCGTTTTTATTTGTTTACCCTGGATTAATTTTAATTTTGAAGACGTGTTGTTTCCTTTGATCTTCGTTCCACTTTTCTGTCGGAAGTCTTACCCTCTTTTATTATCGTTTACTTCGTTACTTGTTTCTGAACTAGAGTTTTTTATATGTTCGTTGAGGACGTCGAGTTAAGGTCTTTTTATTTACTGGGTTAGTTTTTCACCCGGTTTCTTAATTTGTCTGTAAAGAGGTTTCTTCTGTATGTCTACCGATTGTTTGTGTACTTTTCTACGAGTTGTAGTGAGTAATAGTCTCTTTACGTTTAGTTTTGGTGTTACTCCATGTTACAATACGGTCAGTCTTACCGCCGATAGGTTTTCAGATGTTCGTTATTTGCGACCTCTCCCAAGTCTCTTTTTCCTTGGAAGAATGTGACAACCACCCTTACGTTTGATCATGTCGGTGATACCTCTTGTCACACCTCTAAGGAAATTTTTTTTTGACCTTTATCGTAACGGTATACTGGGTCATTAGGGTGACGACCCGTATACGTGGCTCCTTTGGTCTTAACTTTCTCTGTGCACATGGGGTCACAAGTAGTGTCGTGACGAATATTATCGGTCCTGTACCTTCGATGGATCTACAGGTAGTCGTCTCCTTACCTATTCTTTCGACACCATGTATATGTGTTACCTCATAATGAGTCGGTAGTTTTTCTTATGTAAACTTAGTCAAGATTACTCCACTTACTTTGACCTCGGATAGTATGTCTCACTTCATTCGGCCTTTCTTTTTGTGGTTATGTCATATGACTGTGTATATATACCTTAGATCTTTCTACCATTACTATTGGGACATACACTCTGTCGTTTTCTCTGTCTCTACATATCTTGTCAGAAAACCTGAGACACCCTCTCCCTCTCCCACCCTACCAAACCCTCTTACCGTAACTTTGTACATTTAATAGTATACACTTTACTTAGTGGTCAGGTCCAAGATACGTACTATGTCCCACGAGTCCAGACCACGTGACCCTACTGGGTCTCCCTACCATACGCCTCCCTCCTTCCTCTCCCCAAGTCCTACCCCTTGTGTGCATGTGGGTACCACCTAAGTACAGTTACATACCGTTTTGGTTATGTTATAACATTTCATTTTTTATTTATTTCCTTTTTTCTATGTTAGACTATCTTTTCACTTATTCTCGTTTAGTTCTCGTTTGTTCTCCGATAGTCTACCGGTTATTTAAAAAGATAGTTTTTTTTTTTCTATTTCTTCTGTCTTTGTACCTACGGAACACCGACTAACCGTTCGTCTCTGACACCGCCCCTTCTTCGTCCACACGGTCTGGAATCCGATTCTCTCGGACCCACTATCAGTTATTTCGAGGAGATAAAATTAGGCACTAAGAACCCTGGTCGGGCAGTAACTTTTCAAATAGTCAAAAGACACCCGGAAACCTGAAAGTAATTGAGAAAGGGACGAGGGTACATGGTTGAGACGGGAGTCAGTATGTCGGGTCAGGAAGAGACAACCACTGATTCATACTAGTAGGACTTCTTCCAAATTCCGACGAAGAAAAGAGTAATCTTCACGGAAAGTCTCGACTTGTTTCTCGACGTCGACCACACAATCGACCGTCTTTCTTCGCACCCTTTACATTTAACGTTTAACTCAAAAAGAACTTCCTTGTCGATAGCCAAGCTTAGAAGTCCATTAGTCAATACTACGACAGTTTATTTTAGTGAGTGTTATCTCCGGTAAATTGATATCGTTTACTTCTAATGGGGGTAAGTGAGGATTTTTGAGACCGACGCCGCAGTCCGTCTAGAGGTCACTCTTTTGGAACTTTTTTCTAAACTGGACTTTAGTTACTACTTTAGGACCCGTCGTAAGATTCTCATTGACATATTTTTCCTTCGTTAATAACAGCAAGTAAATTATGTGGATACTTCCAATCGACTTAAGAAGTACACCTCCACCTTCTTCGGCGAACTTTTAAAATGAAACGTTATCTAAAATGGGACTTACCGGGGTCATCGTGACAGACCCATATTGCTTGATGGTTTGTGAACACTCATAAAATTGAAGTTGGTCGACTGAATCACCATTTCTTAGGGGGACCGTTACGTCCTCTGTGTTCTCTATATCCACGCTAGGGACCCAACCCTTCCAGGGGACCTCATCCTTTACCGTTGGGTGAGGTTATAAGAACGGACCTTTTAAGGTATCTGTCTCCTCGGATGTCAGGTACCCCAGTGTTACTCACGGCACTCTGACTCACTGACTCATGCGTGCGTGTGTATTTAAATATGTCACTTGAAAGATATCCAGTTCACCTTCGTAATACGTATAATATTATTATTTATTCTTACGTTGGTCAGTCAGAAACCTTCTAAGTTTTATTACGTCATCTTTAAAGATACGATCACGATTCACAATTCAGTGAAGTCAGCACAGGCTGAGAAACACTGGGGTATCTGCCTTCGGGTGGTCCGAGGGGATAGGGACCCTAAGAGGTCCGTTCTTGTGACCTCACCCAACGGTAAAGGAAGAGGTTACGTACGTTCATTTTTCATTTTCACTTCAGCGAGTCAGCACAGGCTGAGAATGGTTGGGGTACCTGACGTCGGATGGTCCGAGGAGGTAGGTACCCTAAAAGGTCCGTTGTCATGACCTCACCCCACGGTAACGGAAGAGGCTCTTGGAAGATATGTAAATATAAAAAGTTCTATAGAAGAAATTCCATCCAATCTAAAAAAATTAAATATTTCTGATTAAAACTCATACGAAGTTGACATGAGACTATATCTTTCAGTTTAAATCCGTAATGTTTAATAAGTGTAAGTATATAATATTAGAAATATTAAAGTCTGTGACTAAATAAATAAGATAAACTGTTATTTTTGTTGGATTTTACTTTATTGGACCATAATGAAACTACTTTACAGGATAATTAGAAAGTTGAAACTTTTACTTACGGTGTCCTTTTACGGTTTGTTATCTTTTAAATACTCTCATTACCTTCTTTTAAATTTCATGAGAGGATTTACGAGTCTTGATCTAATACGGGACGTTGACAGACTCAACTTTGAAATTTACTCCATAACTCAATGTTCACACAAACTCAATTGTAGTGACCTCTTTTTCATCTTTTAAGAAATGGGATCAAGGTCTCTTATATGACACATATCAACATTCACTTTTGTCTGTGCTAACGTGAAAAAAGTGTGATCAACTGTGGGTGCTTCAACTGTCGTTACGTATATATTAAGGTTTATCAGGTTATGAGTTTGGGACGTGACTTCTCGGTAGACATCCTATAAGGACCATCTCGAGCCATACTCGTACACTGCACACACCACCAGTGTGTCCAAGGGTGCGAATCTTCCCAGAACGTGAACCAACCTAATAAACGACAGTGACAGAACTTTAATAATTATAAAAAAAAATTGTTCTCCGTGAAGTCAAAGTAGAACATCGTCCGGGGTGTTTGATAGAAAACTGGGAGAAAGAACCACACCTTTGACTTGACACTGAACCCGGTGTGAGTTGCAAGGGGTAAAGAATGTATAATTCCTTTTAGCAAAACTGACACCAGTCACATATCTCTGGTGATAAAGACAGAAGTTAGTAAAAGGAAAGAAAAGAGGGAGAAGTAAGAACCCAAAAGAGAGGAATTATAACTGATAACAAGTATATATATACATCCAGATAATAAGGAGAGACAGACATGAGACAAGGTAACTAGTTAGGGACACGGTCTGCGATACGAAACTGATGAGGGCGACATACTATTTAGAACTGTATTCGGACACCTTCTGGGGTAGAAAAAGTCGGTACAGAACCACTAAGAACCAGGAAGTGATCAGGTACATTCAAAACTTTCGTCGATAAAATAACAACCTTAAACCCCTCTTAATTTTAGTAAACCAACTAAACTATTAAAATCCCATCTAATTTTAATCAGTTCTTCTTGCATCCCATCTATACCAATATGGTTTGTGTCTCGAAGACAACAGGAAAAGGCTAACTCAGTACCTACGTACTGAAAGGGTCAAAGCCACACACTGTTTCACGAGTTTTATGACAGTTGGTCCCTTCGAGTGACTCGGACCACAGGTCCAAACCCCTGACTAGTGGGGACATTGACTGAAGTCAGAGAACAGGGGTAAAAGGTTACATCAGTGAGAGATGGGATTTAGTAGGAACAATCTGATAGGTCAATCGCTTTCGAGGGTCCGTTTATTTCTGTAAGGGTAGTCCGTGCTGTCAGGTCTACGAATCTCTAATAGAGGGTCTTCGATTCCTGTTTCCGGTCTGGAGAACCCCCGTTCAAATGTCAGAAATAACAACAACAACAATAAGTCAACGGGTCAGTACAGGCTGAAAAACGCTGGGGTACCTGACGTCGTACGGCCCGGAGGGACAGGGAGTGGTAGAGGATCTTAAAAGAGTTCAAGTACAAGTAACGTAGTCACTACGGCAGGTCGACAGAGTAGAAGATTACGGGAGAAGAGGACGGGAGTTAGAAAGGGTAGTAGTCCCTGAAAAGGTTACCCAGTAGACAAGTGTAGTCTACTGGTTTTACTCAAGAAGGTTACTCACAAGTCCCAACTAAAGGTAATTCTAACTGACCAAACTGTAGGAACGATAGGTTCCCTGAAAGTCCTCAGAAGAGGTCGAGGTGTCAAGTTTTCGTAGGTAAGAAAACGTAAGACGGAAGAAATTCCAGGTCGAGAGTGTTGATATGTGCTGGTGACCCTTCTGGTATCGGAACTGATATGTCTGGAAACAACCGTCTCAATGCAGATACAAAAAGTTGTGTGACAGATCCAAACAGTAGCTAAAGGACGGTTCTTCATTAACGGAAGACTAAAGTACCGACGTCAGTGGTAGGTGTCACTAAAACCTCGGGTCCTTCTCCTTCAGACAGAGACGAAGGTGGAAGGGGGAAGATAAACGGTACGTCATTACCCTGACCTACGGTACTAGAATCAAAAAAAAATTATAAATCAGAATTCGGTCGAGAAAGTGAGAAGACGAAGTGGGAGTAGTTCTCCGAGAAATCAAGGAGAAGTGAAAGAGGGTAATCTCACTGTAGTAGGTGTATAGACTCCAACAACTACAAAGAGGGGGGATAGAACTAAGGTCGAACATTGACTAGGTCGGGACGTAAAGGGTACTACACGAGTCGTATGTCCAATTTGTTTGTCCCACTTTCGTCTGTCGGGACAGCATGAGGAAAGAGTTAGAACTTGGTTAGTCAACAAGGTATGTCACAAGGTAGATAACGAAGAACTGGGTGTATGGTCAAAGAGTCCTCTGCCCGTTCTACCAGACCATAAGGGCAGAGAAATTTTCCAAAGGTGTCGAAAAGTACTAGGTGTGTCGGTTTCTGAAATCGTATCTACTACTTTGTCTCTATTTACAAAAAGACTTTAAGGAAACGAAAGAGATATTAGGTCACTTACAACAGTTAAACTAGAGATCAAGGAGAAGAAAAAGATTTGGGACAAACCTGTAGACCTCCAAGAACCAAGCTTATTACGACTTCGGATCGTACGTTCTAAAATTCGTACTTGAATGCTTGTACCCTCTACGAAACGATACCTCTTCCGTATACTTCATTTATTATATTAAAACAAAAGTCTGTAATTTAGTCGAAACATAAGGACCTTACTTAAGTTAGATTAGTATTTAATAAATGTAAAAATATCTAATTCCTTAATTCAAAATATTCTAAAACAAATCTTAAAAATATAGATACACATGCTCACTTCAATCTGATTTAAAAGATAAATCATAACAACAACCCTTTCGTCCTGAAATTGAGATGGGAGAGTCCCAGAGACCGACCTGAACTCTTAATTCAATTTACATCCTGTCTACTTATCCTCTTTTCGTGTGTCTAAATATGTACATGTACCCTCGGAGGTATCCTTTTACTTCTGGGTTTCTGCACCGATACGGATTCACAAGATAAGATCTGATTTGTTTCTCCTTAGTAACACCCTTTCATTGATTTTATATATCTCTCTGATTTTCCCTCTATTTTCACTAAAATTGTTCCAAACACGCATAAAGAGGAGTGGAAGTGAGGAGTAGAGACAACTATTCTCATTAAGAAGAACCATGTCCCTCCCTTAAAAATGTACCCTTAAAAAAAATCGAGTACGAAAATAAAAAAAAGGGGTCCCACAGGAAGAATATAGACGACAAAAAGTTTACAAAAGTCGAGTTTTATTAGGGATTGGGTTTTACTGTACAAAACCCGATCGTATAAAACGGAGGGAAGTGATAGGAGTAGATCAAAATCGTAGTTCTAATACGAAGTGTGGTTCTACTTAACTCCTTATAAGAGAGAAAAATACTTTAGATTTCCTCCAAAAAAAATAACACTAAAGTAAATTATTTATAAACCATCGTAACAGAAAAGTATAAACAATCCTCCCCAATCCAAAAGAATTTTGATTTTTTTATACTCACAACTTAAAGTAGATTAAGAAAAGAGAATGTAGACGATCCTAATAGTGTGATAAAAAAGAGAAATGTTACAGTCATGACATATAATTACACAAGGATTGCAACTTGTAAATTACAGAAGACCCAAACTTACAACGATCTAAACTAAGCGTTTATACAAATATTTTTATTACAAGTATACATACTGTCCGGATATTCAAAATAGAAATTAATGATTACAATAATAGTCCCGAAGGGACCATCGAGTCGACCATTTGTTAGACGGACGTTACGTCCTCTGGGGTCAAGCTAAGGACCCAACCCTTCTAGACGACCTCTTCCCTATCCGATAAGTGAGTCATAAGAACCCAAAAGGACCACCGAATCGACCATTTATTAGGTGGACGTCACACCCTCTGGACCTATTTATATGTTACGATAATAGTTCTAATATGATTCACATATTGTATTTATTTAAAGGTAGAAAAAGATATTGTCAAATATATTTTATCTTTACTAGACAAGGAATTTCCTCAGGTGACAGGTACCTTAAAGGGTCCGTTCTTAGGGTCCGTCCTTCACCAAACGGTAAAGGATGAGGTCCCTTAGAAGAACTGGGTCCCCAGCTTTGGCGTAGAAAACGTAGAGGAGGTGACCGTCCGTCTACAAAATGTCGACACGGTGGACCCTTCGGGTTTCCTAACCACGTTAACCGAATATTTTGGAAGACCATGACTAAAAAAAAAAAAAGTCCTCCTCATATAACAGTGAGACGAATAAATTGAATACACGTCCCATGTAGCACACTTTACAGTCCCCGACCTACTTTGTGTTCGACCTTAGTTCTAACGGTCCGTTTTATAGTTATTGGAGTCTACACGTCTACTGTGGTGGGAATACCGTCTTTTACTTCTTCTTGATTTCTCGGAGAACTACTTTCACTTTCTCCTCTCACTTTTTCAACCGAATTTTGAAATTAAGTCTTTTGATTCTAGTACCATAGGTCAGGGTAGTGAAGTACCGTTTATCTACCGCTTTGTTACCTTTGTCACTGACTGAAATAAAACTCCCCAAGGTTTTAGTGACGTCTACCACTGACGTCGGTACTTTAATTTTCTGTGAATGAGGAACCTCCTTTTCGATACTGGTTAGACCGATCGTATAGTTTTTCGTCTCTACAATGAAACGGTTGTTTCCGAGTAAATCAGTTTCGATATCAAAAAGGTCATCAGTACATACCTACACTCTCAACTTGGTATGTCTTTCAACTCGTGACCTTTTAACTATGAAAACTTGACACCACAACCTCTGTGAGAACTCTCAGGGAACCTGACGTTCCTCTAGGTTGGTCAGGTCGGATTTCCTTTATTCAGGACTTATAAGTAACCTTCCTGATTACGAGTTTGACTTTGAGGTTATGAAATCGGTGAACTACGCTTTTTGAATGAACAACCTTTTCTGGGACTACGACCCTTTCTAACTTCTGTCCTCCTCTTCCCCTGTTGTCTCCTACTCTACCAACCTACCGTAGTGGTTGAGTTACCTTTACTCAAACTCATTCGAGGTCCTCGACCACTACCTGTCCTTTCAGACGGCACGACGTCAGGCACGGTTCTCAGCTGTGTTGACTCGTTGACTTGACTGATTTCAGACTAATGGTTAGAGAGTAATTACATATAACCGTAAAAACGTAAAGTTTTTAAAGAGAGAACTCATTACACAACCAATAAATATAAAAAGAATTTTTACGAATAAAGTAGATATAAAAGTTTTAATAACGAACGATTAAAGTAAAAGGATACTAAATTTTAGGGAGTATCTCGGATGTGTCCCGAAGGGACAACAGAGTCACCATTTCTTAGGAGGACGGTTACGTCCTCTGTGTCCAAACTAAAGACCCAGTCCTTCCAGGGGTACCTCCTCCTTTCTCGTTGGGTGAGGTCATAAGAACGACCCTTTTAAGGTACCTATCTCCTCGGACCGTCCGATGTCAGAGACCCCAGCATTTCTCAACTTGTACTGACTCGGAAGTACACTGTACTGGACTCTCGAATGTGAAGAGGTATAGATCATAACAAAGGAATATGAAAGAGAAAAAATAACGACTTTTAACAGTCTTATCGGTGAAACCTAAATATCGACTAGTAGAGATGCCCGAAAATTAAAGTAATTAAACATTTGAATAGTAGTAATGAGGGAAATAAAATGACAGAAACCCTAATAAACACTCAAAGAAGATCTATTGACTGAAAATTGTAATCCGGTAAGTAAAAGATAAAAGAATAAAGATAAAATCGATCAGACAATTATGGGGTTATGACGAAACCGATGTAAGGTGTTTAAAACTACATAAATAGTCATTGTTTACATTTAAGGGGCTGAGTCATCGGATGTACATACAAACTCACAGTCGGTCCTCCCGTTAACCTGTTCTGGGACCACCACTCTACTCCCTCCTTTACTTAGTCTAGTACACCGCTGAACATTCGGTGACATTCCTGAAGCCAACACCGGTAAGTCTCACTCTACTTTTCCTTACCCTCCTAAACCTCGTCACCTTTCTGTACGAGATTTGGATCTATCGTATAAGTTTTCGTCTCTGTAATGAAACCACTGATTCCAGGCAGATCAGTTCAGATACCAAAAAGGTCACTAGTACATACCTACACTCTCAACCTGACACTTCTTCCGACTCGTGGCTTCTTAACTACGAAAACTTGACACCACAACCTCTTCTGAGAACTCTCAGGGAACCTGACGTTCCTCTAGGTTGGTCAGGTAAGACTTCCTCTAGTCGGGACCCTAAAGAAACCTCCCTTACTACGATTTTGACTTTGAGGTCATGAAACCGGTGGAGTACGCTTCTCAACTGAGTAACCTTTTCTAAAACTACGACCCTCCCTAACCCCCGTCCTCCTCTTCCCCTGCTGTCTCCTACTCTACCGACCTACCGTAGTGACTGAGCTACCTGCACTTAGACTCACTTGAGACCCTCAACCACTACCTGTCCCTTCGGACCGCACGATGCTACGTACCCCAGCGTTTCTCAGTCTGTGCTGACTCGTTGACTTGACTTGACTTTAGTGAAATTATCCTAATAAGACCTACATAATTAATGTACACACTTAAAATGTTATTTTTCTATCCCTTTTAGAACCGAGACGGGAAAAAGTTTATCTGAGTATTGTCATAAAGGTTTTAGTAGATAAGACATACACGTTTTCGTATTTAATTATCCTATCGAAAAGTAGGTTTACCCTGTCAAGACTTATACTTTCTCTTGTGATAAACTATAAAATTTTAATTAAAATAACATCATATGTTATATTATGTTACAACAATGTTACAACACTATTAAAGATGACATGTCTTTTCACTAAGTCGATATGTATATATAGAGATAAGAAAAAGTATAAGAAAAGGTAGTACCAAATAGTGTCCTATAACTTATATCAAGGGACACGACATGTCATCCTTGAACAACAAATAGGTAGGACATATACTTTTATTATCAAACGTAGACGATTGGAGTTTAAAGGTTAAGAAGGGAAGGAGAGAGGAGAGGGGAAACTATTGGTGTTTAGATAAGAGATGTAGGTCTTTCTTCTGTCATAATTATTAATACGGTCCTTTTGTCCACGGGTACTCCGGACGTGGACCTACGTACAGGGAGATAGATGACTCACGAATAGCACTGAATACGTGGTCGGGGAGACGATCCTGTGTCTCGGAGTAGACTCTGATTCTTTCCCGGGAATTCCTTCTGTTTAGTGGCGTTATGTTACGCCAGTCCCGACACTTCTCGTCTCCCTTGTGTCGTCCGTCCGGGGAGAAATACTTCTTACTACAAAAAATCAATTCCGTCGTCGGGTAAAAGTCTGATTCATTGTAGGAGGTCGGTAAGGAAGAAGGAAAAGAGTTTCATAGGACAAACTAATCCTGTGGGAAATAACTATTTGTGAATACGAAGTAGTCAAAATTTGACGAACAACAATGTCGTGACATGATTAAAGGATCCTGTCAGTAGTATTGTTTAATGATGTTTGAGTCCCCAACTTTTATTGTCTTTACATAAGAGAGCAGCAAGACCCCTGACCTCGGGCTTTAGTTCCATAGTCATCCCAACCACCGAACCCAGGACATTCCTTTTTTTTAGTGAGGTACGGAGAGACGATGAAGGTCACTGACGGTCGTTAGGGACCGCCATGAAACGAACATGAATAGGGCAGAGATGGAGAAAGAAATGTAGCGGGAGAAGAGACGTCCAGAGGGACACAGGAGAGGAGAAGAATTTCCCTAAGATCAATATCCTAAGTTCCAGGTCGAATTTGGGTTCTACTAAAGTAGAAGTCTAGAAATTGATTAATTAGATGTTTAAAGGGCTTTCCAGTGTGAGACTCCAAGACCTACTTGCACTTAAAAATCCCCTGTCATAGGTCAGATGATGTGAACGGATTTTATGGTTTTTCTTTTTTTCTTTCTTTTCCACATTAAGATTTCATGTTCCAATTTCTTTTGTTGAAAGGATTTACTATGAAAGTTTAAAGAACCATGAAACAGGACCTAGACTCACATAGACTTTACCTTTTTTTTTTCGTGAGTCTTTTTCATCTACCGAGTCTCCGATTTCCAGTGTCTTTCCTTACAATTGTCGATATCTGCCACCGAAGGCCCTCCTGTTAATGAATGACCTGGTGGGTGATTTAGACGACGTATCGAATTTCATTTTTACATTCATTCTTTCTGTGACAGCGGGACTTCGTAAATTTTTACGAATGGGCTATAAATAAGTTATAACCCAAAGACGACTTCGATGTTTGAACTTATTACACAAGCTACGTAGTATCTTTCATCCAATCGTGGTTAGTCGTAGAGAGAGTTCAGCCGAGGGTCAGGAAGGTCATACTAAATCTTATTAAAGAACTGTACCAAATTGGACTTAGTCACGAACTCTTCACTCGTCAATATAAAATTATAAATTATTATATGAATTTCTATATTTTTGAAGGACCTAATGACGGGAAAAAGTCGTATGAAGAAACCTTTGCAAAAAGAAATTAAAATACTCTTCAGGAAGATCTTCTCCTTCACTTAATTCTCGTCTGTTCCTTGTTACGTACGTGCGACGTTTTCCTGCCGTCTCTCTTTGCAAGAATTTTGAAAATTAGTGTTCGCGAAGGTTGGCTTCTTGGTGGTTTCGTCTTTCGTCTACCCGTAGGTGACCCCTACGAGACCATAACCTCTGAGGACCCTAGGGAAGGTAGAGATTCTAGGTATCACAAGGACTCGACACCTCTTCACTTGTACCTACTCTTACGGTCGCACGGGTTCACTTTCTCTGTCTGTTGACTGAATCGTTGGACCTCCTTTTACGAAAGTCTAGGAGAACCTTTAGGTGTGAGGTCCGGTTCTTCACCCGGTCCATTGTTATCTCGTCTCATTACGTTATCTTTATATGGTTTAAAGGTCCGTCCATCTAGACTTAGACCCGCACAGAGTAAGGAAGTATCTGCAAGTAATTTTAAGTTTACTCCAATTTATACGTTTAATAGACTTATTATTCCACGCACTGTTTACCATCGACTACAATAAGTTTTGATCCTTTGTCTTTTGGTGAAGTGACTGTTTACAAGCATAACGGTTTCGATACCAAAAAGGTCAGCAGTACATGCCTACACTCTCAACCTGGTATTTCTTCCGACTCACGGTTTCTTAACTACGCAAACTTGACACCACGACCTTATGTGACAACTCTCAGGGAACCTGACGTTCCTCTAGTTTGGTCAGTTAGGTTTCCCTAAGTTGGGACTTACAAGAACCTTCTTGACTACGACTTCGACTTGGAGGTGATGAAACCGGTGGATTACTGTTCTCGACTGAGTGTCTTCTCTAGGACTACGACCCTTTCTAGTTTCCGTTTTCTTACCCCACCCGGCGTCTCCCACTCTACCAATCTATCGTACTGGTGGAGTTACCTGTACTTAAACTTGAGGTCCTCTATCACCTTCTGTCTCCTCGGACCGTATGACTTCAGGTACCCCAGCGTTTCTCAGTCTGTACTGAATCATGGACTTGTTGTTATTTTCTTTGTCTTTCCTTTAACAACATATTTACCGGTTTTAAGATTAGTAGTTAATTTTGATAAATGTATCTTAAAATTAGAAAATTATGAATACTACCATAGAAAAGAGATAGTGTATCTACTTGATATAATTGTATTTACTAATGACATGTACCCTCAATAAATGTGTATTGTCGTACTGTCATGGAGAGTTTACGACATGACTTGTACTTTTAGACACAACGACTAAACCCATGGTTCTTTAGCCCAGTAGTAACTAGAAAGGACGAGGTACTGTGATAGATTTGTTCTTTTATAAAGTGTACGGGAACACACAATTTCCCTTATGAAAAAAGAAAGTAACCTTCTTACTTTATGAATCTTTTTATGAAAATTTTTAATGGTCCTAAGAGGGTAATCATGACTCATGTCCATCCAGTTTTTAATCGAAGGAACAGCATTCCGAAATAACTTTGTTGTGCTTTGAGTGCAGACTAACAGCTCATTAAGTCGATTGAATCTGTAAAACTTTTATCGTCTTGTAAGTCATTGAACTTATCTCAACCAAAAGTATATAAGTACACTCATCCTTTGGTCGGAGGTACCTAGAGTCCGGTCGAGGTCCCGGAGAGTTGGTGAGACGTATAGAACGTTTACCTCCGTTACTACCCGACAACACCGTCTGACAGACAAGTTTCTATGGACACGTCTCTTGTCGGAACTGTCTCGAAGAGTACCCTCGTTTCCTGTCCGTTTAGACGACGGGTCATACTACTTATGTTCCAGAGAGAGACCTCGTTTCTTAACAATACAAATAACGGGTAAGATCTTCTAAGTCCAGTCTCAAGAAGAGGACCCTGTGTTAGACGACCTAAGTGTCCATAATAGACCAGAAAAAGATAATGGGAAACCTTCGACCTCGAATCCCTCGACCACGTTTTTTACGACTCAGACCGTTGTGTCAAAACGATACTTATTACTTGACAGGAAACAGAGACTGGGTCCTCCAAACCCAAAAGATGGTCGTGGGTAATTTGAAGTCGTCCACTTGATCAATCGAACGGTCATCCGTTTTAGACTCGCGAAAGAGGTACGAACGGCGTTTAGACCTTGTAAACATACTAGTGATTGTCTTCCTTGGTTCCCTCCGTGTTTCAGGATAATTTCGCGTACCCCTGGACCCCTTCGAGAAAGTAGATAAAACGATTCAAGTGTAACTCTCTTTGCAGAGGTGAAAAAAAGAGAGCTCTTACGACTTCCGGGACCTTCTGTCGGTCCTCCTTTCTCTTAAAATAACACTTCCCCCTTCGAAACAATATTTCTCAAGACGTGAACCGTGACCCTTAAAGTCCAGGAACCTAAGTTTAAGATCGAGACGGTCATCTCTGAGTCTGTTCAGTCACTCCGTGTCGTCGAAACGGGAATTGTAAGAACACTCTCAAGATTTCAGACATTGCTAGATGAGACTTTCGACAGTACTAAGGGGAATTTTCTTTAAAGTCGATGTATTAAAGTTGAAGTACCTTCCGATACGGGGTTAATTATAGTAGGGACTCAAGAATCCCGAAGGATCCACCGAGTCACCATTTCTTAGGTGAACGGTTACATCCTCTGTGTCCAAACTAGGGACCCAACCCTTCTAGGGGACCTCCTCCTTCACCACTGGGTGAGATCGCAAGAACGGACCCTTTAAGGTGTCTCTCTCTTCAGACCACCCGATGTCAGGAACCCCAACGTTTTTCAGTCTGTGACGGAATCGTACCCACTCGTACGTGTATGCTTCAACTCACAGACGGAACGGACCCTTTAAGGTATCTCTCTCTTCAGACCACCCGATGTCAGGAACCCCAACGTTTTTCAGTCTGTGACGGAATCGTACCCACTCGTACGTGTGTGCTTCAACTCGCAGACGGAACGTAAAGTCTGAAAGGAGGAATGTTTGACTTAATGATCCTTAGGAAAACTATTAAACTTTTATTAGGTACGGAAGTCATACTTCGGTACATGTCTCAATCCACGTTTTGACGGGGTCGTTAGATCCGGGTCCATACCCTAAACCCCTTTTCGGTAGTAAAAACTTCCCATCGTATCAAGCCACCAATTCTCATGTGTAAGTTTCGGTTTGATAAGAAAGGGAAAGATCGACTTGTTGGAATGGAATTTGTGGATTGGAGAAAAACGATCAAAGAAGTACGTATTTTACCTCTATTAATAGTATGGATGGAGTGTACTTCGTTATTCTTGTCCCGAACTATGTTTCATTAACGGTTTGGTCACAATTAATAAAAGTACTCTAGTACAAGGTCCTCTATTAAATAGGATTTTACAAACCCCTTTGTTTCCGTGTGTAGTTACAAACAGGGTAGCGTCCGGTAACTAGGTGACTAGATAAAGAGGTTTCGACTAATTGGATTCCTTCTTTATTTGTGAGAGCCGTCGGGATAGACAACTCGTCCCTTACCCACTCTGGGATGACACTGAGTGAAAGATTCAGTAAAACGTCGTGGACTACGCTTCTTGACTGAGTAACCTTTTCTGGGACTACGACCCTTTCTGACTTCCGTCCTCCTCTTCCCCTTCTGTCTCCTATTCTACCAACCTATCGTAGTGTCTGAGGTGCTGTGCTCAAACTCGCTCTAGACCCTCTACTACTGCCTGTCCCTTCGGACCGTACGATGTCAGGTACCCCAGTGCTTCTCAGTCTGTGCTGACTGGCCGACTTGACTTTACTTGACTTTCTACTCCCCTAGGACGTCTCATGGCTCTTGTTTTAAGAAAATTATTCGAAATCCATCTTGTTCTCATAAAGGAAAGGGTACATTTTGCATAAGTGACTCCAAAAAGTACCTCTTCCTTTACCGTTGGGTGAGGTCATGAGAACGGACCTTTTAGGGTACCTTATAAAAAAGTCTCGTCGTCTCGCCCCGACGGCGGGAGACCGCCACGACAGCTCGTAATGCGGAATCCCAGTGTTACGATGACGACGATGACGATTCAGTGAAGTCAGCACAGGCTGAGACACACTGGGGTATCTGCCGTCGGGTGGTCCGAGGGGCCAGGGACCCCAAGAGGTCCGTTCTTGTGACCTCACCCAACGGTAAAGGAAGAGGTTATGCCTCGTAATTTTGGGATTATCACCATGACTGCACCGTCAAACGGTTCGAGAAAGTGCACAAAGAGTGAACTCGGAACGTCGACACTCCCGTAGTTCATCTTCCTCGTCCACTGAACTTCAGTCTTAAGTTGACACACCAATTAAGTGGTTTTTACATGATTCATGAGTGATACACGTGACGGGTCGAGAGGGTCACTGGAGTCGAGAAACTGAAAATGGTCAATTCGAAGTAGTTTTTGTTCGACCAATAACAAAGATGTGAAAGACAACAACTCTCCCTTCTTCCCAACCCACTATATTCGCGTCCACCCGGTCCTCAAAAGACATCGTATACCAACACTACGTAAGGACGACCTGAAATATAATCGTCAGACGCACCTATTTTTACGTAATTCTTCACTTTCACAATCAACGAGTCAGGACAGGTTTAGAAACGTTGGGGTACCTGACATTAGACGGTCCGAGGAGACAGGTACCCTAAGAGGTCCCCTAGAAGGGTTGGGTCCTTGACTTGGGTGCAGAGGGTGTAACGTCCGTCTTAGAAATGGCTACTCGATATTCCCTGACGAATATTCATTTATTTATATCTCTGAACCGAGATTTTACTTTCGCTCTCGGTGTATGTAGAACTATTTTGGATCTTAGTGAACACCTCACATAACTAGTATAACTAAAAATTTTTTGTTTGTCACGAAAAGTAAGGAAACAGTTATCAACTCTTTTAAAATTTTGGTAAGTACACGAGAGACGGACTCAAAACCTTGAGGACGTCTGTCAAAAGGCTGAACTGATGTAGGAGACACATTCAGTATCCTGACCATTATGACTCCTTATAGGTAAGTACCCATAAGTCTATTAAATTGTTTGAAATTTACACACGTACTTTACTAAAGTACACATGGGAATTTATGACAATAATAATTTATTCTCCTCTACTTTTTAATTGGTTATATACCTTAAAAAATTTTTCGTTGTTTTGTTCCGTTCCTCCTTTGTTATTTCGTCAGTCCGACTTCTCACTATAATTCATTAATCTTTTGACTTAATTATCTAGGTTATTCCCTGAAGACTTATTGTTTTATTTTACCTTTTTGAGGATCTTAAATGGTCAGTAGAATCTTACATTCGAGGTACTCTCATGTCGAGGATTGTATATTACCCGTTTATTGTTTGTGACAAATTTACTTACTTATCTAATTCTTTTATCCTCTCCGCCCCCCTGAAGGGACGATCAGGTCACCGATTCTGAGACGAGAGGGTTACGTCTCCCGGGTCCAAATTAAGGACCAGTCCCTCGATCTCGGGTGTGTAGTGTTGACTCTCAAGTATACGACTTCGATTTCGAGGACGTACGACGTTACTTCTAGTTTCTACACACAGCGTTGATTCTGGACTGTGTCGGTTTATTTATTTAAATTTTTTTTTTTATCCTCTAACCTTTTGATAAACCGAAAAAAAAGAAAACCTCACACACATACACTGCTGACTGTAAACAAATAAGAAACGTGCTTATCCCCTCTCTCTCACCCTGGGACTTCTTGTGAATTCCCGGTTTCAATTGTCACCGTACGTAGTGAGGACGGGAATCAGGTCCCTGGTCTTGACAATAGACTGAGGAGGGTCTTCGTCACTCCCGACCCTTTTCGTCGGAGGGTCCCGGGGTCTCTCTTTTGCGTTACTAAACCAAAGAGACGTTGTCTGTTCCGGACCTCTCATAGAAGAGAGGGAGAGTCGAGATTTGTACCAGACCGACCGACCACCCGGAAATGTGAACTACAACAAACGTGGAAAAGAACCGAAAGATGTGGGTCGGACCCCAGGACACACGAGTCCTCAAGGAATGAGGATGTCTCACGTAAAGTCAACTCTCTTCACAGAAGTGTCTAAATACAGTAACAACCAACGATTTCACCTCCCGGTGATAAAGATTGAAATACTATATGTTCACAAACCTACTCTGTGTCTTCCAACTCGTTTCGTTTACAAAGGTAAGGTAGGTCAAGTCGGTCCGGGTACATCTATCTGGGAGAGAGAAAGTGAAGATTTTATTTGAGACGACCCAGTACGACGCAAAAAGAAAATAATGACGACCGTAATATAAATTTACAAAAGTAGGTATAAGTATTCACTCTACGACCCCCCCCCACACACACACACACAGGTACCATAGAAAAGATGTAAAACATAGTCCACTATGAACAACCTTTACTTACTGGTAGTGTGTCCACAGGGGTAGAGACTCTAAGACAAACCTCGTCTCGACAGTCCTCTCGACGGACTGGGTTTGACCTGACACTGTACTCTCTCTTTGTTTGAAAATAAGCCGTTTCAGTGTCTTTACACTCCTAAGAATAATGTCGTCGTTCGTAAAGAGAAGGACTGAGTATGTAGGAAGAGTAGAGTCCTGGACAGTAATCGGATCCACTGAAGACTCAGGTGTATCTACTGGAGGTTCGGAATCGGAGTGTCAAGAATCGCCAGTGTTGGGGTAAAGGAGACGATGGTAAACCGATGTCAGGATCTCGAACAGCAGGGGACCTCAACGATAAGGAGTTGTTAATCGTTTAAGATTGTCCGTGAGGGAGGGCGTCCAAGGAAAGGAGTGACGTCGGTAACGAAGAACGGAGTTGTGGGAATTCTCAAAGAGGTGAGAAAACGGATTGGACAGACGTGAAGAAAGGGAAGGTACCCTTAATCAGACGATGCCGTCAGTAATGTTTTCGGTATCTGATCCACAAAATTTGTTGTCTTTGAATAAAAGAGTGTCAAGACTTCCGACCTTCGGGTACTAGCTCCAAAACCGACTAAATCAAAGTCCTCTCTCGAGAGAACGACCGAACACCTACGGACGGAAGAGGAGGTAGGAGTGTACTTTCCTGTTCCTGAAAGGAACAACAAACACGGACTCTTTGTCGAGAGACCACAGAGAAAAATATTCCTGTGATTAGGCTAGTCTATTCCTAATAGAATACCGGATAACAAGTCAGCGAGTCACTACAGGCTGAGAAACACTGGGGTACCTGATGTCGTACGGTCCGAAGGGACAGGAAGTGATAGAAGACCTCAAAGGTGTTTACGTACGGGTAACTCAACTACTACGGTAGGTTGGTCGAGTAGGAGACAATAGGGGGAGAGGAGGACGGGAGTTAGAAAGGGTCGTAGTCCCAGAAAAGGTCACTCAGTCGAGAAGTGTAGTCCACCCGTCTCATGACCTCGAAGTCGCAGTCGCAGTCAGGAAGGTCACTTATAAGTCCCAACTAAAGGAAATCCTAACTAACCAAACTAGAGGAACGACAGGTTCCCTGAGAGTTCAGAAGAGGTCGCGGTATCAAGCTTTCGTAGTTAAGAAGTCGTGAGCCGGAAGAAATACCAGGTCAAGAGTGTAGGTATGTACTGATGACTTTTTTGGTATCCAAACTGTTACTTGGAAACAGCCGTCTCACGACAGACGAAAAATTATGTGACAGATAGTACCGAAAAGAAGGTTCCTCCTTCGCAGAACACCGGAGCAGTGTAGAATTAGTGTAGTAGTCTCTAAGACAAGGATTTATGTCGGAGTACCCGTAATCCCGAAGTCGCATACTTAGACCCCCTTCTCTCGTGTTCGTAAGTCCGGTGTTGTGGTAGAACAATGGTTATCAACGATTCACTTATCAGTAGGTGAGGGTCCGATTACTCGTGACACTTGAGGGAATTGGTGACCAGGAGGGTAGGGTGATTACACCTCTTTGATTTGTACCCAGGTGAGAGAGACGAGATGTGGATGGGACGACCCAGGACGACCCCTTTTTCATGTGTTTACATATCTGTATAACAAAAGAAGGGAAACTTTTTAGAGATGTAAAGGGATCAATATAGAAATAGAATAAAAGGTACATCCCCAGGTTTTATACGGTGAAAAGTATTTTTAATAGAACTCGATTTCCATAAACTCTTAGTTGTCTAAGTCCTTCTCTATAAAAAGACTTGAGACGAATAGACGGACTTTCGTCTCGGAGGGTTTTCTTGAGTCAACAGTATTTAGGGAAAGGAAGTCTGTTCTGACTGAGAACCGTGACCTCTTCTCTTTAACCATGGTTCTATTCTCTAGTAGATTCGTCTGTAACAGTATTCTGACAATATAGACGGTAGATCAGTGGTTTCCCGGGTAAATGGCAGGGGTTTTCAGAAGGGAAGAGGTCGAGGGGAAGAGGGTATTCTATCATACATTCGAGGTTTAAGAATAGTGGAAGGACTCAGTGTAAAAAAAAGACACTTGAAGACACACACACACTTATTTTTAGACAGAAAAGAGAACGACAATACAGAAAACAGTCAAATTAAGTATTCTTAGTCACTTGCTTGGATTCTCCCATCTCCTTCAAAAAGGGGTGAATGTTAGGGTTACTTATAAAGTTTGGAAGAGTTGAGATGCAAGAAGGGGTTAGACAGTCGAAAGGACAAAGTGAATCTTCGACTCTAGTAGTCCTTTTCTAAAGGAGTTGAAGGATGGGTCAGGAGGTTTAGAACAAAAAGAAAAAAAAAAGAAAAGAGAGAAGAAACTTCTCCGTCGGGAAGACACTCGTGACACGTAAGTGACGGGTGGAGGGAGGGAGGAAGGGAAAAAGGGAGGAAAGGAAGGAAGGAAGGCAGAGTATGGAAACGAAACGATAAAAATACGGGACAGAATTGATCCATAAGTAAGAGAGGAGAAGACAAAAAGGTAAGGCCGTAAATTTACATGGGTGTAGAAAACTTAAAGAACTAGGTTCCGAGAACCAAGACGTAAGAGAGACGTATCGAGTCCGAACTAGAAAACAAGAGGAAGGGAGTGTAGGTTTGAAGAACTTTCTCCACAGACGTGAAGGAATAAAGAATACATAAGGAGTCGGGTGAAGGTATACGGAAGGAGGAGGTGAATTGATGAAGACGGTTCCAGTGGACAAATATTAGGTCACTTGTAAGTGCCCGAAAGAGAAGGAACTAGAGAGACTACACAAACCGAGACGACCTTTGGAGAGGAAAAGGAGTGAACCGGAGTCGTTATGGTAGGAAGAGACGAAACCGAGAACGGAGAAAACCGAGGACAGAAAGGACCGAGGACAAGAAAGTCGTTGAGTCTATAACAACAGAGGAGACGAGGTAGTTGGAGAGAAGAGAACGATCTATAAGAGACTAAACAAAAAGGTGAGGGTGCCGAACTTGATGATTGCTTTACACCTGAGTAGTGGTTTTAGATTTAGAGACCAAGTCAAGAAAGAAGACTCAAGGTTCGTAGAAGTAAGTAGAAACGTGGTCTGTAAAGACGACACTACCGGATTCCCGATGAATATAAGTCGTACAGGTTTTGTTTTGAGTAGAAGAAGAGGGAGTTTATATAGGAGGTAAAACCTCTAACCGTGGTAGGAAATGACATGGTGGGTGCGATATTTAGTCTTTTATTCAGACTACGAGAGAATTTAGAAGGAAGTAAATTAGTCCATAGTTAGAATAGTTAGGATCGTAGAATTTCAGACGGTTAATATAGGGGAAGAGGTAGAGGTAGTGGTATAGAATTAAGTTAGAAACAGTAGAGAAGGAATCCAAAAAGAATATCGTGGGATTGATTAGTCAATGAGGAAGGAGTGACGTCAGTCTTTGGAGAAAGATTTAATAAGTCCCCTTCTTTTTAACAGAAATGGATAGAAGTCAAGTCAAGTAAAGTCAGCGAGTCAGTACAGGCTGAGAAACGTTGGGGTACTTAACGTCGTGCGGTCCGAAGGACAGGTAGAGGTTGAGGGTCTCAAGTGAGTCTAAGTGCAGGTAGCTCAACCACTACGGTAGGTTGGTAGAGTAGGAGACAGGAGGGGAAGAGGAAGACGGGAGTTAGGGAGGGTCGTAGTCTCAGAAAAGGTTACTCAGTTGAGAAGCGTACTCCACCGGTTTCATAACCTCAAAGTCGAAATCGCAGTCAGGAAGGTTTCTTGTAGGTCCTGACTAGAGGAAATCTTACCTAACCAACCAAGAGGAACGACAGGTTCCCTGGGAGTTCTCAGAAGAGGTTGTGGTGTCAAGTTTTCGTAGTTAAGAGACCTCGAGTCGTAAGAAGTGTCAGGTTGAAAGTGTAGGTATGTACTGGTGACCTTTTTGGTATCGGAACTGATCTACCTGGAAACAACCGTTTCATTATAGAGACGAAAACTTATACGATTGATCCAACCAGTATTGAAAGGAAGGTTCCTCATTTGTAGAAAATTAAAGTACCGACGTTAGTGGTAGGTGTCACTAAAACCTCGGGGGTTATTATTTCAGTGGGTGACAAAGGTGACAAAGGGGTGGATAAAGGGTACTTCACTACCCTGGTCTACGGTACTAGAAGTAAAAGACTTACAACTCGAAATTCGGTTGAAAAAGTGAGAGGAGAAAGTGAAAGTAGTTCTCCGAAAAAAATCAAGGAGAAGTGAAAGACGGTATTCCCACCACAGTAGACGTATAGACTGTAATAACTATAAACGGATCGTCAGAACTAAGGTCGAACACGAAGAAGGTCGGGTCGTAAAGAGTACTACATGAGACGTATCTTCAATTTATTTGTCCCACTGTCATATGTCGGGACTGCATGAGGAAAAGGATAAACCTTGGTCAGACAACAAGGTACAGGTTAAGATTGACAACGAAGGTCTGGAACGTATGTCCAAAGAGTTCTCCGTCCAGTTCACCAGACCATAAGGGTAGAGAAAGTCTTAAAAGGTGTCAAAGAACACTAGGTGTGTCAGTTTCCGAAACCGTATCAGTCATTTCGTCTTTATCTACAAAAAGACCTTGAGAGAACGAAAAAGGTACTAGGTCGTCTACAACCGTTAAACTAGAGACCAAGGAGACGGAAAAGATTTTGGTCGAACTTGTAGACCTTCAAGTACCAAGTGCATAACGACTTCGGACCGAACCTCTTAAAACTCGTAATGAAATGATCGTACACTCTACTCACGTTAACACGCCATCAAACTCGTAAGAAACCGTAACGGAAAGAAACCCTAACCTTACATTTGACTGGAAAAGGTAAGGACACCGGTGACGACTTAAAAGGTTTAAACGACTGTACAACTCACGTCGTGAAAGTGTCGTAGTAAAAAGTCCTAAACTTTATCGAGTTGACCTTAAGGTAGTGGAGGTGACCGAAACAAGTATCACTACGAAAGATTCCGGGTCAACTGAAGTGAAAGGTCCTACAGACCGAGATCCACTCACTAGTGTGGTAGCACTAATAGACCCAGCACTCTAGAAAAAACATGTCAAAAAGACACATAAGAACGGTGGAGAAGAATTATAGAAGACGAAGACAATAGAATCCAAGTATATGACGTTCAATCTGATTATTTTCGTCTAATTATTCTCTTTTTGTCTTCACATAGTCGTACATGTAGTCCGTATATGTACCCTTAAGAGTCACTACTCATTGAGTTCCCCAACCAATCTTAAACCCGAATATAGTGAAGAATTGTCTTCTTGACATGTAAAAATCACTTCAGTGGTTTGTTTCTTTTTCCTGAAACTCTTGATACCCTCTTGATTATCTTCTATTCCTGATCAATTTAAAACAAGATATCTAAGAAGACCATGACAGAGACCCGATTATTCACAAATCTCAACAAAGGTCACTAAAATTGAAGACAGGAAGGACCATTTCCCCTCCCTCTGTGGAATTTTTAAATACAAGACAAAATCTATTTATCCTCCTCTCATCTCTCGAAAAGACTATAGACGAAGAAGAGTTAACGGAAATCGTGTTTTATTAGGAATACGGTTTCGTCGTAAAACCCCTACCGTATAAGACGATGGGAAGTCATGTGTAGACAAAGATAGTGAGCTCGACGACTTTAGGTGTCCAACTAGAATATAGAAAGTCTTATTACAACTCTACTGAACCCTTAGAAGTCCTAGACTGAAGACGGATCGAAAGATCACAGGGGAAACACCTCGAGTGTCGAGAGATTGGTAGGAGATGGTACCAAGACTGTTTTGGTTTGAGGACCATGACTTTATAGTCTAAGAGCGTTTAGAGAACCGAAAGTGGGTACGATGACGGAGGTTGACTTGACCTTAGGGGAAGGAGGACAAGGTGAAATGGAGTATTTCGATACAAGGTAGAGTTTTGGTACGAGGTTCCTAACAGTACCCCATAATGTAGGAATCCTTTCGAAAAGACCTGTGAGTCATACTGGTGAGAAGAAACAAAAAGATTGTACGAAACACGTATAGAAATAACAACGGGAATGCACTCGATCTTTACTAAACAGATTATAGTTAGTTACTTCAAGATTTTTCAAAGATTTAAAGACACGAATCAGACTCCCGTCCGGTCCCCGAAAGTTTCATTAGGGATTGAGTCTTCAGCAATCCTCCTAATGGACCTTTTACGAAATTTTTCTCCGACACGAAACCGCTCACGAGTGGTTTACAAAGAAGTACATGGTGTTCTTTACCCTTACAAGATCTACCTTAGTCGAAACAGTAGAATTCGGGACCCACTTCTGTTGTACATCACCTTGGTGTTGACTGAATCTTACTCTTGCATATGAATCACACTTGATTTAATTTCACAACTACTAAAATATTTTGTTTATTCACCTTATTTTATCATTTATTATGTTTTGTAATCCGACGTATTACGATTCCCAAAATAAGATACTACGGAAACAAACATGATGTCAACACACGTATACATGGTTCTGTACGAATTTTTAAAATAAATGATTACTTTTTTATTAAAAAAATTTTTCGGGACAGGACACCCCCTTTTACCTATGTACATATGTATACCGACTCAGGGAAGTGACAAGTGGACTTTGATGGTGTTGTAAAAAGTGACCGGTACACGTGCGATTCAACGAAGTCAGCACAGTCTGACAAACGTTGGGATACCTGACATCGGGTGGTCCGAGGGGACAGGTACCCAAAGAGGTCCGTTCTTATAACCTCACCTAACGGTACTGGAGGAGGTTCCCCTAGAAGGTTTGGGTCCCTAGCTTGGATACAGAGAATGTAGAGGGCGTAGCCTTCCGTCCAAGAAATGGTGATCGTGTGAACCCTTCGGGATTAGCCGACACATACATACGAGTCAACGAAGGCAGTACACACTGAGAAAGACTGGGATGCCTGACATCGGGCGGTCCGAGGTGACATGTACCCTAAGAAGTCCGTTCTTATGACCTCACTCAACAACACGGACGGAGGATTCCCTAGAAGGACTGGGTCCCTAACTTGGTCGTAGAGGACGTAACGTCCACCTAAGAAATGGTGAATCGGTGACCCCTTCGGGGATTAACCGATATGGGGTTACGTTTTCTTTTTCAAATTTCGAACATTCCCTTTTTTGTTTTTGTTTTTGCAGGACGAAAACGATAACCAGGTGACGTTTCAGGAGAGAACCAGGGGGATGAAGGTAAGAACGGAAGAGATGTGGGTTAGGTAGAGTCGTAGTAATGGTATTTCTAGAAAAGATCTACGTCTAATTTAATTATACGGAAGAGACGAAGTTTCCTTAGAAATTTCCTCCCGAATTTAGTCTGGACCAAGTCTTTTACAATGAAAGTGTATACTTACTTACTTCAGTTTCTACCGAAGTATCTTCGCTCTAAAAATGAGTTAGTAAAATCTTAACTCATTTTTAGTTAGTCACCTTTTATGGTCCCTCTTATGAGACCCACGGAGAAATTTCTGGGACTGATCCGGTATAACCTTACGTAACAACTCTCTCTTAACACCCGTATTTGTGACCTTTTTTACGGACCTCCGTTAGATTCCTCTTAAACCTCGCGTCAGGATTTCCCAACGTGGTAATTTACACGAAATACGTTCTGTTTTAACCCAAGACGGAGATTAAGGGGAAGAAGTCTAATTGTGTCAAATCCTTTAAATGTATCCATCACTTTCCTTAACAAAAATTAATAATAACAATCCACCTGTTCGATATACCAACTAGAGTTTTCTGACTGACTTTGGAGTTCCAGTATTGTTACGGCGGAGTGAGAGACGGTCTTATCTTCAGTTCTTTGTACTCCCTCGTCTAGCTTTATTAAGATTCTTGGTGCTAAAATTACAAGACGATACTTTTACTGACTTTATATCTGGCTGGTTCCTTTGTGACAAATTTTCTATTGATAGTCAATAAAAGTAGAAATGGGTCTTCGGTCACGAACTCTCGAATTAAAAATTTACATATAGTCATGGTAATATTCTATTGGTATAAGAATATCTTCTTAGATTGGTTATTTTTATCCTTTTTAATCCCTCTTTTACAGTAATAAATTTTTCTTTTCTTATACAATGTTTTTAAAACAGAGGTCTCTTTGGTTATACGACAAATTTTCCAACAAGGTAGTACATTTTAGAACCAATAGTCTACGAAGTCCCTTCCTACGGAAAACACAGTGTTTTTATTTATCAAACGTAATCCCTTGTAAAGGGGAGTTACCATGTCTAGTAGACACTGGTCGACACTAAAAATTAAAAATTTCGGTCACTAAAAATTAAAAATTTTGATGAAACTCCGACCCTTTCTAACTCAATAGTATCTACGACAATAATAAGAATTTCCAAAAATTTCGTTACTTGACTCTTACCCTTACGGACCTAATTTCAAAGTCTGAATGTTACTAACTTCCTGAAGGTGACACAATACACTCAGTCAGATGTTTAGGTAGAACAAGGACTTTTGTTTGTTTTTTGACTCATATCACACGATTACTAGATGTATAAAACATTTGGTTCAAATTCAGTATATTAACAAAGAGTCCTTATATAATTTATAATCGATAGTACTAAAACTTACACCTAACACTGTTATGACACCCTATAAAGTACTATAGATTTCCTTACAAATTCAATCACCTTTCCTCCAACTCACTTGACTTACACTCATAGAGGCAGAGCGAGACTGTTCCGTTGTTGAAATCCTTTGTCCTTTCCTCTAGAGATGACCAATGTATGGTAATTTCTTTCTGTCCATCAGTCGGTATTTTTTCGCACTTTATTTTGGTAGACATCGTTGCATCTACCTGGATCTCCAATAGTATGATTCACTTCAGTCAGTGTTTCTCTTTCTGTTTATAGCATACTATGGTGAATTTACACCTTAGATTTTATACCGTATTCATTTGAATGGGTACTTTGTCTGTGTCTGAGTGTCTGTATCTCTTATCTGGACACCAATGGTTCTCTCTCTCGCCCCTTTTCTACCTAACCCTTAAACCTCAAGTCAAGTCAAGTCAAGTCAAGTCAGTAAGTCAGCACAGGCTGAGAAACGTTGGGGTACTTGACTTCGTGCAGTCCGGAGGGACAGGTAGTGGTCGAGGACCTCAAGTGGGTTTGAGTACAGGTAACTCAGTCACTACGGTAGGTTGGTAGAGTAGGACAGCAGGGGAAGAGGAGGACGGGTGTTAGAAAGGGTCGTAGTCTCAGCAAAGTTTACTTAGTCGAGAAGCGTAGTCCTCCGGTTTCATAACCTCAGAGTCGAAGTTATAGTCAGGAAGGTTACTTGTGGGTCCTGACTAGAGGAAATCCTACCTGTGTCTACGTTTGATAATATATACCTTACCTATTTGTTCCAGTACGACATATTGTCTTCTTTAATATAATTTATAGGACATTACTTGGTATTCCCTTTTCTTATACTTTTATATATATATGTGTACATATACATTAACTTAGTGAAACGTCATGTCGTCTTTGATTGTGTTGTAACATATAGTTGATATCAAGTTATTTTATTTAATATTTTTCTTTCTGATCACTATCATTACTCAACTTAAATTGTAATCTTTACCTCGACTTACTATTTTGTGTTACATAAAAGTCTGATATTTACCGTATTAATCGTCTCAGGTTTTTACTCTAAGATTTCTTATATAATCAGATCCTCTCATCATGATTTCAAAAAGATCTGATCTTGGTTTCATTAATAATTTGTACATCACTAAATTAAATTTTTCTTTCTTCTTTTTCTTTCTCACTCTTTTTCCTTCCCTCCCTCCCTCCCTCCCTCCCTGTACCCTTCTTTTTCTAGGACGTATATAAAAGTCTTTATGAAAATAACCTGTGTAAGTCAACTAAAAATAGGTCGACAGTTATTTGTGAAAGACCTTTCTTAACTTATACTTGTAAATTTTGTTACTTATTTATTTGAATTAGATAGGTACTCGTATTTCTTCCCGGATCCCCGGTTTACCTAAGGTATAGACGGAAAACCGTATCCTTAGACCCACAAGGATCTGGATCAAACACATCTTATACGAGAGTCTTAACAAAGGGTCGTCTTTTCGATCCAAATGCTACTTATAGAAGTTAAAAGTTCTCCGAAGGACCGCCGGTTATCATCGTAAAAAGGACTCTACCGATGGACCCTGGTCACTTGTTGGACGACGGACAAGTCTTCCTAAGTCTGTTCGGGTCTTTCCCAAGTTTGAGTTTTTCAGGGGTCACGTTACTGTTCGTAAGAATCAAGAAAACAATATTTCCTTTTTATTCCTACACCGATTCTATGGACCCTATGGAACGTCGTGTACCGAAAACGTGCTTGGTGTCCATCTCTCTCCTGGTACACGAAAACAGCTCCCTATATTTTAGTATAGGGGAGAGTCGATACACGTTCGAGACAATGCATCGGAGTCCGTTTAAAAGGGTAGACTCTTACCCAGAAAACTACGGACGGAGTGTCTCTACCGCGTGAAGAAACGTGAGATAGTCGTTCTTGGACCGTGACACGGGTCACGTGTCTGGTCAGAACCCACGGATCTCAGTAGTAAGAAAAGTTGAGTTTCCACGACGATGAGTCTGAACCTACTGACCGACAAAAATTTTACTTCGATTCTTACTATCTGAGAAATGGATTATAGATCCCTATAGACCTACGGACGAACGACGTTTTGAATACCATTATGGTTTAAGTCTTATAATTATTACTTAGTTTTTCTCAACCGAAATGGGTTCTTTGGTTAATTTCATGTCGGTTCCCGAAACTTCGGTCTGTTTGTCCAAGTGTAGAATTGAAGAGTCAATTATCGGTATACCGGAACCCACTCATTAAGTAAATAAAGTTAAAAGAGGATCCATTCTACCGAAGTGTCACGAATGAAGTCACACCACAACGGATCTAATTTACTTTACACATACTCGTGACCAAGATGGGAACTGACCGACCTACTGGAAGCCGTTCAAAGATTTAAAGACACGAAGTCAGACTCACGTCCGGTCCCCGAAAGTTTCATTAGGGATTGAGTCTTCAGTGATCCTCCTAATGGACCCTTTGTGAATTTTTTCTCCGACACGAAACCGCTCACGAGTGGTTTACAATCGATAAGTAAAAAGTAGTAGTAAAGAATCAGGAGTTACAATCATAATTATCAGTCTTTAATTCAACTACTGTACTGCGTCTGGACCTTCTTCACGAAATTGTTATATGTCATATTTTACCGTTCTCTTCATTAGTCGAGGGTTTTCGTCATGTGACCGGAGACGAGAGAACCAAAACCATAATGGGTTTGAGAGTTACCTCGTCTTTCTTCTCAGGTCCATCTCTTCCTTCCTCCTCTCTAAGACCTTTTGTGACTGCCTCCTCCCCCGGTGACGCGGCCCCGCTGGATGGGACCCGTCGGCGACCGGGTCGGTGGCAGAAACTAGCAGTTCCAGTAGGACACAAAATATCGAGTGGTTCGTGGCGGGTGGGTCGTGGTGTGTCAACCGGTAGTGGACCTCATCCGCCCAAAAGACTCACTGGTTCGGAGTACCATGGGTGGGGTGGTGAAAGTCCGAAGAGGAAAACGGACCGCAAGAGACACCATTGTATTGAAGGAGGAGTATGGTCCTTAGTTAAGTCTTTTATGCAACGGTACCTTCAACGCCCTTCAAAGGTCCGTAACTGTTCTTCTTCTCAATTAACCGGACAACCTGGTGTACCGGGAGGGTCTCCAGTAGGAACTGACGTAAACCCTCAGTGACTCATTTGTCGTAGAGACGACCCATAGGTGATTTCATCAGCCCCACGGAGAACTGTCTTCATCCAAGTTTTTTAAATTTTTTTTTTTTTTTTTGGACGAGGTTTCCATCCTCTGTCGAATAATTTAGACACAGTCCGAATGACGGACTAGGGAAAATTCGGGTCAGACTAAGAAAAGTCCGGGAACTGTGTGGTGATTAACCGTAGTGAGTGGGCCAATCGTCCACGACTCTCCTCTGTCCGAACGAAGGACGAAGACACGGGTCGTCCTGTAGCAAGACATTTGTGGTTTTTCCTATGGAATTTATTTTCCTTTTATACACTTTACCCTGAATCTACATTATACCGGTTCGGAAAGAACACGAGAAAACCCCCACTTTTTCTTACAACGTTTGACACCCTGTTTCAGCTTTTGCACGGAGTCCCTTCGGTTAACAGTCGTGACAAACGGACAGGACCGGAAAGGAGTGGAGCCACCCGTCGAAATGTCGAGGAAGGACGTACACAAAGTAAGTAACTTATAAATAAACGTTTATAAATAAAGATGATAAGAACCGTGGTCTTTGTGTTGGGTTTTTTTTTTGTGGGACGATTTTTAAGGACGGGAGCACCTTGAGGTATCATTGTAAGTTTTATGTTCCCTACAGTCGACGCCTACTTCCGTTATTCCTCTTATTTTGTCCTTTCTCCCTCTCCGTCCCACCCGGACCCCGCCAGGTCCCCTAGACTAAAATTTATTTGACCAGTCTCCGGAGCGAATCGACTGTAAACTCACTTCTAGAGTTCCTCCGTTTCGGTCAGTCCGCCCTGAACCCTTCTCTTGAGGTCCGTGTTCACCCTCGTAAGGACCACTCGTCTCTCCGGTTTCTCTCCCACGTGTCACTCCCACCCTCTCCCGGTACCTTTACTCCGGTCTCTCGACCGTCTCCCTTCCCGACCATCTAGAAGGACTCCTAAGTTGGTACCGAAACGTCAGTGGACACCTTGAAGATTTTGGTTCACTTAGGTTCAGAGGTATCTACCTCGGGTCCGGACTCTCGCAAAAGCTACAGGGGTGCACACGGAGGTCGTCAGTCCCGAACTCGGTGTGGCTCAGGTCTCCTTCCTGTTCTCGACCGGGTGCGAAGTCTTCCCAGTGTCCACGGACGTCAACACCTCCTTGTCTGTTCCGTCCTCCTGTCCACCCTCGCCCCTCTACCCCCACGCGTGTCATTACTAGGTCACGCCCGCGACCCTACTCCTACCCGACCCCCTCCACTCTTCTCCGGTCTAAGGAGAACAACGACTTCCACCTCGGTTCCCGTAAAAAGGGGACTACCATATCTATATCCCTTCACTAGGGGTCAAGGGTCTTACCCAATCATTGGCCCTGGGGTGTCGTCCTCCATTCGTTCGTTTCGGAGGAGACGTAAATGTCAACGAGGGGTAGCGACCGTAATGGTTTAGTAGTGTTATACGAGTATTATCTTTATTTCAGTGTTATCTACATTACACGACCTTAGTAGGACTATAGTAGGGGGTGGGTACACAATCAACGAGTCAGCACAAGTTGGGAAACACTGGGTACCTGACATCGGACGGTCCGAGGAGAGAGGTACTCGAAAGGGTCTGTTCTTATGACTTTACCCAACGGTAAAGGAGGAGGTCCCTTTAGAAGGACTGGGTCCCTAGCTTGGGTTTAGAGGACGTAACGTCCATCTGAGAGATGATAGACTCGGTGAAATGAACAGAAGGTGTTTTGGCTAGAGACCACGGTTTTTCCAACCCCTTACGACTAAATACCATACTTTCGTTTCTCCTTAGTTTGTACTATGGTTCAAATCCCCGACTCATAAACCTTCCTACCCCAACGGAAACTGACTTTACTCTTTCTGGTACCCTTCTTGGCATAAATACGTTGTTGGGTCTTTCGTAAGGATCCAGTTTATACTCGTGTAACGTACCTTTACGGGTATCTATCATTTCACGAGGTGTGGACCGTGAAAGATCCCCAGTTCTTGCGGAAATTCTCTCTGTCTCACCCCACCCCGACCTCCCGTACAAAAGTATCCTCTCAATAGAAATTGCACCAGACTATCGTTTATTTTTGTGCACAAGACTCGTAAGAGGTTTTTATTTATCTCCGCTTCTTTTGTATCGGTCCTTTTTGAAGGGTATTTACGGAGACGGTGGTAGAGGAGATTTAGAAAACCTGAGACACCCTTCTTCGAAGCAACGGACCGTCCTTAGGACCGTCGTCGGGATTTAAGTTCTCTACATACCCTACAAACTGTGACCGGAGAGGCAAGAGGGGTTCCCACACCATGACGTTTGACTTGTGTTTATCTCTGATGAGAGTCACTGTTTATCGTCCCCTCAATCAGTCGGTGGAGTTGTTCTATCCATCCGTTACGAATTAGTCAGTACACACTGAGAAAAGCTGGGGTACCTGACCTCGGGTGGTCCGAGGAGACGGGTACCTTAAAAGGTCCGTTGTTGTGTCCTCTCCCAACGGTAAAGGATGAGGTCCCTGAGAAGGACTGGTTTCCTAACTTGAGGTCAGAGAACTCAGAGGACTGACAGTCCACCCAAAGGCCCTTTGATCTGGTAAGTTCATACTGGATTTAGTTTAGGGAATCCTAATATGTCGCCTTCACTCTTTATCTAAATTCCCTGATCTAGACTATCTGTCTCACGGACTACTCGATACCTGCCTCCAAGCACCGTAACATATCCTCTATCCCTTGTTCTGGTAAGGGTTCTTTTTCTTTACGTTTTTTCGTTTTACCGACAGACTCCTCCGGAATGTATGTCGACACTTTCTTGTCTTCTCTTTTCGTTTCCTCTTTACCTTTCTACATAGGTAAACTTACGTCTCAAGGTTTCTTATCGTTCCTCTCCATTCTTTCGGAAGGAGTCGCTAGTTATGTTTCTTTATCTCCTTTTGTTATTTTACCCTTTCTGATCTCCTGAGAAGTTCTTTTAATCTCTATGGTTCCCTTATAAAGTACGTTTCTACCCGAACTATTTCTTGTCTTTACCATACCTTGATTATCTTTGTCTTCTATAATTCTTCTCCGCCTTTCTTATGTGTCTTGTTGACATGTTTTTTCTAGAAGTGCTGGGTCTATTAGTGCTACCACACTGGTGAGTGGATGTCGGTCTGTAGGACCTTACACTTCAGTTCACCCGGAATCCTTCGTAGTGACACTTGTTTCGATCACCTCCACTACCTTAAGGTCAACTCGATAAAGTTTAGGATTTTGTACTACACACTTTCACGACGTGAGTTGTACAGTCGTTTAAACCTTTTGAGTCGTCACCGGTGTCCTTACCTTTTCCAGTCAAATGTAAGGTTAGGGTTTCTTTCTGTTACGGTCTCTTACGAGTCTGATGACGTGGTAACGTGAGTAGAGTGTGCGATCATTTCATTACGAGTTTTAAGAGGTTCGGTCCGAAGTCGTTATGCACTTGACACTTGAAGGTCTACAAGTTCGACCAAAATCTTTTCCGTCTCCTCGGTCTCTAGTTTAACGGTTGTGGACGACCTAGTAGTTTTTTTTTGTTCTCTCAAGGTCTTTTCGTAGATAAAGACGAAATAACTGATACGGTTTGGAAACTGACACACCTAGCGTTATTTGACACCTTTTAAGACTTTCTCTACCCTTATGGTCTGGAGGATTGGACGGAGAACTTTTTGGACATACGTCCAGTCCTTCGTTGTCAATCTCAACCTGTACCTTGTTGTCTGACCAAGGTTTATCCTTTTCCTCATGTAGTTCCGACATATAACAGTGGGACGAATAAATTGAAGATACGTCTCATGTAGTACTCTTTACGACCCGACCTTCTTCGTGTTCGACCTTAGTTCTGACGGTCCGTTTTATAGTTATTACAGTCTATACGTCTACTGTGGTGGGAATACCGTCTTTCACTTCTCCTTGATTCTTCGGAGAACTACTTTCACTTTCTCCTCTCACTTTTCAACTGAATTTCGAGTTGTAAGTCTTTTGCTTCTAGTACCGTAGACCAGGGTAGTGAAGTACCCTTTATCTACCTCATTGTCATCTTTGTCACCGACTGAAATTAAAAAACCCGAGGTTTTAGTGACACCTACCACTGACGTCGGTACTTTAATTTTCTGCGAATGAGGAACCTTCCTTTCAATACTGGTCGGATCTATCGTATAAGTTTTCGTCTCTGTAATGAAACGGTTGTTTCCAGGTAGATCAGTTCCGATACCAAAAAGGTTATCAGTACATATCTACATTCTCGACCTGACATTTCTTTCGACTCGTGGACTCTTAACTACGAAAACTTGACACCACAACCTCTTCTGAGAACTCTCAGGGAACCTGACGTTCCTCTAGGTTGGTCAGGTAGGACTTCCTCTAGTCAGGACCCACAAGTAACCTTCCTGACTACAACTTCGACTTTGAGGTTATGAAACCTGTGGACTACACTTCTGGATTGAGTAAACTTTTTTGAGACTACGACCCTTTCTAACTCTCGTCTTCCTCTTCCCCTGCTGTCTCCTACTCTACCAACCTACCGTAGTGGGTGAGTTACCTGTAC
The DNA here is from genome assembly GCA_006410555.1 of Capra ibex. Taxonomy (NCBI): domain Eukaryota; kingdom Metazoa; phylum Chordata; class Mammalia; order Artiodactyla; family Bovidae; genus Capra; species Capra ibex. Next base: position 21,554,779 of record SJYO01018757.1, on the reverse strand, counting down.
TCAAACCCATTTGAGGCCCTCAACCACTACCTGTCCCTCCGGACCGACGACGTCAAGTACCCCAGCGTTTCTCAACCTGTGCTGACTCGCTGACTTGACTTGACTTTTGTCGTTATGGATTTGGCTGAAGGAATCCCTGTGGGGTCTAGGACATGCCCCGACGTATATCAAAGTAAAAAGTTTTGAGACGGTTTACGGATTCTACAAATTGTGACTGGTTAATTTGTTCTTTTATTTACGTCATTGTGTAAACAGTAAGTTTAGTGAAATGTGATTATCGATTAATTTCAAGAAAAACTCAAGGAATAAGTTTAATATATAATACTAATTACTATACTAAAAAAGTTAACTTAGGAATGTACTTATTCTAAATAATTGTGTTTATCAAGGACTGTTTGAACCGGGTCCTAATTCTTTCTGTAAAGGAGACCCAAAATCCTTTCTCAGTTTCAATAATATTTACCGACGAATCCCCTCTATACCGACGAAAGAAGTGACTAAACTTCATCCAGTCTAACTCTCGAGTTCCGAAGGGATTCCAAAATTAATTCATACTTATAATTTTTAAACTCTTGTTTATTTTTCATTTGTTGAAGAAAGTCTACAAGTGTAGTGTCTGGAAAGTAATACAAATATGGAGCCCGTTCTAGGAAAAGAAACCTTTTTGATTATGTTGACCTTTTTTCTTTTCTTTTAGGACGCGTATCAAGAACTTCACATCTGAAGATCTGCCTAAGTAAGTTCGTACTTTCGACACCTCTTCATAAATTGGTCCGTCTCAACTCCGTTTTTACGTGTGTTTACGGGTCATTCGTCCGTCTTAACATTAAGTTAAGACGTCCAGTCAAATAACACAGAGAGAAAAAGAAAAGGGAACTTTTAGTGTAGAAAGAGAGAGAAGGGTGGGTTTAGTAAATGAGAATAATTTGGTCGAATCAGTTTAGTTGTAGATCCGATCGTTACACTTAAATTAATGTCACTCCGAACCTATTTGTAATCGAGACTCTATAAGGAACCAGATATCTCACTATTGACTTAATTCATCGTAATAAAGTGGTAATGGTATGATGCGGGTGTGACAACGAGTTCTCTTCGATTATAAAGATTGAGAAATATCGGGTCATTTTATATGATATTCGGAAATGTACTCGGTTAAATGATACATAGGAAGAACTTCTTGATACTTTATCCTGATACGACGTCGATGTACAAGTCGCTCCCACCTTAAACCTTACTCTTACCAAGTCGGACCCGGCGTAGGTCTCCTGGTTCACTAGTTCTATGACTTCTCGTATGTCGGTCCATCAAGGATCGTGTGGTCACGACAAACGAAGTCGACGACTAACTTGCAAGTCCCGGGGTCCCCTGAAAGTGACAGGAAGGCAGGTGGGACAGATATACAGGTCGACACCTTTCGATTGGTCTGGAGAGATTAGTATCTGAAGGAACTTTGAAGACGACCCTATAGGAAAGAAAGTCCTCTGAAGGGACTGGAGGGACGGAAACCCGTGACGAGACCGTCGTGTTGTCGGAGTAATTTTGGCACAAAGACGGAGAAAAGTTTGTAACCCTTGTCGACCTGCCAACAACTAGAGACTCAGTTCGAGTCCCTGACCGTGTATAATCCATAAGTTATGACACACAACTTACTTACTTATATTAACTTGTCGATCCTGTACGGTTGTGGATGATGCCTGATCTCCGACTTATTTCTCGATCTGTTGTAGAGGAGTTCGTCGACTCCCTCCTAGACCAGTCCTTCTACTCCTTCAACTTATCTCTGTCTTGTTACTTTCGGGTCGTGACCAATTCCCAATTTTGTCGCACACGGTCCCTCTCCCTGTTCCCAAGTCTTAGAACTTTCGTCTCGGTCTGGTGACCTCCTTTCCAGTGGACTCCGGTCTATTCGTCCTCCTGTTTCCGCCGTACTACTCATTTCGGGACAATGTCTCGACCTTTCGTATGTCACATCGTATAATGTCATGTCTGTAATACTCCGACCCAAGACCTACCTAGGTCTGTTGACCTAAGTTTATTACTTGGACTGAGGATTATTTGCAAGAAAGTCAAGTCAAGTCAGTGAGTCAGTACAGGTCGAGAAACACTGGGGTACCTGACGTCGTGCGGTCCGGAGGGACAGGTAGTGGTTGAGGCTTCGAATGAGTTTGAGCACAGGTAGTTCAGCCACTACGGTAGGTTGGTAGAGTAGGAGACAGTAGGGGAAATTACAGAGACGAAAAATTATACGACAGATCCGACCAGTATTGAAAGGAAGGTTCCTCATTCGTAGAAAATTAAAGTACCGTCGTCAGTGGTACACGTCATTAAAACCTCGGGTCTTTTTATCAGTCGGTGACAAAGGTGACAAAGGGGTAGATAAAGGGTACTTCACTACCCTGGTCTACGGTACCAGAAGCAAAAGACTTACAACTCGAAATTCAGTTGAAAAGTGAGAGGAGAAAGTGAAAGTAGTTCTCCGAAGAATCAAGAAGAAGTGAAAGACGGTATTCCCACTACAGTAGACGTATAGACTCCAATAACGATAAAACGGACCGTCAGAACTAAGGTCGAACACGAAGAAGGTCGGGTCATAAAGAGTACTACATGAAACGTATCTTCAATTTATTCGTCCCACTGTTATATGTCGGAACTACATGAAGAAAAGGTTAAACGTAGGTCAGACAACAAGGTACAGACCGAGATTGACAACGAAGAACTGAACTCATGTCTCAAGAGTCCATCGTACAGTCCACCAGACCTTAAGGGTAGAGAAAGTCTTAAAAGGTATCAAATAACACTAGGTGTGTCAGTATCCGAAACCGGATCAGTTATTTCGTCATCTACAAAAAGACCTTGAGAGAAGAAAAAGTCACTCGGTTACAAGAAATCTTTTTAGTAAAAATTCGGAGTCAAGAGGGTGATATGGAGTCAAAAGGGTGACATTTTACGTACATTTTTATTATTGAAAGAGTATCCATATTCTGTTTTATATGTTTTGGAATAATAACAATGACAAGAGTAAAGAGTTGTGTCGATCCTGTAAAGTCCTCAGAAGTAGGATTGACATTACCTCCGCTTCAAACTTCGACACTCGCATCTCCTGGTTACAATTCATAATTTCAGAGAAAGAGGAGATCTAAACTAGTATTTACTATTATCTACATATCAGTATAAAATTTATCTCAGATACTGTACTTGAAATCTTGTGACAATTGACTTGGTGGAGGAATTCCATATTGGAAAGACCCCCATTCCTAGGGTCAATACTATTGTAAGTCTCGTAGACACCCTACCGATAGATGACAAGTTCGGACACAGTATAATCGGGTAAACCCGTTTCGTTCCAGACGATTAATAGTAGGTAAAGAGTAGAGGATAAACGGTCGAACCAGTGATCATCTGTTTAGTTGAGAATGCGAACTTAACAAAGTCCAAAAACGCAAAGTAGAGAGTCGACATAATATTAGAAGGAATTCCCCTCTCCCATCAATAATATATCCTGTATACGAAGAGACCACCGAGTCTACCGTTTCGTAGACGGACGTTACGTCCTCTGGACCGAAGTTAAGGACCCAGCCCTTCTAGGGGACCTCTTCCTTTACCGTTAGGTGAGGTCGTGAGAACGGACCTTTTAGGGTACCTGCCTGCTCGGACTATCCGATGTCAGGTACCCCAGCGTTTCTCAGCCTGTGCTGACTCGTTGAAGTGAAAGTGAAAGTGTCGGAAGTGTGATGGATCTTTATGAATTATTATAAGAGAACCAATGGTGACCGGTAAGTAGTAGTTCCCAAACTGGGAACTAGAATACTGTGAACTGAAGTACTGTGGTTTTAGGATCGCATACCGATAATCGTATTGACTGCGGTAGAACCCCGGGAATGTCAAAGAGGACAGGAAGACGCCTGGGATGAGTCCTGACACAACATGTCATTTAGTGAAGGGACAACAGTTCTTGAAACATCAATTTTCCATAACAAATTTTTAGTAATCCTGGTCCACCGGAGATACGAGACAATCAGGGATTTGTTACTACCTTTGGAAGTGACTACATAACGACCGCGGGTGCTCTGATCACTGGGTAAACACTTAGAACTGACTCCTTACGTACAGGACAAAGGTTCGTGGATGAAGTATGGGACCCAATTGTTGTTTTAACGGAGTCATCGGGGAACCTCCACGTCTCACGCCGAGGCTAAGACGTATCAACGGACGACCTGAGGCTAGGATGGGACACTCATTCAATGGGATATCTTTTTGGTTGGGTAACTAACATATCTCGTCGGACGGAGTAAAAAGACAGAGTTCTATGAAAGAGTCAAACCACCCATGAAAAGTAAAGGAGACAGGAGGTTGTGGATATCTGTGACGTTTTAAGAGAACTATAAACTATGAGACGAATGTATAATTGGTTTTCTCTTTAAATTAGTCCATTGGACCACTTCGATGGAATGTGTCATTAAAAAATTATTAAAAATCTTTAGATTGTACTTTTAATCAACTTTTATAGGGGGTGACCCAAATTCAACGGAGGTAGTAAGAAGGTCTGTAAATTTTATTTAATAGTCTTTGTAAATATAGTCTTTATAAATAGGACATTCAACCTGGTAAAAATTAAAATTTTTCTAAAATTCGTGAATGAGTAAATTTTTAGAACTTACACAGTCAATTTTACTATTTCGTCTATAGACGAAACGTATAATTCGTTAAAGTACACACTTCTCGTTGGTCTTACTTTTCTGGACGTCTGACCCCTCCAAAGTAGACTCCGGTTTAGGAAAGTCTACCTGAAGATTAAAACGATGAACACAAAATTCCCTTTTTTGTTATTTTTAAAGATGGAAATACTACAAACTTACTGAAGACTAGGGGACTGGGAGGAAAGAAGAGGGTCTAAACGACACTCGTGATTAATGAAAATATTTTCAAATGAGTACTGGGCACGAAGTACGTCAATAAGACAACCTTTTTGTAGAGATTCTCAAGACACGTCTATAAAATTTTTACTAAGAGTACTACTTTTACTGAATAATTGACTCAGTGGACCCTTTTAATAAATAGGGAAAATTCGGAGAAAAAGGATAGACTTTACTTCCCACACCATTATAAAAGGTAAGTCTCTAAGACACTACTCCTTATTCGTGGTAGAGAGTGTCGTACAGACCGTGAAGCGTCCGTGAATTAAAAATTATATATGTATATAACTATATAGTGGAAAATGTTAAATATTTTCCCAGACACAAAGGTATGACAAATGAGACTGGAGTGATATTCTCCTATGGGGAAGACGTTAGTTAAGTGTTTATTATTACCAGGGCATTCGTCAGGAGACTTAGTCAGTTCTCCAATACTATTCAAAATCTAAGATGTAAAATATATTATGGTGAGTTATTATGAACGTTCCCGTTTGATGGTAGTAGAAAGGTGTGATTGAAAGTATAATATTTTTTAATTTTTTTATATACCGAAACCCCCGACCAAGAACCCGTTTCTCCATATCTCTTGTTACTTTTCTTAAAGTTATGAGAGAAAATTTTTGTCATAAGATTATATGACTCTTTTCTTTCTTCAAACAATAGACATCGACTTTAGACGTGAGTCTATAGGAACCCTATACGGAAGTACAATGATACTAGATTAGTTTAAACTTTCGGGGTTTCGAGTAACAGTACTTGACCTAGACAGCAGCGACGAAAGTTCGGTTTTTATCAAAATTTTTTACTTTCTTAGTCTCTAGATGACTAGAGTTTCATTAATGAGACACAAAGTATTAAATCTTTTAGCATTTAATATTTAATATCGGTTGTTAAATGAGATCTCAAATAAATCTTTATCTCCTAGTTTGAGAAAGTAAAAGGGTTGTATAATCTCAAACACGTGTACTTAAGAAGAAAAATAATTATTTAGATAATCGTTCATTATTATTACATAAAACTGTACCGGGGTTTGTGTTTTAAACGACGTCGGAGTAAACGCCCCAACCCCCGCCTCCCCTCCATACAAAGTTGTTTTATTTGTTTTCGTATTAATAAATCCCCTTTTTTTTTTTAGTGTACGTCCGGAATGGGGTCTACCGGACTTGGTCTTGAAGACCAACCCCTCACATATCTCCCATCGATGATCTTTGGGGACAAATACATTGAAAGGGGACACTAGGGTACCTCTACGAGACTAAATCTGGATGAATGACGAGTCATGAGAACGAACCTTTTAGGGTACCTACCTCCTGGGACCATCCGACGTCAGGTACCCCAGTGACTCTCAGCTTGTGCTGACTCGTTGAAGTGAAAGTGAAAGTACGTAACCTCTTCCTTTACCGTTGGGTGAGGTTACAAGAACGGACCTCTTAGGGTCCCTGCCCCCTCGGACCACCCGACGGCAGATACCCTAGCGTGTCTCGACCTGTGCTGACTTCACTAAATCGTATCGTATCGTGTCGTGACGAGCCATTTCGTCTACTTTGATTTTCCACTGTTGGTCGTTCGTCGTTCAGCACCGGTTCCTTTTCGGTCGTTATAACCTCCCACAAATCCGACACAGGACGACATTGTCGCGAATCGTCCTACTAGGTTTAGTCTGCAGAAAAATCTTAGACCTGACTGTCGTATAGAAGAACGGGGAGAATACAAAGGTGGGGACATTTAAAGTGGATGCAGGGAAGACTAATTACAAAATCTTTTTCCAAATGAATCTCTTTACTTTTTTTTTTTTTTTTGGGTTTGTACAAAAGGTCCGTTTATTAAGTTCATTGATTTCGATTTTTATTTATATAAATTTAGAGAGATCCGGTTTGTCACTCCTAAGTACTCCTTTAACTGATATTTAATTACAAAATCCCGTAATCAAGTCTATTATCCAGAACTTTCAATAAAATTTTACATTGAGTACTAATTATCTCCCACGATAGTAGTCGAATCATAGAATATCACTTTTTTATAACATTTGGGTCCTTTTAAAGTATATACACTAGAAACAAACTAAAAAGGTCTCATAGGTGAAGAGAGTATTGACTATGATTTTTTATGATTCCTGGAATTTTCTTATTCGGTCCATGTATTTAGGTTTAATAATGGACCTTCCTTTTAATATATTTTCAAAACTTACTTTGTTTAAATATTACATGTTTAGTGAAGACAAGGATGTAAATTTTATGTACACTAGTCCGAAGATGCACGTACGACAGAATAGTCAACACAGACTGAGAAACATTGGGATATCTGATATCGGGTGGTCCGAAGAGACAGGTACCCTAAGAGGTCCGTTCTTATGATCCCACCTGACGGTACGGGCGGAGGTCCCCTAGAAGGACTGGGTCGCTAGTTTAGGCTCAGAGTACAGGGAACGTAACCGTCCGTCCAAGAAATGGTGATCACGGTGGACCCTTCGGGGATCCGAAGATGAGAGGGGTGGGGGAGTTTTTTCTTCTATGTGCATTCTTGAATTTTAAGGTGTCGTATTGTAAGTCAAGATACGAAAATGTAGTGGTACGGAAGGATAAGGACGGGTTTTGTTTCGAAACGAAACGTCGTAAGTCCTAAACAAAAACGTAATAAAAAATAACTTTATATCGAGTAAATGTTACAACACAATCAAAGTCTACTGTCGTTTCACTAAGTCAATATGTATGTAGGTATATATATGTATGCATATACATATATACGTACAAAAAACTCGACATTTATACAATCAAAAGTAGAGTTGAGTCGAGTAGGAAATTGGTTCGTAGTCCTAATCCTAGTCGGTTTTAGTCCGAGAGGTTTGAGGGGTGACGGTCATGACAGGTACCAGGGAACGGTTTCCGTCGTACGTAAAGGATCCTAGTTCCCAAACTCTCAACTTTCTGGGATCTCTAGGCCGGGTCTTTTCCGACTTAAGTCTCTAGAAGACGTTGGGGTGACGGCCGGTACAAGAAAGTGTGAGTCGTGGGACCACTAGTACCGGGGACCTCCGTCGGGAAGGGGAACGACTTCGTAGTCACCAAGTCCTCAAAGGAAGACACAGGACTGAGACACACTGGGACTTACTTGGTGTCGTAGAAAAGTGGGTTTATACTTACTTTTTTCTCATTGTTAAAATTTCTAGTGTGTCCAGTGTGTCAAGAAGGATTAACGAATTTACCGTCCTTAACCTTATTTTACAAAAGGACATTATAGGAACCCTGACTTCCTAGAATAGATTGTCCACTCCAGATACAAATTTTCCATCTCCGTCATTCAAAAATTGTGGTTGATCCGTTATTCCTTAACAGTTCAGTTGACTCGTTATCGATTGTAGGATACGATAAAGGATACGTGTGTAGGACTGGTGAGTGGGTTGAGGAATTGGGTGTCGACTGGTCATAGACGGTGATACGGACCGAACCGTGAATAGTTCGACAGTGGTTCCTAGGTAACGAGGAGGTTTTGGTGGTGATGGTTTCAGTCGGAAAGGAGGAGTAGAGTAAGAGGTCAAGAGGTTTACGAACAATCCTACCGGATGGAGGGAGAAAATTAATAGAAGAGAGAGTCGGGGCCGCTGTTATGTAGGAACTAAGTAAGGGGAAACAGTAAAAAACTGGCGACAAAACGGAGTAAGAAACCGAGGAAGTAGTAGAAAAAGTAATTTTTATCGGTGAAAAACTGAGAGAATAGAAGTGGTCCTTCTTAGGCCTTTGACTCGAGATGAACTTAGGCAGTGAGTGAGTGATACACCGGAACCTGTTGGGTGTCGGGAGAAACCCAAAGTAAATAGGGACTCTTTCACTTCGTCGACCTAAACTATTAGGTATCAGGAAGTCTGGATCCGTCACGATACAGACAGGATTAGGATAAGGACAGGAGATAGTCATGCACCATATAAAAGTCTTTCGGTCACGTTTAGACACTACATCGATTCTGGTGGCCCTTCAGTAGTGAAAGTCCCTCCCTTCCTTGGAGACTTTAAAGGAAAAGTATCAACTCTTTTGGACCCAAGTTTCACCCATCAACTAATAGAGTGTCATCTATACCCTTATTCCTCCGGGATGTACAAGGTTTAAGTCTCGAATTCACTGAAAGTTTGGACCGACTTCATGTATTACCATAGTCCATTTTACCCTATAACTTCCATAAGTGACCCATCCTGTGAGGTATCGGAAAAAAGGAGAAATTTTTTTTTTTAGATATTCTTTAAACCTCTCTTTAAACGTTATCTACCATAAATTGTGTTTCGTCGTGTTAGTGTAGTGTATTTTGTAGAATCTAAATATAAAAATTTATCGGTTTATTTTGTCTTGTAGGTTCAGCGTCTTGTGTACATAAATGTAATTAAGTTTACAGGTTTCATGTTATATCACCGTAGAGAAATTGTCAAGTATATTAAATTCTGAATATGTGTGTGTTCGTATATCTGTTTATAATCAGAGGATCTTGTTTCCGACTTCTTCAATAAGTCTGTAAAACCGTAACTGTGACTGTATAAATACCGTTGTTTATTACTACCGAAATTTGAAAGTCATTCTAGAAAACATGGACTTATCCTCTACATGTCTTACCTTTCTTCTATCAGTTTGTTTACATGGAAATGATATGATAAATAGATTGTGGTATACATTACACCGTGACGAGTCGTTTAAACTAGTCCTGTCAGATAAATGAGACCAGACGTTACTATTGTACTTGACTTCATAGGGGTTTAGATTGAAATGAAACACGAAATATTTGTTGACGACGAACCAAGAAGGAAGACGTAGAAAATTTTTACTTGTGAAAAGAAATTGTATTGAGTTGAAACCAGGGTTATTCAATCATTTTAGAGATTATAGACTTTAAATCGAAAAGAAAGTTCTTAGGACTCACTTTCCTGTTACAGTCAGTGCAGCGGAGGTCCGGTCGAAACTTTAATAGTCACCACGATTTCTACTTCCATAAAAGATCTTGAATTTGAGACTTTATGTTGAGGTAGAAAGAGACCGTACTTCGATTCACGAGATGGTGTAAAGGATATTTGGTCACTTTCTCTAGAAAACCAAAATAAAGACTTTGTGTCTTGTTGGGGTAAAGACGGGACGACAAATAAAGACGTCTGGTGTGTGTTTCAACTTATATTTCTCTAAGTTAGTGATGTAACGTGTTTACGTCCGTGTTTTGATTCACCTGCGGTGTTTCCCACACAGTCTTTTGTGACTTAACTGACTTAGACTCAGCCTAAAGTGGGAGCACCTGAAATTCTACGGGAGTCGATACTGGCAAAGTGACCCTTTCTCAGACTGAAAGGGTAAGACGGGACGACGTCATAGGAAGTCCCCAAGGTTTTTGTGATGAGAAAAAGGCCGGGGACGGAAGGCAAGTAGTCACCCCCGTAGTGATAGTCCCGGCCCTCACTCTTATCTACGTACCTGTAACGAAACCAAATCGTATAAAAAAGCAGAGAACCCAAATGTGAACGTCCCTGTGCCACAGTCTATCTCCATGTCTTCATGGTTTTGTTACGACCGGTGCGTCCGACGTTCTCACCATTTTCGACACAATTTACGGAGCACGCGTACCCTAAACAATTACCACTTTAACGAGTGCAAATAACATTGTAGGTGTCAAAGTAAATTGTCTGCAACGGCTAAGTAACGTTGTGTCCTTATGTGAGGTCGTAGGAGTTTTGCTCCTGAAAGATATTGGTCCGAAGGTAACCCTTTGTGTACTTTCAAAAGGTAGAGAAATAGGCCGAGGTCGTGAGACAATAGACCTGGCTGGGTGTACTTTAGCCATAAACGGGATGGTCAGAACGGCAGTGTCACCTGGTAGTCGGAAAGGGGTTGGACTCGGAGCACTTATTTCGGTTCCCGTGCCTTCCTTGATAACTACTATGACAGTCTCGTCAAGTCCTTCGATAGGACCTCGTCTTCGTGGACTACCTTCACGGATCACAGTCTGGTATCCGCTGTCCATATTAGTAAGAATTTTAGGTAGTGACTCGACTTCACGGATGCCATGGTTTTCTAGTCGTTCCTCATGTCTCTTGTCAGTGTCTGTTTCCCCAAAGGTACTTCTTTCTATGGAGAGTCAACGAAAGGACCGTGATTTAAATATACTACGTAACCGTCTCTCCTCTAGGCCAATATTCTTTGTAGATCTTTGTAGTCAAGACGGTCGAACTTGGAAGGTTGTATGTTTAGGTACCCTTTGACGCACTCTTTCAAAGGTGAATTCATATCAAAAACGTCAACCCTCTCGGGAGGTTTGCGACTTCCTAGGTCTATCCTTTACACTAACAACATTTCGTCCTCGTGAAGGTCTTGGAAGTCGAGAACCTTGTGACGTGAAAAGTGCCAGAAGTCGAATAACCTACTGTTCAGTTCTGTGAAATCTAAACCTCACCACCTTTTTGACAGGCACCTTTACGAACACTACAACAACACGGCTTATTACTCCCACAAGTCGAAATGGTTCCTATGACCTTAGGTGAGTCTTAGGTCTTCGGGTTAAGACAACATTGAGTCTAGGTCAGAGAACTAGTCGGACTTTTCCAAGGGTCCGTGGGACCTGTCTAAAAACAACCACGTCGACTGCTACAGTCACCGTGTCTACGTTCGCCACCCCGTGTGGGGCCTCCGCGGTGCCGAGTGTCAGTGGCACTATTGGTTGTTTGTGTCGTCAAGGAACGTCGGGCCAGACTGTTGAGGTCCGTCCCACCCGTCACGCACATTTGCATTTCTGTAATACCAGCGGAGACTCAGAGAAGGTCCTCGGAAAAGGTGGTCGAGTCGGAGGGTGGTCACTTGGACCATTTTTTAGTTATAATTTTCTCCCCAAATTTTTCGTTTTCTAAGTGATCGTGATCAATTGGGAATTCTCATTATAGACCGAAAGAAAGGTTATTGAAAACTTTGCCTCCCAAAAAAGTGTGACCCCTCAGATACAATCTACGGTTAAAAAGGACCCAATGAGGACGAATGTCCGTAAATGTCAAGGTAAGATAACCGTGTTGGAAGAGTTATAGTCTTTGAGTTAACAAAAAGTTCCACGTAGGAAGCAACAACAACCAAAAATAAAAAAAAGAGAGATCCTCTGTGTTTTTATGTGTTTGCGCAGAATATTTGTTAATGTCCCTTTATGAATCGTTCGGTGGGCAGGTCTTTCGTTGAGTGTCTCGACCCTGCGGAGTGCCCGAGGCCCCTATCCGGCGGCTGCGCCACAGAAGACGTCCAGACACGCAGGCAGACAGAGACAGACAGTGAGGCCGTAGAAATCTGAAGGAAAGGGAAAACGAGGGCCGCCCGCCGTCGGAGAGCGACCGAGCGTTGAAACCTCTCAAAGTTCGGCGGCAAAGCCCCCGTCGTCGTCGTTGGGGCCGGCGTCCTTTGCAGAGCTGGCCGAGGCCAACCAAGAGGGCCCGAAAGAAGTAACGAGCCGACTTCCATGGCGGACCCGCTAGGCCAGCAGCGCACCCCGCGGGCCGAGGACCTGGGCCCAGGCTCCCCGCCCCCGCGCCCTTCGCCTAGCCTCGGCCGGGGCGGAGAGGCGAGTGCCCTCCGTTGTCCCGGGGTCGAGGGGCCGCGGTGGCCGGCCCAAAATAGGGGTGCGCGAGTCCCAGCCCACGCCCCGCCCCTCTGGTCAGGGCGGGGACGCGCAGGAGGAAGGTCGCACTTGGACGAGGGCCCGATGCCCGCCCTCGGCCGACCCGCGCGCCGCCCCCCGCGCGCCGCGCCCTCCCCCGCTGCCACGTCGGTTAGCCTCGCCGCCGGCCGCGTGGGACGTGCGTCGGTGGCGCGCCGGGGCGACGGCGGGAGAAGGACGGGGAGACCCAGGCCCTCTCGCCGGCGCGCCGCCCCGCCCCCTGGGTGTGGCCTCCGGCCCGAGCGCATGGGTCCCCACTCCTGCGAGAGCGCGTGACGACGGTTAGCGCAGCCGCTCGGGTCGGGGCTGGGCGCCCGACCACCCCAGCTCCCTCCAATTCCCTGTGCGGGTCGGGCCCTCGATCTCCAGTGTCGGAACTTCTGGGTGCACAGCACTGGCGCGCTCAGCGCAGAAAGAGGGTAGCTCAGGCGACTCGAGGAGCTGGAGAATAGCGATGGAAAGAAACCCGCTTCCGGGCCCCCCGAGCGTGTCGCGATTCATGACACCCAAAATGTCCAAACGTTTTGTTTGTGGCTTCGGCCGAAGCCAGAGGCGGGAGTATTCCCCCCGCCCCCCATACGTCTTTTTAGCCCGCGCAAGGGAGGCCACGTTGTCCTAGAGGATGACCCCCTTCCTTGGCGCTTTCGCGGCGCTTCTGCGACGCGTGGAGGACCCCTTCAAGCCATGGAAAGGATTGAGCCCTCCTTCGTAGCCCCAAGCACGGGGTAAGCGCTTCCTCTTCGCGTCCTTTCTTCCCAACCTAGGCTGGAAGGCGGACCTTCCGTTTCTATTCTCATAATGCGAATTTTCGTTTTTTTAGGGTTTCGGTCCGAAAAAAAAAAAAGGTTTTACACAAGCGCGCCCTGTCCCTGACTAGGGCCTTCCCCACAGACGGCTCCAAGAAGTAGGGAAGGGTTCTCCGTTCGATCCTTTCCACGCTCTGGCCCACCTGTCCCGGCCCGTTTCACTCCTCAGTCCCCCACCTCGACTACTCGAAGTCCTAATTTTTAGGTAAAAACAAATTAAGACTCTAGTCAAAATTACTACCCTAAACTGACTCGGTTTACTGGGTAAATATGTAGTATAGGACTAAATTTCTCGATTTAATGACGGGACTGTTCTCTATGATTAGTTTCGTCTTCCCTGTCCCTGTAACTTTGCGTGATTTAACTCTTTTTGTCAACCCCCGTCCCGTGTATTGAACATTATCATGAACTTTTTATCTTCGCTACAGCATCTGCTGGTTGAGAGCCGGGGCGATGTGTTCGGTGGAACTTAAATCACGCGCAACCAGAGATGTAACAGTTACTTACCTAAGTACACTACCGTGTCTAGACAATCCGGTCGCGGTTTACGTCTATCTTAACACACGTAGCAATCAAATCGATCCGACAAACACCTCACTTAGACTTTATCGTGACCAATTAACTCCAAAAAGTCCACTCTCGTCGAACTAAGTCTAATCAAAACCAAAAGACTTTTCAACTTCGAATAGTATTATGTCAAACTTTACGAAGTCCTTTGTAAAGAATGACGTTCAAGAGTCCCCTTTCCGTCTCCAACTCTAAAAGATTTCAAATACGCTGCAAAGAAACCCAAGAGTTTTTTTTTTTTTCACATGTCCCGAAGTAAAAATGTCAATCTTACTAATCGAGTCTCTTTATCTAATTTTAATGGGTCTCCTTGTGAAAAATTTACTGATTATCTACTGGTCCGAAAACGTCATAAAATGATTTATTGTAGGATAAGTTTCCTTTTTTTTTACTTCTACCCTCTTTCTGGATATAAAGTTTGTTTTTACCAAATTTTTCTTTTCATCGAAAACTTTTACCTTCGTCTTACAATACAATAATCCCGACGTCCGTGTAGAATCTTTGAAACACGTTTCTAATGTGTCGGATTTATTTGATTTACGTGAGTTTTAGGGGTCCGTTCAAATAAATGGGTAAACTTCTGGACTAAAACCCCTAAGACGTGTAAATGGTTCTCCTTCTCTCAAAACGTTTCCCACCCAAACGAACCACTCTCTTTCGGTTGTCAACTAGAATTACTACCACATTCCACCCGGGAATGAAACACTAACTATTACAAAATAGAAAGACCTTAGAGAAGATGGTCTAGGTGGGAAAGGTGATCTTCCATATAAGGTGTTCCCACTTTACAAAATAGAACTTGTGACGAGACAAGAATCGAAGATCTTGACACGAACGGTGAATGAACAGAAACTTCCTTAAAAACTATTTAATTGACCACTTACTCCGTCAAAGAATCCGTCTAAGAATCCGTCGCACTTACATGAGTAACGGGAGGACGACAGATATGAAGTTTACGAACATTTCTCTCCCTTTCTCCTCGGGACACTAGTAATAAACTCAGGACCTAGGTCATCACGGACTTCCGGTGACGTGTTAAAATAAAGGGAAGATTAATGTAAGAGATGGGTGTAGGGAAAAAGAAAAAGGAAAGAATAAGAAGGAGTTAATAAAACTCAACGCAAAGTACAGTGAACTTTGTTCTTAGGATCACATATACTACCATTATTATTTGTTTATCCATGACTCGATAATGATACACAGTCTATACTGGAGACACAAAATGTACAAATAAAGTAAATGACGAGTGGTTTTGGGACACTATAACATATTAGGATATTAAGTCTACCATTTGTTGACACAAGGTTTAATAAACTTTTACCTTACCCTGTTTTAATCGAACTCCGAGGTAAACTTCCTAAATCTAATTTGGTTTTCTCTGTAAAAACTGTCCCACCAAGGTCGAATCTTACCCAACGGTTCTGTCTACCAACTCAACGGAAGAGTCTTCAAATTTTATCCTACCTATCTATAAAGAGACCAGAAAAGATGTACCGTGTTAGATAGTCAAAAAAAAAAAAAAATTACACACAAAAAAACTGGTCATTGCTGAGGTCCTATCCTCTTTCACCCAACTGTAAACTACCCTAAGACTTAGATCGGACACACCAGGAAACCGAGTCCAACGGACCCCCGTCCCTAAACTCATTTACTTTAGAGTCCCCAGAAGATCGGGACACTAAAGATCTTAAAGAGTCCAACACTAGTTTCTGAATACCTTAATCTCGATCCTCTGTTTTTTTAACAATATCCCGATTAAACTATTAAACCTCAGCAAAAATGATTAGCACTTGTGACATTATCTTGAAATATACGACACTCCCCGAAAGTGTAAGACATAGAGTAAATTAAAGTCGTGTGTATGACACTAGTCCATATCAACCCTGTGATTGGATTTCAACGGAGAAAAAAGTGAAGGGACCACTATTGAACCGATTCTGACAGAACGTTAGGTCCCCCACACCCAAACTAGTGACCAGTCCCTTGATTCCAGGGTATACGACGGACCACACCGGATTTTTAATTTTATTATTATTATTTCAATGGAGAAAAATTGGACTCTCCTGAAAACTCACCAAAAGTGCCTGTTGAGTGTTCTCATAGATCGAGACGTCCCCGGACTAACAACATCCACCTTCGAAAGACGACTTTCGTGTGAGATCCCTGTCGGGAGAACCATCCCTAAAACGTTACACTGACCTCGAATCCAGTGTCTTTTGTGTATTCCAACGGGTGTTCGAGACGTTCACGTGAGACGAGGTGTTGGAAGACCGGACGAGGTCAACCAAAAACATTTAAGAGGTTCTAAACACTAACTTGGTCTAGAACTTGGGTTATGACACGAAGACCGTCACACGTCTAAGTTCGAGGTTGGGGACACGAGACTTGAGGTCCACCGTACCCAGTGGAACACCGACCCAAGAAACCTTAGAGGGATTCGATCTTTACCCCGTCCCTTACCCCTACCTTGTACGTCGTTCATGAGTGTACGGGAGGGGTCCCTCTCGGGTGTCACCCCGTTGATAAATTAGTTAGTGGTGAATGGGTAAACGAGGAGGGAAATAAAACCCCCCACCCCCGACTTCACCCCTGTCCAACGTTTCGTACGTCCTGGAATAAAGGGGTTGGTCCCTAGTTTGGGTACGGGGAACGTCACTTTCGTGTCTCAGGGTTGGTGACTTGGTGGTCAGGTGGGGGGTGGGGGTAGACAAGAAAGATAGAGGACAGAAGTGACTGTACCTGACCTATCTTAAAAACAACAACAACTACAACGAAAATTAAATCAACTCTATTTTAAACGTATTCGTTTAAGTAGTAAAACTGGTAAGCTTTTATATGACAACACACAAATTGTGACAGATTAAGATCTTATTAAGGTAATGAGGACTTTCCTTCGGGACCTGGGTCATTCGCCAGTGAGGGTAAAGGGAGGACGGTCGGGAACCGTTGGTGATTAAATGAAAGACAGTGGTACCCAAACGGATAAGACTTGTAAATCGTATTTACCTTAGTATGTTCTACACCGGAAACACAGACCGAAGAAAGTGAATCGTATGACAAAAGTTCAAACCTACTCCACAAGATCGATTTCCAACATCTTGGTCAACCCTAGTAGGGAAACTTTCAACATGTATCTACCAAAAGAACGTAAACTCGAATTTGTACCCGGTAGACGAGGACGACAACAGTTGGAACTCTGGGTTTCAAGATGAATAAGTCTCAGAAGTTAATATTTTCACAGTTCAGGGACACACTAATGTCTTTTGGTCGTCCAAGACTCAACTCTTCTAGATTCAAGATCAGGACCAGCTTTTACGAAAGTAGAGAGGTATTTTGGATTCTTAGTTAATTCCTATACTGTTAATTACTAAAGAATTCAAGGAAAATTGAAGTTTTGTACTTAGACTAAAAGACTAGACGACAACGGGTCCGGGGTCCTTCTGTACTAATCTTGTCCCCATGATTGGTCAATCTTGGGTAGACCCAAATCAAGGAAGGAGACCCAGTCAATAGTGACGTCACCCATCTGTGTTTGAGGAGAAAAAGGGGTCACTACAGTCAGAATAACGACAAAGTCCTTTTCATTGACTCTCGTTCAACGGATATCAGTTCTATAGTGAAATTAAATAATTCATAAGATAGTGTTTCCCCGTCGTAGTAAAGAGTTTCCTTTTTTTTTTTTTGTTTCTACGTAGGAATTACAAGTTGTCCCTACACCCACTTATTTACTAACACGTAGGTAGGTCGTAACACGATATAACAGTAATTTTTATTACATTGTCTCTTTATAGAGAACACTGTATTGTTTTTTTAATGGTTTTTCACAAGAAGGTTAAAAATGTTTTCTTTTATGTGTACATATACTTAATAGACATACATATCTTCTAGTAGACTTTCTTATATATGAATATTGTCACCAAAATTTAAAAAGTAGAGAATAGACGTAAAAGATAAAGAGACGTTACGAAAACCCTATTCTTTTTAATGTCACTCTTGAATAGTAACAAAGTTCAATAACTACTAATTCAGTACACGTAGTCATAAAGAAGAAACACTGAGGCTGAATTATAAGTCGTTGAGATCAAAGAGACTACCGAGTCTGTCATTTCTTACACAGACATTATGTCCTGTGGATCCAAATTAGGAACCCAACCCTTCTAGGTGGCCTCCTTCTTTACCGTTGGATGAGGTCATAAGAACGGACCTCTTAGGGTATCTGTCTCCTCGGACCGCCCGACGTCAGATACCCCAGTGTTTCTCAACCTGTGCTGACTCGCTGATTGTTAAGTCAAAGTCTCTCGTTTGTGAGAAGATTGAAGAGTCCGTCCTTCACTGAGACTAAAGGGGACTAAACTCCATGATATTAACGACAGGGGAGAATCGTGTCGACAGTAAATAGACCGTCTATAAAGGACTCGTAGACGATTCACGACCCACGACAGACAATTAGACTCTTAAAATCGTTATGTATGCTCGATGACATCGAGTGTCCAGTGCAATCCTAGTCCGTGTACATCAGTGAATGTATAAAGAATAACCGGTCAGTAGGGGTAAAGGTCCAAACGTTAAGAAGACGTAACCGTCCGCCCAAGAAATGGTGATCACGGTGGACCCTTCGGGTAAATATTAGAATGGCCATTGAAATAAAGACGACTTTCTTATTTAAGTAACAACACCCCTTGGACTTTTCCAACGTTTTCCTACTAAAAGAGAAACAGTATTAATACATTGTTCTCTTTATTTGTCTGGAAAAAAAGAAAAAAGAAAAAAAGTTATGAGACTTAAGAGTCGGAATCCTTACTTTATTCGTCTACTTTTGCACGAAATATTTTGAGTCAGAATTTCGGTGCGCAGATCGTAATACCAAGGAAAATACTAAAACCAGTATTTACCATCTACGAGATCAAAAGTAAACGAATAATAATCGGACTTCCCTAGTAGATTAACTTAAGAATTTACGATAATATAAAGAGTTTTAACCCCGATTAAAATAGAGAGACTTTTTATACCTATTAAAAATTGTTTGAGTCAAATCTCTTGATGTACTTCGTAAGTCTTAGGTTAAAATATAGAAAATTTTTTGTGTTAAAGGACATCGTCATTAAATAGTATGGAAACTTTTCCACTATATACTAATAAGTTCCTTGATAGACTAACCTTCGTTAGTAATTAACGATCAGTTGTAAATGTGTTTTGTCTCATTTTACTCTCTTATATTATTTGTGAGATAATATATTGGTCGTTTATGAATAAGTCAATAAAAGTCGTTTATGTTCTGGGAGACACCACCTACGAGGTACTCATTATTAACCGAGACCTTGAGACTGGAAAATCACCTTTTTTTTTTTTTAACGTAAATTTACCTCCTTCTGTCTTCCTGGAGACCTTTCTAGGTTCCTTCGCCCGAACTATTATTCTGGTTTGTAAGTAAGAGTTACAGATGGTCCGAAGAGTAAATTAAGAATGTTTCTAGGATGTCCTACTGTTAATTGTAGGGGTAGAAGATTCCTCCCGTCATCTCGAATCGACCAAATATATTGAACGGGTTCTAATGAAGTTTGGTCTAGAGAGTGGGTTCAAACAGGGTGAGACTAGAGTACGAGTTGGTAATCGAGACTATGAAGGACAATCCCTCATCTTACCAGTCGGTATTAAATTTAAGGTAAGTCGTTATAACAATCAAGACCGGTGTAAGGGTCTGGGTACTATACCAACGAGAGGAGATCCTTACACATCACAATAATCTTATTAATATCCTATATTCTGTTATATATTAAGTTAAAGTTTAACCTATATTGGTTCTCGATTTTATAAACGTTGTGTTTTATACATGAAACCCGTAACTTTTAAGGTCATGTTCGTCTTAAAATCCACAATGAGTAAAGAAGATTAAAATTCAGTTAGTAAAGAACCAACTGATTCATCGACTAAGTTGTCTGACTTAACCTACGTGTGTGTTTGTATTAAATCTTCTTTAGTAAACTCACCAGTCCCTACTTTTACTAGAGAGTCTTAATTCGTCACTATCATACTTAGGAACCTCTTCCTTTACCGTTGGGTGAGGTCATAAGAACGGACCCTTTAGGGTACCTGTCTTCTCGGTCCGCCCGATGTCAGGTACCCCAGTGTTCTCAGCTTGTGTTAAATCACTGACTTGTGGTTATACTTAGGAAGACCGAATGAAATAGGTGCCGTAAGTATTACCTCTTAATTTTCGATTTTTTCATCACAGAGAAAGGACCGTGTACATTTGTCAGACTTTGTAGGAGAATTGACATACGGTTTACTGGTACACATTTTTCCCCACCCCCTCGTTATACCACTTTAACTCGTAACTTATTTCTGAGCTTAGGGACCCAAGACCAGGGTCTTGAATTCTGTAAATAATTGACACACTAGAATCCCTTAAGTGGGTCAGAAAGTCTAAGAGTTGGGAGGGTCAACACTTTACCTTTACGTCATGGGTACATATGAGATAAACTAAAGTGTTCCAACTACCTCTACTCTGTACACTTTTCACGAAACCCTCGAGATTTCAACATTTTCCCATAATCTCCCACAGGACAAGCACACAAGAAGTAGGAATAACGAGAACACGGAATCTACACTAGTCTGTGTCGTGTCTACAAATTGTTTACAAACAACTTGGATCACCTTGGCTTCGATCGAAATACATGTCTTATTTGTCTCGACCTCTCCATAGGGTGGTGTCACTACAAACATGATTAATACACCGAGGGGACTCGGTCCGACATAACGTCGTGTCGTCCAGGAGTAAACCAGGAGGAAACCTCTTGGACGACAACCGAGTCCGAACGGAATGAGAGGTACCTTGAGAGTCGACGACGTCTACCCTTGCTCGGTGGTCAGACGTACGGACCCGACGGGTTTCGGGGCCCCCTGAACTTCGACAGTCCAATGCCTCTCGTAGGACCCACTTCTGGAAATCAATCCTCTCTCTTGACCGTTACAGACACTGTGTGACCTCTCAGGGGTCTCCCTAAGACTTGATATCCCTTTTTGTTTTAATTTTTTTTGTTATTAGTAGTGAGAGAGGTCTCTCGTCAAAACTACACGACGACGAACGGATGACGTAACACTATCTTTACGTGCCATCCTCTTGTTCCTTCCAAACACATCCTCTCCACTACACGTTTAGACTTGTTCAACGACCTCCTACTCAGACGAGTGACTGTAAAGGAGGAAACCTCTTTGTCGATCTATCTACTACCTTTTTGTTCGATCACACCGTCGACAGGTGTAAATAGAGTTTCACCTTAAAAAGTGAATAAGTTACTACAAATAATCTTAAATACCTGTAGACTTAAGGAGAAAGGATTTAGGGGAAAAGACCCTTCAGTGACTCCTGGAATTAAGACAAAAGTATTCGTCTTATTGTAACTAGACTACCTATAGTATATATAAACAAACGAACAGTCTCCTACTTAACCGAACTTACCGTAGACTGAGTTACCTGTACTCAAACTCGTTTGAGTCCCTCTACCCTTTCGTGTCCCTTCGGACCACACGACCTCAAGTACCCCAACGTTTCTCAACCTTTGTTGAATGGTTGACTTGTTGTCCCACACAGATCCTCCTTTCGACTTATCACCGAAGAGGTCTATCTGATGGAACTATCCTAGTTGTATGGGATTCTACGATCTAAGTTCGAGCTATAAGAATTACGGGGTCTCAATTAAACTGTACACCTCTTACCGAATATTGTATTCGGTTTTCTTATGGATAGATACTTAAATTTCGTTTGTAGTTCACCTAGTCTTGAGACGGACAATCTTTCGAAACCCTTCGGTTCAAATATTAGTGTTTGTTTAAACGACTCACACTTTATTATCTCTTCTCATCAAACTACTCAAATTACAACTCACTATGGTTTACTAATATCGCACTGTTTGGAGAACGGGATTCTCCATACAGACAGTTATTCTGGTGCATAAGTCCAACCGACCTTTGTTGTGACAGTAGGGACCCGTCCGATAATTTCTGTAATTGGTCACTTTAGAAGTTAATGTGTTCTTCATGTCACCGTAGTACTACGACGGGGTTAGTCTTTTAATGTGAAAGATAAGTTCTCCTAGAGAAGGAGAAAGAAGTTGTCATATTATTATTGTCTCGTCGTTTTCGTCTTGTTGTAGCATTTATTCCGTCTCACCGCTAGCAAGTAATCTCTCCGCCGCCCTGTCTCTTGTGTCTTGAGAATAGTCTTTCTCAAGAGCCTTTCGATGTCTTGATGGACCTTCTTTTTTTTAGCCAGAGGTCTTTGTTAGGACTCTCCGTCCGTAAAACGTCTTGGAGTCATTTTGGATTACTTTGTAGTACATATAACTTTCATTTGACTTATTGATGTGTTCGTCTTTGACTCCAGACAGGTTGTTAAAACTTCTTTTTTCCAAGGTCGTTTCTGTCAAACTCTATTCTTAGTGTATCGCGTCTCTCTTCTCTTAATTGTTTTGTCCCCGGTTCAGGGGGTTTAGTTTCTTGTCTCGTACATGGTCGTGGGTGATCCAAGGCACAAGGGAAGACCAGTGATTGATGGGTCACTGTTGGCGAGAGGACTGAAGACCTAAACAAGACGGACAATACTATGCAAGTCAAGTCAAGTCAAGTCAGCGAGTCAACACAGGTTGAGAAACGCTGGGTACTTAGCGTCGTGCGGTCCGGAGGGACAGGTAGTGGTTGAGGATCTCAAGTGAGTCTGAGTACAGGTAACTCAGCCACTACGGTAAGTCGGTAGAGTAGGAGACAGAAGGGGAAGAAGAGGACGGGGTTTAGGGAGGTCGTAGTCCCAGAAAAAGTCACTCAGTTGTGAAGCGTACTCCACCGGTTTCATGACCTCGAAGTCGAAATTGTAGTCAGGAAGGTTACTTGTGGGTCCCGACTATAGGAAATCTTACCTGACCAACCTAGAGGAACGTCAGGTTCCTTGAGAGTTCAGAAGAGGTTGTGGTGTGAAGTTTTCGTAGTTAAGAAACCGAGAGTCGAAAGAAGTGTCAGGTTGAGAGTGTAGGTATGTACTGGTGACCTTTTTGGTATCGGAACTGATCTGTCTGGAAACAACCGTTTCATTACAGAGACGAAAACTTATACGATAGATCCAACCAGTATTGAAAGGAAGGTTCCTCATTCGCAGAAAATTAAAGTACCGACGTTAGTGGTAGACGTCACTAAAACCTCGGGTTTTTTTATTTCAGACTGTGACAAAGGTGACAAAGGGGTAGATAAAGGGTACTTCACTACCCTGGCCTACGGTACTAGAATCAAAAGTCTTACAACTCGAAATTCAATTGAAAAAGTGAGAGCAGAAAGAGAAAGGAGTTCTCCGAAAAATCAAGGAGAAGTGAAAGACGGTATTCCCACCACAGTAGACGTATAGACTTCAATAACCATAAAGAGGGCCGTTAGAACTAAGGTCGAACACGAAGAAGGTCGGGTCGCAAAGAGTACTACAGAAGACGTATATTGAATTTATTCGTCCCACTGTTATATGTAGGAACTACATGAGGAAAAGGATAAACCTTGGTCAGACAACAAAGTATAACCCTAGATTAAGAACGAAGGACTGGACGTATATCCAAAGAGTTCTCCGTCCAGCCCACCAGACCATAAGGGTAGAGAAAGTCTTAAAAGGTGTCAAATAACACTAGGTGTGTCAGTTTCCGAAACCGTATCAGTTATTTCGTCTTTATCTACTATGTAATATATGTACCTTATATATGAGAAGAACACACCGAGAATTAACGAGTTGAGACACGAACTCTTAAAGTAGACATAAAAACTTACATTCGTAGTTAATTAGAGTGTCGATATATTATAAGGTGAGACACTGAGTTAGTATTAAAAAAGGATAAAATTTTTCGTAACGGATCAGATTCCAATACTTTTACACAAGGTAGGTTTTCCCATAACGAAATAGAAACTTAAATAGAGAGGTTGGGTTATAACGATACCAGACTTATAGACATAAGACGGGACTTGAGTATACAACTTTAGAATTAGGGGTTCCATCACCATAATCTCTACCCCGTAACGTCTCTACTAATCAAGTATTTCCGTCTTGGGAGGACTTACTCTAATTTGAGTCCTCTCTGGGAAAAGACCGTTCCCCCCAGTATCGTTGTGCTGTAGTAAGTACTTACTCCTTCGTCTGGGAGTGGTCTACGGTTAAAAATACCATAAAAACAATGTCGTTGGGTTTTCCTGATTCTGTGTAGACCTTGACTAACAACACACATTACTCTTCATCTTCAGTTATTTGTAAAAGAAGGTATGTCTATAGGGTGACTAGGTCGTACTAAATAACTTTTCTGGAAAAAGGGACGACTTAAAGTACCAGTAAAACAGTATTTAGTACACTAGTATATACATACCTAGATAAGATAACCTGTCAATAGACAAGAATAAGATCATAGTGTGTCAAAACTAATAGGTATCGAAATATTATTATCAAGGACGATATCACACTCAGGAAGCATAAACAAGAAGAAGTTCTTTTCGAACCGAAAAGAACCGGAAACGTAAAGGTATACTTAAAGTCTTAACTAAACATAACTAAACATGTAACGACCCCCCCTTTTTATTCGGATGTAGAACCTAAAACCAACTCTAACGTACTTCATACATTATTAGGCTTCTTTTTGAATATAGAAACATTAAGGCTCAGTAGGTTAGGTATTGTTCAGGTGAGCAAATCGAAAGGAAATAAAAAAGAGTTATATTAAAAGATTAACAATCAGGATATGTAGAAGTTAATCTAAATAAAGATTCACAAACTCAAAACCCTATGACAATATTTATAAAATAAAGGATAAACAAATAACGGTCATATATGTTCATTTATACCGAATACAGTATCGAGTCTAACGATTTATTTTATTATATTTGACTCACCGAATACTTTCACTTTCATTGAGTCAACACAGGTTAAGAAACACTGGAGTACCTAATATGTCAGGTACTTTAAGAGGTCCGATCTTATGAGCTCACCCATCGGTAAGGGAAGAGGTCCCCTAGGAGGGTTGGGTCCATAGATTGGATCCAGAGGGCTTAGCGTCCACCTAAGAAGTGGTCGACTCGGTGGTCCCTCCGGGTTCTTATGACCGCACCCATCGGATAGGGAAGAGGTCACCTAGCAGGGCTGGGTCCTTGACTTGGTCCCAGAGGACGTAACGTCCGTCTAAGAAATGGGTGACTCGATATTTAAATATTGTATTTAAATATAGAGTGGCAAGATCTTCGACTTTTCAGGTTCTAGTTCCATGACCGTCTAAACCACAGACCACTCCCGATAGAAGAAGCATGTATGTGTCACCGAAAAGAAGACACAAGAGTGCACCATCTTTCCCAGTCCCTAAGGAGACCTGTGAAAACATCCCCGTGATTAGGGTAAGTACCCCAGTCTCGGGTTTCTGCGGTAAAGGCTTATGGAAGTAGCAACTTCAATCCTAAAATTTTATGCTTAAAACCTCCCTTGTGTTTGCAAGTAAGATGTCGTTGATTAAAAACATACAACTAAAATATAGGTCACAGGAAATACATAAGAGAATAATTAAGATTCTTAAATAGATATTTAAGAAATATTTAAAAGATACATGTATTAGAATAACAGATTTTTACTGTCAAAGTAAAGAAGGAAAAGTTAGAGGTACTGAAAAGAAAGAAGGGGAAGGGAAAACACCCGAAGGGAACACGGAGTCGACCAGTTCTTAGACGGACGTCACACCCTCTGGCCCAAAGTTAGGGACCCAACCCTTCTAGGGGACCTCTTCCCTTTCCGATGAGCGAGGTCACAGGACCTCTTAAGATACCTGACATATCAGGTTTCCTACCGTTTCTCCGTCTGTCCTGACACGTTGAAAGTGAAAGTGAACGGAAAACGAGACCGATCTGGAGATCAATATTGCAATATACACCAAAACAAAACGACTCAACGATTTAACACAGACTAAGAAACGCTGGGGTACCTGACATCGGGCGGTCCGAGAAGACAGGTACCCTAAGAGGTCCGTTCTTATGACCTCACCCAACGGGCAAAGGAGGAGGTCCCCTAGAAGGGCTGGGTCCCTAACTTAAGAGTAGAGGACGTTACCGTCCGACTGAGAAATGGTGACTTGGTGGTTCCTTCGGGTCAATGTTACACCCGTACGAATTGGGTCAGGATCATAATTCTTCTAAAGTCATAAGATGGTCACTCTTACTACAAACGACACCCATTAAACATCTATAACAAATAGTGTAATTCCTCCCAGATAAAAACCAACCGATTTTTAAAAGTAGTGTTCACTTACAACTTAATTAAATAGTTTTTGAAAAAGACGTAAGTTCTACTAGTACACTAAAATGAGAGAAACACTTACACCAATTGATTCAAATACTAAAAATTTACAATTTGGATGAACGTTTGGATTTGTCGTGAGTCGAAAGATATAGTGACCTAAACTAAAGGATTATAAAACAATTCTTAAAAAGTCGTTACAAATACTCTTTCCACCCAAACGTCAAAAGAGTCTTACGAATAGTCTCAAAAATTTAGTTCAAATACGAAAAAAAATTTTTTCAGACTCTTTAAAACGAAGACAAATTTAATATATTCCCAATAAAAAGGAATTTAAAAGTCTTTTAAGTAACTATTCGAGAGACCCGGATCTAAAAAGAAACCCTTTTCCGAAAATTTATTACCCAAGTTTAAAAATTTTGTATGTGTCTTGATCAGTATATAAGATAAAGAAAAAGGAGAGTCGAAACCATTCAACACAAAAAATTGTTTAAACAGATATAGTGGATTTAACAGTTCAAAAAGACTTATGTCAATAAAAATCGTACGAAAATAACACGGCAGATGTCACTATCGAGGGAAAGTAACGACAACAACGACTAAAACCCATAAAAAAAAAAATGAAAAGAACTAGTCAGAACCAAAATAATTCAAACGATTAGAAAAGTTTTGGTTAAAAACTCAAACAACTAAAAGACATAATATATACAACCTAATAATAAAGGAACTAAACAAAAAATAGAGATAGTAAATAAAGGAATCCAAACTGACGATGAGAAAAAGATCAAAGAACTCTAATTATACACTTATTCAACTCAAAAAAAGACAAAGGTAATAATTAGAGATCAAGTTAAGTTCCACCATTCTCTTCTATAAGAATTCATAAAGTTGTAAAACTGTAACGACTCTGATAACAAGCAACCTTCCTGACTACGACTTCGACTTTGAGGTTTTGAAACCGGTGGACTACGGTTCTCGACTGAGTAAACTTTTCTGGGACTACGGCCCTTTCTGACTCGTGTCCTCTTCCCCTGTTGTCTCCTACTCTACCAACTTACCGTAGTGACTGAGTTACCTGTACCCAAACCCACCTGAGGCCCTCAACCACTACCTGTCCCTCCGAACCGCACGACACCAAGTACCCCAGCGTTTCTTAGCCTGTGCTGACTCACTGACTTCACTTGACTTGACTATAATATTATGTGACCAAAATTATTTACAAGGTCCATATGAACTTTACTTATACTTTACCAGTAATCATCCACATTAAAATACACGTTTCGTTAATTTAGCCCAAACGCTTAATATGACAATAATAGAAGATATAGGAATGACTAAAAAATAAAAATCGAATAAGATAGTCGACAACTCTTTCAATACGATTACGACGGGTAATAATAACAACAAAACTTGTAAAAAGGAAAAGTAAGACAGGTAAAACCAAACTAAATAAAACTTTGTTACGATAACCCACATATCTTTGAATCCCGACATTATAGAAGGATAACCTGACTGGAGAGAAATAGAGACTATTATAAAGAATGAAATTTCAAGTGTAACGCAATATGACCATCTAAGTGTATTAATAAAAGTAACAACAATCACAACGTACTATATAAATAGAAAGGAAAATGTAATTTGTAAAGAAACAATTATATAAATTTCGTATGTCAACCCAAAAAAATTTGGATCAGACTTTTAGTATCAGAAAATGAAGTTTAAATCACGTCAATGTAAGTCACATCAACGACCGTATTAATCCAAAGATCTATAATAGAATAAAAAGTGAAAGACAATTCGAGAAAGTATAAGGAAAAAAGGAACAAAATACGAAAACAGGGAGGAAAAACGGAAAAAATCTAATAAATTTTAAAATTTAATAACTAAAAAAATAAGATTATTGAATATTTATTATGTAATCAAAGAATACGACTATTATCAATAGGATCTCTAATGTTTTGTATCCAAATAATGTCTTAATATTTTTAATAATAAAAATGGTGAGGAGACTATAAAAATATAGGAATTTGGAAGGTTCGACAAATTGGAAGAACGGAAAAGACAAGAACAAAACGTAAAATCAACATGTATCTAAAAATGAGAGGTTTTTGTAATTTTAATAACAAAACGCGTCAATTATCCTTAAATATTTATAGGTACATGAATGGGAAAAGTTACAAAAAACAAGGAAGGTCGTAAAAAAAAAGACTTTTATCTGAACGTTACGTCGGTGATACTCAATTCATACAATCAAATTCATATAAACTCTACCTTAAAACTAATATGTTAGTGGTTTTTATCTAACATTCAAACCCATTCTGTTGAAATCACAGTTCCAGTCCGTTATTATAACTAAAAAGTCATTTCAAGACTCAAATGAGTCAGTTTAAGTCTACGAATGACTTACCACAAGAGGTCAAAAGTCTCTCACAATTGTAAATGGAGAGTCAACTGTGACGATTATTGAACTAACACCACAACAAGTGAGTGATTTAGGGACCCAACCCTTCTAGGGTACCTCTTCCCTTTCCGATGGGTGAGGTCATAAGACCGGACCTCTTAAGGTACCTGACATGCCAAGGTATCCTAGTGTTGCGCAGTCTGTGGTGACTCGTCGAAAGTGAAAGTGAGAAGTCAGTGATTCAACTCAGTCTGAGAAACGTCGGAATATCTGACTTCGGACAGTCCGAGGGGATAGGAGGTGATAGAAAGTCTCAAACGAGTTTAAGGACAGGTAACTCAGCCACCACGGTAGATTGGTCGAGTAGGAGACGGTGGGGAAGAAGAAAACTGAAGAGGAAAACATTGGGCGGTCCGAGGAGCCAGGTGCACTAAAAAGTCCGTTCTCAGAACCTCACCTAACGGTACAGGAGGAGGTCCCCTAAAAGGACTGGGTTCCTAACTTGGGTTCAGAGGACGCAGAGGATATGACGTTCGTCTAAGAAAGGGTAATTCAGTGACCCCGCGGGGGTGGTTGAACTGTCTATTAAGAAAGGGTAATTCAGTGACCCCGCGGGGGTGGTTGAACTGTCTATTAAGAAAGGGTAATTCAGTGACCCCGCGGGGGTGATTGAACTATCTATTAAGAAAGGGTAATTCAGTGACCCCGTGGGGGTGATTGAACTATCTATTAAGAAAGGGTAATTCAGTAACCCCGCGGGGGTGGTTGAACTATCTATTAAGAAAGGGTAATTCAGTAACCCCGTGGGGGAATTCGGTAACCCCACGGGGGGTGGTTGAACTATCTATTAAGAAAGGGTAATTCAGTAACCCCGCGGGGAAATTCAGTGACCCCTGCGGGGGTGATTGAACTACCTATTCGGTTTTTCTGTTTTGTGACCCCTAGTACCTTCCTTTCTCTGAGGAAATCTAAGTGTGTGGAATGTGACTTGGGTTCAGGGGACTACGGACCCAGTCCAAAGACTGATAACATAGTTGATCCTTATGGATTCTATTGAGTATACAGATATTTCTTTTCATACCGATACCTTTTATGTGGGGAGTTTTATATGTTAAATTCCTGCTGAAGAATTTACCTGTGGGAGAAGGAAGAAAAATATCGAGGAATAGATCTAAAAATTTTGAGTTTTGTGTGTATTTGTAGACGGACATCGTTTGTATCATTCAAAGGAGGGTCAATCTTCGAGTGTAATTTCGGTGTGTCTTCGCTCTTTCCCTTTCACTCCGCCTAATACAAATAAAATCAGAAAGACAAATCAAAAGGAAAGGTCCGTGACCTGACTTGAATCAAAATTCTTGGGTATCACTCGTAACTAATATATAGACATAAATAATCATAAAACGAAAATCTTTAAAAATCTATGTTTTTAGGGTTCTCATAAAACCCTTGAAGAGTGACCACTATAGATCTAACATAAGTCACCTTTCACTTGTTTGTGTATGGGGTTTCTCGGTAATTATTTTATTTGGAGACCTCATATATCCCGAGAGGACGAGAAGATCGTGTTCTATCTTATCCATGAATGATTGTAATTGATTGACTTACTTAATTACTTTTTATGGAGTCATATATCGACGTACCCCCGAAGGAACCACCGAGTCTGTCACTTCTTAGACGGACGTTACGTCCTCTGGACCCAAGCTAGGGATCCATTTCTAGGGGACCTCTTC
Organism: Capra ibex; assembly: GCA_006410555.1. NCBI lineage: Eukaryota > Metazoa > Chordata > Mammalia > Artiodactyla > Bovidae > Capra > Capra ibex. Next base: position 21,524,420 of record SJYO01018757.1, on the reverse strand, counting down.
CCGTACCGTTGGGTGAGGTCATAAGAACGGACCTCTTAAGATACCTGTCTCCTCGGACCGCCCGATGTCGGGTACCCTAGCGTTGCTCAGTCTGTTCTGACTCGTCGATTGTGGATGAACGAATGAATAGATCGACACAGAGGAGTTAAATGGGTTTCTAAGAGAACCGGGGTAAGTGTCTCTACCGTCGTGGTGGTGACTTTGTCGTTAATGAAAGACAATTTAAACATCAGCTCCTTCTTTTCCTACGTCTGAGTCTTTGGTGCAATAATAGGTACGGGGTTTACGACACGATGAGTCGAAACACAGTATCGTCTGTCCGAAGGAGAGAAGAGGTCCACTCCGAACGGGGGACGGTGCGACACTCTTCCTTCGTAAACTAAACCTCATCACCAACTGTGAGACGGCCTGTGCACACGGAAGAGGGGTCAAGGATGCAGACTCTTAAGGACGACAAGTGTCAGAGACGACATTTCCTGTCCGGATTTACCGAGACTGGGGTGGGGTACAGGTAGAGCGGGGTTAGACTTATCTGGTCCTCGTCGGAGTGCCTGCCGGTGAGAGAGTTTTAGACTAGGCTTAATGTCTGTACCGGCAGTCACCGACACCCGAGGACGAGTCTCGAGTGCAGACCTGACTCCAACCGTGGTCACGTACGGCTTCACTTTATGTTGGTTTCAATGAACTTTCGGTTTAATATTTATTAGTCTCCTTCGGTTGAGAAATCTCCCTTCCGTAATCTATACGAAATTTTTTTTTTCGGTGTGTTCCTTTTCTCAGTTTTCTCTTTCTCACTTTTTCTCTCTCTCTCTTAGTCTCTGGGTGACTGTAAGATCAAGGGTCGAATCCAACGATACTGTAGGTGGACCTGAAACGAAGGACGGAGACCTACAGGCATTCTAACGGTCAAAATAGAAATGTCCATTGAGGAGAAAAATTAAACTCAATTAAGTGCACTCTAATCTAAGGACCGTTGGTTGTCGGAGAACTGACTACCCAAAGGGAAGGGCTGGCCGTGGGACGAAACTACGTCGGGAAGAGAGAGGACACTCCTTTCTTGTACTGGTCTTTTTGAGGGGGTATAGTTTAACAGACCGAAGAGGTCGTTATAGAAATTTTTCGTGACGACACTCTCACGTCGTAATCTGTGGTTCCTTATTATTAAGGGTTATGGTAAAGACCGTAACCAATCTTATATAAAACCTTAGAAGGGTCTCGTTCAAGAAAATAGAGTCGTCGACTGGTACGAGAGACGGATTTTCTCGACGAATAGTAATACGTCTTTGTAAAAAGATAAGGGGATGTTGTGTGTGTGTGAGTGTGTGTATGTTTTGAGAAGATAGTTTAACATTCACGGACTCTTATCCTTTCCTAATACAGGAGTGGTAGAAACGTATGAACCGTGGAATCATATACTTACATAAAATACTTCCGACTGGGGATATTGTAAGTGAATCTACCTATGAATAATATATGTATTTAACTTGTTTATGAGAAAGAGGTGGAGAGAATTTAAAATGTTACAGTCTTGACTGTAAGAGTCTTTGAAAGGAAAGGGGAAAACGATGAGAAAGACCTGAAGGTACACTTGAAACGATCTTACCAAACTTCTCCTACTCTTTCTGTCCTTTCGTCGCAAATGAATCGGGTCCTTTTCTTCTAAATCCACAGGGTCCGTATCAGTGTTCCAGTACTAATTACTCCGGTTATATCCATAAACTTCCCTAAAAGACTCGGTCGTGTTGGAGGACAAGGTAGACATGTGAGGGTTGTAGCCAGGTATTTAGGCGTTCCAGTGCAGGTAATGGACGGTCAGTATTTCGACTTAAAGGTCACTCCTGTAAGTCGTCTACAAGTAGTTACGTTCACAGTCGTGTATTTGGGTCGCCGACGCTTCCTTCCCGATGTGACACGTTAAAAGGTGAGGAAGGAACCTTTTCCCCGGTAAGAGTGTCTGAACTGGATACCGGTTACTTCCTAATAATTATCTTTGAGAACTTAGGTCACGATAAGTATTTATGAGAAATTCCGTTCAATAAAAGCACGTATTTCCTGACAAAAAAGATCGTTAGTAATTGTAAAATAAAGGGAAAACGTACAGTAATTTCCGATCTCATTATAAGTCTTGTGAGTTCTTTTAGTATATACCTTTATTTACTTTTAATAAAACACTCGCACAAACCAAGTGAACGTATAATACGTGGACAGAAAAGACCAAGTCATTATACTAAATAAAACATTTGTACGGTCAAAAATGTCTGAGTCAGTAACAATTACATCTTCGACTTAGTAAGTAGGTAGTCAATTATGTGAATGAAAGGAAAAGAAAGAGATATACAAATAGTAATATAATCTTTTTATAATCCTCAAGAAAGTAACACCCATGAAGAGGGTAAACCAACACAGTAAACCAAGTGTTCATTATACCATTTCGACAATATTTGAAACACTACAAAGTATAAAGATAAGTATTATAACTCAGTTTTGGAACTCAGTACAATTTAGGAAGTCATAAACTTTAGTCTACGGAGGGTATACTCTCCATTTGTCTCTCAGACCTTTCCCAGTCTATCTTTCCTTTGAAGAAGACTGGCACTCTTTCCGGTCAGTCTGAAACTTCAGATCATCATCTGGATATCCTTAGATGAAAACTTCAATAAACTAGTAGAACAAAGTTATTCTTAGATCAAGTAGGGTAGAATCTTATATTAGTGGGTCCTATAACTCAAGTAAAATTACATAATGGAACAATCCGTGTAGAGTAATAAACAAGGTCTATAGAAGTTCCTTTTCTTTACATCTCATGTCATTTGTTATAATGTATCTCGGTCTGACACTAAAATCCCTCCCTCGCGCAATTGACCCTTCTCTTGACTTACGATCAGTGATTCCATAACGGTTACTCAACTTACCAAGACGATAAATTAAACCAAAAGAAGACGGAGTCAAAGGGGAAGTCATTTTACTCTAAGAAGGAGACTGACTTTAGAGTGAGATTCCGAGTAATTGGAAAAAAAATAATAAAGAGAAAACTGGGTTTACACACTGTGATTTGTAGGGTTAATACTATGTAAATTGTTAAATGATAAGTCATCATGAGAACGGACCCTTTAGGGTACCTACCTCCTCGGAGCACCCGACGTCAGGTACCCCAACGATTCTCGGACTGTGATGACTCGCTGAAGTGAAAGTGAAAAGTGAAAGTACATAACCTCTTCCTTTACCGTTGGGTGAGGTCTCAAGAACGGACCTCTTAGGGTCCCTGCCCCCTCAGACCACCCGACGATAGATACCCCAGTGTGTCTCAGCCTGTACTGACTGTTGAATCGTCGTCGTCATCGTCGTCGATAGAACATAATTTACGTTATTAATAATAGCCAACGGTATTATAAAGGAAAAGAATGAAATAGTAACCTCTTTTGACTTAATTTTTCTTCTCAAATAATACTTAATAAAGATTTTTTTGAGTCTCTTTATTAAACAATATCTGTTATCGAGGATAGATTCGGTGATACGATAACTGAAAGACCAATAAGGGTTCTTTGAAATTAACGAGAATGCTTTTCTACTCGTATAAAGGTACACCTCTAAAAGTCTATCTTACATAGTCTGTTACACTCATCTTGTTTCTCGAAAACTGTACAAAACGGAAAAAAAAAAAAAAAAAACCACGTCAAAGTGTACAGAAATGACAGTATTTTTATTAGTAGTCACCTTCCTTTTATCTAGTAAACTGGTAAAGGGGAGGGAGAGGAGGGTTAAGACGTAACTTTTGTAAGGTTAGTTTACTCACCACTACAGTCTTCCTCTAAGATCTAAAGGAAAGTCTTGGTTGTGTCTTACCCGATTTGGTATTTTAGCGGTGACTACCAGTCTTTACTAACTGGCGACTGTCAAAGTATACCGAGTTCAGTTCCTCGAAACTCAAACATAAGGTCGGGACTCCCAGTGAACGTATAGTCGAGTCCCGTCAATGAGTTACAGACTCAGAACCAAACACTTCATCCTTATTGTGGGTGAAACCTTCCAACTACGTTTCGAATCGTTACATATCTTTGTGACAGACCACTCTTATTTACAAGTTCTTTATTAATTGCCATGTTATAATAAAATATTAGTTACATTCATTGAATCCCTCAAAGAAGGGACCGGGAAATCATTAAAGGTGTATATACCGTTTCCGCTATCAACGATACCATCTCTCTTTACCTTTTACAAATGATCTGTGCTAAAACTTTCGGGGTCATCGAAATTTTCCGGAAGGTAAGGGTAGGACATACGTAACCATACAGGATCATTCCAGTGTCTATTTCACACTGTATATGAGTCACCTCATCGATTTATCCTCTACATGACTTCGTTTAGCTCTTGTCTCAATTTTTTTTTTTTAGTTTTGTGACTCGTTTGTAAGAATTGAAAACCGTCTCCTTGACCTGACGGGTTTAGGGGTACTGAGAATCCCAATAATTATCGCTGAGCAAAACGGTAATAAACCCCGTCAATATATGAATATATAGTACGTCGTACACACTCCGAAACTTCCGAGCTACCGGAAAACCTTTTACACAAGGAGACCTTGTTCCTCCTCCGGTACAACAGTAGGCACAGTGTAGACGGTCCGACGTGAGTAGTGTCCGACTCCTGGTCGGTCCGGGACGTCGCGACGGACCTTACGCCGAGGTAGACGAACCGGTCTCGGTACTACTTCAGTGGTCAATGCGTTGTCATCATTAAACGTCGATAAATACTGGTAAAATTATCGATTTCAGATCTAATCTTCCGACACAAATGTACGGCACGCCGTCTTACCAAGGCACTTAGTAAGGACGTCATTGAAAACCAGTTTGGGTAGTTGGTTCATTACTTTTTGGTTGGTCAACTAGGACTCCGACTCTACTTGTCCAGAGGTTTAATCAGAGGTGAATGAACTACGAGGAGTTTAGACTCCGATTTGTCTGAGACTGTTTACAAGTGTACAACTCCAAACCCCTTCAGTAAGACGGAATGGGTACTAAATTAAATTTGAACTCCGATTGGTTTTATCGAACAAACATCGGATAGTTTACAAGTGACGTGTACCTGAAATTAATAATTCCTTTTCCCGTGTAACTGGTTTCCATTTCTTACAGGTACAATCTTTAATTCCGGATTACGGGAGGTAGGACCCTACGTCAAGACCAGAAGGAAGGGACTATTCTGACGGAAGGGTCCTCGGTTCCGGTATGACTGAGAAACACATGTACGACCAGACAAGAAAAAAATTTTTTTTTTTGAACTTTTTTTACATTGGGACTGAAAAAATTACAAGAAACAAGACTGTTCTATTTTTTGACACACCCTTTGGAACGAAAAGACCTCGTCAAAAAGGTCTCATTAGACCCTTCGACTGAAGACCCGATCAAACCAAGTTTATTTTGAGAAAAGATAAGAATAACAACTAATAAAATCAACTGTTGAGGGGAGGGACGGGTACGTGTGTCGGAGGGGAGGCGACGGGAGGGTCGTTTCATCCCGGGACGTTTGGGATAGGGAAGTTTTATAAGTCTTGGGATTCTGTATTTCACTCAGTCGCCTCAAAACCTTTGAGGACTTCTCACAGACATTTGTTTGACATGAAGTCTTTTACAGATAAACCCCGTACATAAATAAAAAGTAACAGTGACGAGACAATACACTGAAGTTAATCACTGGGACTGTCGAGTAAACGTAGTTCTAGTCATTTTGTGAGTAAACAGACAAAGGTGACTGATCTCCAAAATCAATTAATAGTGAAGGACTGTCGGCCTTCCAGTCCGATAAAGGAAAACAAAGTGTACCGTCAATTAGGGGAGTAATTCCCACTACCTTTTACTTATTAATTTGAAAACGGTAAAAGAATAAAGTCCATTACTCTCCGGGACTCTAGGGTCTCCATGGTAAGCTCTTCGGACCCTACACAACTCCTGAGACGAAGGACGTCTGTGCACTCAAAGAGAGGAGACCAAAATACCATTTACCGCTGGGTGAGGTCACAAGAACGGACCTCTTAGGGTCCCTGGCCCCTCGGACCACCCGACGGCAGATACCCCAGTGTGTCTCAGCCTGTGCTGACTTCACTGAATCGTTGTTGTCGTTTCAATTCGATTCCAAGAAGGGGATTTACTTTTGTTGAAACGGTGAGTGATCGATACACTGAACCCCTTTCCGTCGAGTGGAAACCTGTACTTTCAAAAAGAGTAACATTTTCCCTCTCTTATTACAGGTCGAATCTGTTGACAACATTCTTAATTTACATACTTACTTTCCATGTTTGTTCTTCCGGACGGTGTCCCATTCTCAAGTTAGTTACACTTACTTAATCTCCTGAAGGGACCACCAGGTCACCAATCCTGAGGGACGAAAACGGTGGTTCCCGGATCCAAGATAGGGACCAGTCCCTTGATTCTAGGACGTACGACACCACACCGTTTTTTTGTTTTGGTTTTTGTTACACTTACTTAATACAATAGTGAAAGTCATAGTGGGACTCGTTTAGTGGAAGACTTACAACACCAATAGTCCGGAGGTAGTTTGGAGAGGAACGTCTCTGGAACGAGTGTGGACCCAGTTTTCAAATGAAACTGGGTGACCCCGTTTTTAATCCAAATTAACGGAATCCGAGTCCTCTTTTTTGGGTCCAGAATCCCTTAAGTTGAAAATGGGTAGGGGAAGATTAATGAGGTCTTCTAATCCTCTCTCTCCCTTCCTCTGCCACCATTTTTTATCTTCCTGTGACTAAAGTCCTGAGTCTTCTGACGTGGACCACTCTCTTCCACGGAGACCGGGAAGAACCCCAAGAAGTAGAGTGACCTTCAACCGAGTGGGAACCCGGAGGATCAGGACAAGGCAACTCTGATCAGTCCTCTGATGGAAACATGACTCAGGAGAGAGTGGGTTGGTACGAATCCCCCGGATACTCGAAAATTCACGACTGATTTTCATCTGATCGGGATGATTCCTTTAGTGCCGGGGTACTCCTTATGAAAGTTCTGATAACTCGATTAAAAAGAACGATGCGGTCCGTCACCTGATATGTTCCATTCCTATCACGAGAGGTTCTACATCTCAAGACCCTTTCGAGGTATCTCTTTTCCACTAGAGGTGACCCAAAACTTTTTGACTATCCTAAGTCTACGGTCTTTTTTTTCTCCCTTCTACCAGGTTCAGTCATTTCTTTTACTCGTTTCACCCTTCCCAGACCCTACACGGACCTTGACCCTTAGAAGGGTCTCTGTCCTGGTACCTAACACATTCCCTCATTACCATCGACCCCACGAGTCTGTCTGTACTTGGTCACTCGTACCTAAGGTCCCAACTCAGTTTAGAAATCTGAAACGGGATGTCAGTCCTATGTCTGCAACCTCACACCTTCGTTTCACACAACCCTACACGTACACATTACCCGCCCCGATTCGAACCACCCTCCTCGGACCCCAGACCTCATTGATACTGGACCCTTACTTTTTCTTTTATTCTATGTGACCCTACGATTACACTAATATACGTTTCCACTACCTCTGGTGACGAGTTGTGATTTAAATTTTTGACTAAAACAGTTAGTAATAACGACAAAATAAGCGATTCAGTACAGACTGAAAAATTGTTGGGGTACCCGAACATCGGGTGGTCAGAGGAGACAGGTACCCTAAAGGGTCCGTTCTCATGAACTCACCCAACGGTAACAGGTCCCCTAGAATGGGTGGGTTCCTAGATTGGGACAGAGGACGTCACCGACCGTCTAAGAAAATAGTGATTCGGTGCTCCCTTCGGTTTAAAACAGTACGAAATCAGTTTAAATAGGTTCTTATGAAAAGAGGAAATTTTTCAAGAGTATTCTTCGTCGAGAGTTTGACGAAGGCCTCCTTATTTCCAGTGTTCCCCTTTCACTCACCTCATGCTCACTAACTCTCTCGCTGTGTCATGTCCACAGAAAACTTTTTTGTGTAATACTCAACAACGAAACTACTCTGTTCATGTTAGAGTATCAGTAAAGTAAGGGAGTAGCCACAACCCTTTATGAGGGACACAGCAGGGAATTTCTCATCTTTTTGTAGAATTGTTACTATGTCAATCGTTCAAAATACTAAAAATTGACTTTTTGAAACTTTTAATTTGGACCTGCTCTTGAATCTATTGGAAAGTAAGAAAATGTCTGTCTCTCTGCCTTGGTCTCCCGTTGGGTGGTCCTTTCGGTGACTCGACACACGTGGTCCGGGTAGTGAGTTCCATTGACGAAACGGTGTACCAGACTGGAGAAAGACGAAACGACGGACTTAGGGGTTTCTGGTAAAATAACGACTATGCCTTCTCAACCACGAAAGGTAAAAGAGAAAGATTTCAGTTCTTGAGAAAATTGTCTATTTAAGGAGTGTAAAGAGGAATGACGTATGAAAAAAGGACAAGTACCTTAATTCAGAAAGTAACGCCCCATTGGGAACACAACTTGTATGGAACTGAATACCTCCACAATGTCACCCTACCTTTCACCTTAGCATACCCTGTGACAGAACCGGTCAGGAGAGTTGACCACAAACTCCAGTCCGTTCCACTGTTTCGTAGTCGTTTTACGACCGGGACTTGAATGGACACAGGTGCGACTAACAGGAGGGTCAAGGAACCTCCCTTCGTACCTTGACGGGCGGTCGCTCAGTGTACTCAGTTAGTGACGGGGGAGGGGAGACACACTCAGAGATCGCCTTTCCCCTACCCCTGGATTCTACTAAGATCATGGTTAAGGTTACACCCTACCCCAAAGGGAACACACGCACACACACGATTCAACGAAGGTAGTCCAGGTTGGGAAAAGTTGAGATACCTGACATTGATCGATCCAAGGAGATAGGTACCCGAAGAGGTCCGTTCTTGTGATCTCACCCATGGTACGGGAGGAGGTCCCCCAGATGGACTGGGTCCCTAGCTTGGGTGTAACCATCCGTCCAAGAAATGGTGTTCACGGTGGACCCTTCGGGTATGGTGGTCCGTTAAGAGTCAGTGGGAGACCTCCAGGATGTTGAGTTAAGACTGTGATAAAGGGACCTCTATCGTAGTCTGGGGTGTCGATTCCCGAGTCAGGATGTTCTGACGGTGGGGGGTGGAGGGTGAGTAGAAGAGGTCTACCGTCCATGTCCAGGTCCAACAGGCGACCCGAAGACTTCGTAGCCGACATCTAACTCTAAGGTTGATGGGAGAGGAACCCAAGCTAATTAAACGAACCCAAGCTAATTAAACGATTTCACCGAATGTCTTAAGTCTCTGTGTGAAATGAACGATCTAGTGGTCAAATAATATTTTCCTATATTGAGTCCTTTTCGGGTTACCTTCTTTACGAATCCCGTTCTATGCCTCTTTTTCGCGTCTGGGAGGCACGGGGGAGGTTCCGACGATGAGAGGGGAGTAGAGATGTACGAGTGGGTGGACCTTCGAGAAGTTCGGGGGATGACAAAAATATACTCATCCGAAAATATAACACCTCCGAATGAGTGTATTGTTCTAGTTACTAATTGAGGTGAAGGTCGGGACGAAGGGAGAGATCTCTTCACCACCCACCCGACCTTTAAGTTTCGAAGATGAGTACCGAACGAGAAAGACCACTGGTCAGAGGTAAGTCCTCGGTGGGTCTCAGCGGAGTAATCTTTATTTCTACGTGGATCATACGGATAGTGAATGCTTAAATATTTCCAAAATCCTCGGGACACAGTCCCTACCCCTTTTTTCGGTTTACACATAAAGTATAATATTTAGCGTTATAGTAACCCGGGGAGGAGACTGGAGTGTCTTTAGAACCAAAGGATGTCTCATGGGTATCCGGAGTTTTAAGGAGTAAGAGGTGGAAAGAATTGTACGAAGAGAGACGTAGAATTGTCGGTGTGACTCATCGGTCACAGGACCGGACTGGAGTCCGTGTCCTTCAGGACCGGTGGTCTTCGACATTCGAATTAATTGTCTTTGAGTTTGTCAACATAAAATAATTTTACAAAATAATTTCACATGGATCCCGTTCTCGTACACATAAGTTCTTAGAAACTTTCCGAAATTAAAAATCGTGTTGGGTCACTTCATGGGTTCACCACACAAAAGTAGTCACACAACGAGGTAATTTGTGTCCGGTCATTACTCTAGAGAGACCTACAGACCGAACTACCATAAAGGTAGGTTTTTAACCTAGTTTATCTTTATATTACTATCCACCATCCAAAGAATTCGGTTTAAGTCCAAAAGTGTACAATATTTATAATCGAAAAAGACATTTGAAATTTTAAAAGTCTTAATCGATCTTAAAACTTAGAAAATACTGGTGGAATTTAAAAATAAAAAACGAGTAGTCTAGTAATAAAAAGCCATAATAACACAAAGACAAGACCGTCAAAGGACAGTCTGGTATTTACCACTCCGCTCAACCTAGAAGATTAAGGTCCATAAGTAGAGTGAAGGAGAAAGAAAGACAGTCACAAAGAATTGGATACTAAGAAGTCGATCGAAACCTTAGTAGACCACCACTGAATATAACTCGGATCTTTTCCAACTCAACTAAGAAATAAGTCTGGAAGTGTCTTACACAACCTACGGTCGGCATACGGTCCTTACAAGATTCACGATACCTTTAGTACCACTTATTTTTTATCGGGACGGAAGTACTTCAAATGTAAGGTCAACCCGTCTGTTCGTTAATAGTTTACTAGTATGTTATTCGTACTTTTATCATTGTTTGCCCTATTTCCTTTTTTAATGCCCATTCAATTCTGGATTAAAGGTCACCAATGTTACAATAATCAATCCTAAGGCAGAAACCCTTAGATAAATTTGATAAAAAAATTTTTGATTTTAACTACTTTTGGTTTTGTTTACATTTAGAATCTTTGTGTAAAAGTAATATGACATTACCGGTAAAAAAGTAAAAGACGGATCGTGAAGAAAGATAAAATACCATTGCTTCGGGTGACGTCGAGAGTCCTTACCACTGCACTACGTTTTCTCCTGTTAAACTTAGGAAGACGTCCTAAACGACGACCCTTCTGAAAGAGGTACAACTAGAGTCTCCCCTCTCCTACACTCAAACTCTACTCCAAAAGGTACGAGAAGAGGGGAGTTCAAGAGGTGACCGTGGAGATTTCAACACGTCTCACTTCGGTCGGACGTCTCTATCCGTTTCTGTTCTCTTAGGGTCACCCCCAAGGACTGGAACCTAGTCAGAAGTACCTAAAAAGGTACCAAGTCTATGTCTGATATTTAAGGATAAAGGTCGAAATCACTTAAACTCAGGTAAAGACGGTGAACGATTACTACTCAGGCGTAATTGTCTTTCGTTCGTAAAGTACGACATTTTAACAGAATTCCACCGACCCGACGGACCCGTATAGAAGGTCACTTAGGTGACTTCAAGACTAAAAGAAGGAATTAGAGGAATTTCGTTGTAAAGATATGTGTTACATGTGTTTAAGAAACAGACTCCCGTCACCCTCTTTCCCCTACGGTAGTCAGAACTACTAGTTCAGAAGTAACAACTAAGTATAAGTACTCTCTAAGGACTTCAAGACTAACCACTTACGGGTACGGTCTACAGTTTCCTCAATGGTATAACGTAGTATACTTCTCCGACCCCTAGAAAAAAATTGAAACATAAAACATAACCCTATATCGATTAACTACTTGTTACGATACGATCAAAGGACACTTGTCGTCTCCCTGAGTCGGTAAGTATATGTACATAGGTAAGAGGGAGTTTAAGGCGGGGGTAAGTCCGACGGTACATTGTAACTCGTCTCAAGGTATACGACATGTCATCTAGAAACAAACAATAGGCAAAATGTATGACGACACACATGTACAGGTAGGGTTTGGAGGATTGATAGGGAAAGGTGGGGGCTGGAAGAGGGACCTCCGACCCCTAGAAGCACCTCAGGTTCAGAACGAGTAGAGGTACCTTGTAACGGACGGAAAGACCCTGTCAGATACCCTGTCCTAACGTTTGTAAGACGAGATCCTCCTTCCTGCCTCTTCCGTTACCGTTGGGTGAGGTCATGAGAACGAACCTTTTGGGGTACCTGCCTCCTCGGACCATCCGATGTCAGGTAGCCCAGCGATTCTCAACCTGTGCTGACTCGTTGAAGGGAACTGAAAAGGAAAGTACGTAACCTCTTCCTTCACCATTGGGAGAGGTCACAAGAACGGACCTCTTAGGGTCCCTGCCCCCTCGGACCACCCGACGGCAGATACCTCAGTGTGTCCCAGCCTGTGCTGAGTTCGCTGAATCGTCGTTATCGTCGTCGTCCTCCTTCCCCCAACAAGAGAGAAGAAGGGTTTCCCTATATCCCCCTTGACTATCGACCGGAAATCCCAGGGTTAAAGTCGTCTATATAACCCCCGTCTGAGGGACTCCAAAAGTGGTAAAAGGGTCTTCTTTCTCTCGTGGGCAATCTCGTGGTCCCTGTCCGCGCCGTACCGGGGACTGAAGTCGAACCGTCTCTCTGGTCCAAGGTCGTCCCCCGTCGTCACTGTCGTCTCCGGACAAGGAGGTCACTTACATGGCGTCCCTAAAGCCGAATCAGTAACCTCAGTCGTCGGACCCCAGTCGTAGGGTATGTATTTGACCATGGAGTCCCTACACAAGTCTGCGTCACAGAGGATTTTCTCCTTCGACCACCTTCTTATACAAAAGTGAGGAGTTTTGAGTAAATGTACGTCCACTGTGGCAAGACGGTCAATGTTCGATGCACAGGAGTGCTTTCTGTAAGCTTGAGAGATTTGGAGTAGAAAGAGTATACATTTATCCTTATTTTTATTATTAATGGAATGACCTAACAACCTTCAATTTTACTTTTATACTCTCTTACTTCACGATCGGACCATGGTCGTTCATGAGTTCTTTATCACACTCTACGTGTCGGACGTCGACTCGACCACTTTTCCAATGGTGGGTCCTCGTGTCTTGGACTCCTGAACGATGGACCACTGCTCCTTAGGTCCCAGCCCTCACCCACTCGCAACGACAGACGTCAACTCTTGTGTCTAGGTAACGACCTCACCCGGGACCTCGCGTACCTCCTTCTCGTCGGGTTTGTGACGACTCGAAGAGCCCTCCACTAGGTGTGTCTGAGCCGTCTCTGGATTCTGTTCTTAATCCTCGAAGAGTCCTCCACTAGGTGTGCGTGAACCGCCTCTGGATTCTGTTCTCAATCCACGAACCACATGTCTTTAAAACGAAGTTCCTCTAACTCCTTCTTTTAGTCTCGAAGNAAGAGCCCTCCACTAGGTGTGTCTGAGCCGTCTCTGGATTCTGTTCTCAATCCTCGAAGAGTCCTCCACTAGGTGTGCGTGAGCCGTCTCTGGATTCTGTTCTCAATCCTCGAAGAGTCCTCCACTAGGTGTGTGTGAGCCGTCTCTGGATTCTGTTCTTAATCCTCGAAGAGTCCTCCACTAGGTGTGCGTGAACCGCCTCTGGATTCTGTTCTCAATCCACGAACCACATGTCTTTAAAACGAAGTTCCTCTAACTCCTTCTTTTAGTCTCGAAGTCACCAAAGTAACCTTTTATGCGGGGTCGTGGGGTCAGTTGGATTCTTTGAAAATGTACTTCTCGAATGAAAGACATAATTACACCTGAGTAGTTGTCGTGTATCGTTTTACCTAAGTTTCAGTGAATTCAACCTTTATCCTTAAATTCAGAGGACATAGACTTCGTACCTTCTTCGTTGTCTTCGGACTAGGTTTCGATCCTTGAGGGAGGAACTATAAGAGAAACAACTCCTTGACTCACCTTCCGTTTTATTGCCTCAATTACTTCTTGTCATTCAGAAAGGGTTGCTGAAGGAACGGTCCTGGAAAACATGTAAGGAGGAGTCTCCGACAAACCTTCGTTGTGTACAGGGTTTATACGGAACCCAAGGGAAAAGGGGTATAGAAACGGTTGGGACGTACAATAGGTAAAAAGTGAAAAGGATTAGACTATTTAGTTCGACACCAAATTAAAAGTCGAAGGACTGGTGACTCCGAGGAAAGTTTACAAATAACCCGTAAACATACAGGAGAATCTAAAGGTAATGAACTGAAAATGTTGTCTTATATTAGTAGAAATCCTAGAGAGGACAACAAAGTAAAGACAAAAGAGGAGACGAAATTTGTAACAGAGACTACTTGGAGAAAATCCTCACATAGTATGGAGCTTCGTGTGTGACTGAAACAGAAGGAAACCGTCTAAAGGCCATTATCCATCTTAGGAAAGTAGAAAACCGAAGTAGTGGTAAGTCTATGACTTTACTTTTGATTTTATTTAAACGGTCAAACCGAAATTGGAGTTAAATTTAGAAAGAACCAACCTATTTTTAGTAGGTGAACTATCATAAACTACACAAACATGAAACATTTCTAGTCTCAACTTCCGTCTCATGACATATTTCCTCAAAGTTTTCCAAATCTCATGATCTAAATCCTAAAATTTTAAGGACACACGTAGTAAGGCGGTTAAAGACATAATGAAAGTCGTTTAATAAGGGGAAAGAGAGAGTGTTACCCTCACTCCTCCTCCCAATTCGACATAGTCACTAACAGTTGAGACCGATGTGTAATCAATGGATTTTTTGAAACTTTTGATGACTACGGATGGGTGACCGGTCAATTTAGTCTTAGAGACCCGTACCCTAGACACGTAGTCATAAAAATAGTTCTTGGAGTTCACCAAGACTACCTGTGCTTCTTACCCTCAGTGATTTACCAGAACACATATAGGGAAGATCATTCATAAAGATACTAGGATTTTGTGAACTCGTCACACACCTTGGGAACTCACTGAAAATTGGTTCATTTTACCTATAAGATGAAATAAACGGTGTATTACCTTACCTCGAATCTTGATCGAATTTTTTACCGAACTCCCTATAAACGATCACCGACTTTATCAAGTACTTAGGAAAACGACAATGTTTAGGAGCATACCACAAGTACGGAGGTTTACTTAACAATGATACCCGAAAACAACTCGATTTTTCATCTATTTGTGTGTAAATTCAAGTATCGTTATAATAAGTATTATCGTTTTTGTACCTTCATTGGGTCTACAGGGTAGTTGTCTTCTTACCTATTCGTTTTACACCATATATGTATATTACCTTATAATAAGTCGGAATTTTTCCTTCCTTTAAGACAAAGGAAGCATACAATGATATACTTGGACTCCTGCAAAAGATGTAATTTACAGTCAATGTTTTTCCTTTTTTGACGTAAGGTGAATGTACTTCATGAATCTTATCAATGTCAGCATCTCTGTCTTTCATCTTAACACCAACGGTCCCCGACCCCCCTATCACCCCTACCCTCCTCCATAACAAGCTACCCATGTATCAAAGTGAAAACGTTCTACTTTTCCCAAGACACGTATCTACAACTATAACCGACGTGTCGTATTACCTACACAAATTGCGGAGAGTCAACGTGTGAATTTTTACCAATTCTACCATTTACAATGCATATACACATAAAATGAGGTTATCTTTTGTAAAAAATTCATCTACTTGTTTCTCTCTATTCGTTTACTTGTTAGAATAGTACATTTAGTGACTAAGTCTCTTACCGGATGTTGGTGAAGAAGACAGGGGTGAATCAACTCAAATCTCGCACATTTCACTTAAAACGTCCATTCCAACAGTTACTTCTCCCTTCAACACAAACGTAATTCTAGGTGAAGTTATTTGTTAGTCATCTGTAAGTCGGTTAGCGAACTAATACTTAACGTTCGTGTAAAGTGGGTCTTTCATAACCCATTATCGAACACATCATAACCCATTACACAGGTCATATCCGAGACTGGGTTGAAATGATTGTTTTATACTATGAGAGACACGTTCCTTGAAGCTCATAATGACCCCTCTGTTCTGGAACTTCTGTGTTTCTATGAGGTATTGTAAGGAGAAATAACGGACCATCTCTGAATTTTCCCAAAGGGACCACCGATTTCTGTCATTTCTTAGGCGGACGTTACACCCTCTGGACCCAAGTTAGGGACCCAACCCTTCTAGGGGATCTCCTCCCGTACTGTTGGGTGAAGTCATAAGAACGGACCTCTTAGGGTACCTGTCTCCTCGGACCACCCGATGTCAGGTGTCCCAGCGTTTCTCAGCCTGTACTGATGTGCTGTCTCTGAATGTTTACATTCTCTTCGTCGGAGTGCATTTTCAGTTCACTCCTTCCAAAGTCCTCGGAAGACGTAGAGGTAGACCCTCATTTTAGTTACGCTCCCATGCGACGAAGGACTCTTCGACGAAACTCGTACTTTTGTGCTCGAAGTAAAAATTTAGTTTGATCGTAAAAGAAAGTCCATTAATAACTGGTCCGACGACAGACCACTCAGTTATGGGTCGTGTACCGTCTCCAACCAGGTCACACTTCAAACTAAAGGGTCCGATATATCAAAGTCACTTTGTACTCCAGTCCCGTCGTTTCCAAATTCGAGAAGTCGAGGGGGAGGTGGTTTTTTTTTTTTTACGTCGTACTTTCTTACACGATCACAAGAAACTTCAAACTGAATATATTGAAGTTTAAAGTTTCTCTTTACGTAAAAAGGAGGGTGACTTAAGTCAACGAAATCTTCGTTAGACTAAAAAAAAAAATTAAAACCATCTTGACTTCTCAGGTGAATCGTAAACCCAATAGAATCATTATATTTGGGTCCCTGTGACACTTGGAGTATAAAACTCGGTGTTCCTGTGTTTCTACTTCTACCATAGTGTAACTGGATCTTCCTGAGCGACATCCCTCTTAGTCGAGGATGTGTTTTCTCACAACACTTCCTGGCGGAGAATTTACGAAGTTCTACGGAGACGACCGAAAAATACTATCTTCCTTGTAGAGATACCAAAAGTGACTGGGAGTCTCCTTTATTTACGAATAATCTAAAAATAAATATACATATATAGAAAAATATAAATAAAATTAACTTCATATCGACTAAATGTTACAAAGTCCGTATATCGTTTCACTAAGTCGAGAGATATATTTACAGTCTAAGAAAAGGTAATATCCAATAACGTTCTGTAACTTGTATCGAGGGACACGATAAGTCATCCGGGAACAACGAGTAGGTGAAACATGTATCATCACACATAGACAATTAGAGTTTAAGGACTAAAAGAGAAACACTATGAAACCGGTGGACTACACTTCGTGACTGAGTAGCTTTTTCTGGGGTTACGACCCTTTTTAATTCCTGTCCTCCTCTTCCCCCTCTATCTCCTGTTCTACCAACTTACCGTAATGGTTGAGTTACCTGTACTCAAACTCGTTTGAGGTCCCAAACCACTTCCTGTCCCTTCGGACGACACGACGTCAGGTACCCCAGCGTTTCTCAACCAGCGTTTGTCAAATCACTGACTTGTTATTATTAAACGGGAAAGGGAAAAGCATTGGTATTTAAACAAAAGATACAGTCACTTAGAAAGTTAAATTAGATAAAATATAAAACAACTTAACACCGTTTTATGTGTACTACTTCAAGTGGTAAGATCGGTAAAAATTCACATGTCAAATCACCGTAATCCCGAGGGAACACCGAGTCGACCCTTTCTTAGGTGGACGTTACGCCCTCTGGACCTAAGCTAAGGACCCACTCCTTCTTGGGGACCTCTTCCCTTTCCGATGGGTGAGGTCATAAGACCGGACCTCTTAAGATACCTGACATATGAGGTACCCCAGTGTTTCTCTGTGTTGATCGCTGAAAGTGAAAGTAAAAGAAATCACCGTAATCTTGTAAGTGCAACAACACGTCGGTAGTGGTGGTAGGTAGGTGTTTTGAGAAAAAGTAAAACATTTTGACTTTGAGACGTAGGTAAGTCGTTATTGAGGGGTAACGAGGAAGGGGTCCAAGACCGTTGGTGGTAGGACGAGACACAGAGATACTTAAACTGAGAAGACCCCTGGAGTATAATCACCTTAGTAAATCATAAACAGGAAAGTGTCGTCTAAATAAAGTAAGTCACATCACCCCTCGGACCAACCGACGGCAGATACCCCAGTGTGTCTCAGTCTGTGCTGACTTCGCTGAATCGTCGTCGTCGTCGTCGTCACAGGAGTTCCAACTCAAAAAAATCTCTCGACTATAAAAGTTCATGAGTATTTGTTAGTTAACATGAACAGGATCGGTTCCACCGATGTGTAGAATTATCCTTCGACGAAGAGTTACCATTCTCCATGACTATTCAATAAGACACGTATCGACTCCCTTTGACCGGAGTGGGTCTTTAACAGACTTTGGTAGGTCTCGAAGGGGTCACCGAGGTTCCTATTTCTTAGACGGACGTTACGTCCTTTGTGTCCTTTAAGTGTAAACTAGGGACCCAACCTTTCTAGAGGACCTCTTCCTTTACTGTTGGGTGAGGTCAGTAGAACGGACTCTTTAGGGTACCTGTCCCCGCGTCCGATTTCAAGTACCCCAGTGTCTTCTTAGTCTGTACTGATTCCCTGGTTCGTGTCGTGTCGTGTTCCGAGATACTCGAGAGTTCCTGGGGTCGCACCGAGGATTATTGACAAACACCTCCAGCACTTCGAGAAGGTGTTTTCCCTCTCTTTTCCGTCGGCCAGACTGAGTCTCGACGGTGCGGTCGGGGGTTGGGTGTGCCGAGACGTGAACTAATGCCCACACATATTGGTAGACCATACACCCAAATCGTCATTCTTACTCTCTTAGTCCGAGGGTACAGTGTACAACGATAATAAAATAAATTGTGAACAATACACCGGTTGTGACGTGGTTCGGGTCGTATTTGGACCTGAATAAACTTTTTCAGAGACAATATGTTCTCTGTGAAGACGGTTTGAACGACGTCCCCTAGTTAAGGAGGTCCGGTTACTTGTCATCAGAGTAAAGGAGTGCGGAAAGTTTATGTCAGTACTAACAAATTTAAGACTTTCGAGACGATATCGTAAAAAAATTTCACGATAAAGTCATTCTCAGAGCTCCGTGTAAAGTGACATCAAGTAATCCAGACAGAACCTCCTCTTATATAGGGAGGTATAAGATGCCACAATCTTTTACTTCGTTGGTAAAGATGAGTGATGTAGGGAACACCAAAGATAAATTGTTTTATCATTAAAACCGACTTTCAAATAGATCACTAAAATTAGTGTCAGATACACAATCTGTAATCGTTCATCTTTAGACACAAAAGAAGTATACTTTCAGTGAAGCCTCATGTAATAAAATGGTCTGATAGAGGGTTACAACATTAGGAAATTGACTTTTCAACCATTATAGCGTAATGAACGGTTATAAATATTGTCTGTATTATGAAAGGAAAGAGAATACGGAAAACTTTCCCAGGTGTAAGAGGGGACCCGAGGTCCCTCATGACGTCATACGTTAGTGGAAGGGGGAAGTTACCCCGAAGGGGACACCGAGTGGACGTCACGTCCTCTACGTTCTCCGTGCCCAAGATAGGGACCTAGTTCTTCTAGGGGACCTCCTCCCGTACCGTTGGGTGAGGTCATAAGAACGGACTTCTTAGGGCACCTGTCTCCTCGGACCGTCCGATACCAGGTGTCCCAACGTCTCAGCCTGTGTCGACTTCACTGACTCGCGCGTTCGTGCGAGGGAAGTTGACCCCCTGAATTCAAAGTAAAGATGTCATCTTTCGGAGTTAGACGTCACTCGAAGGATCCTTTCTCTGTCAGACTAGACGAGGGCCGTGTTGGAGGAAGGGACGACCGACGTTTTGGTCTATCTTTTAGGAAGGGAAAGGAGAATTGATTATAAGGACGAGAGACCATGTAAACGGAAATGTCAGATTATGACTATTGACCGTTTATCTTAATCGAAAGAGATTTTAGGATGTGTCAGGGGAGACTTAATATACCCTACAGAATAAGTAAGACATTCATTTACAAAAAGTACTGACCCAATCAAGAGACCTCACATGACTCCTTAGTCTCTCTCAGGAACAGGAATTCCTGGTCCCTCTCCTACAAATAAGACAATAATACGTTTAGTACTGTATTTCGTACCTTTTCTCTTCCGACACCCTTGAGTCTTCTACCCGTTTAGATTTGACTGAACTTGTGTATGATACATAGACCGTGACACAATCCGTCGAAAGTACTTAATAGATCAAGTCAAGAGTGTAGGGAGTATACTAATCCGTAAATTGGGGATTAAATCTTCACTCCTGTGGTTCCGAACAGGTATATACTTACAAGTGAGTCGAAAATAGGAAAAGTAACGTGATTAGGTACGACCATTGTGAAGGATGGAGTACAGGACAGGACTGGGACTAGGGTTGCGGGGGTTTTAATCCTCTTTCTAACCTTCCGAAGTCAGTTGAAAATGGTCTAAACTTGATGGAAGATCAACCGTAGTCTTTAAACACCCTGTACATCCGTCTCCTTTACGTGTACATACGTTTCCTATCAATCTTTACCTTAAAAAAAAATTCTCAAACGAAAACTCTCAGTATATAAAATAAAACTCTTAGCGTGTCTCTTTCGGGAAACATACAAACATATTAAGACAGAAGAGGACACTAAGGTTAATGTTTCCTTTTTTGATTCGAACTCTGCAATCATTAAAATGACTTCTAGACGACCTCCATTCTTCTCTGTGTTTCGGTTTTATTTCTCTCCCTATGAGAAGCCACCTCTCTCGCCGATGGTTTAAAGTCTAAGCCGCACGGAAGGATTCGTGGGTGGTGTATGACAATGGAAACTCCGAACAGAAGATGGTAAAATACAAGTATCGTTTGGACCCTCCGTCTACGATTAGAGGAGGTTGACTGCATACTGTCTTGACTCCGGGTCTATTACTAACCCAGTCGGTTTTTGAGTAAACCCGAAAAGGTATTCAAGTGTATCTTTTTGGGTTTCCTTGGAAAACCGGTTGGGTTATCACACTACTTGAATCTAAGTGTGATTCCGGGAGACGGAGGTGTCCGCCGAAGACTAAATCTTCGTCTCTGGATCTGTCTTCGAAACGTCGACTAATGTCAGACCAGGTTGTTTCGACCTGTACGTCGAAAGAGATCTGATATAAGACAGAGGAATCGTGTGACTTATTCTCTGTCTCTTGTAATGGGGACCCTTGTGTAGACACAGGCCGGGTATCCTATATACGTGTCTGGAACGAAGGTCGAGTTCTAATACAACGGGACCTAATCGTCTCCGACGGAGGTAAGATGAGGACGGTAGTGAACTGGGTATCTTGAAAGAGTTCCTTTTTCGTTTACAAGAATAGAGTCTTCCGAATTCCAGCAACGGTGGGTCGGGAGGTCCTTGTCGTCCCTACCTCCGCGGATAATGGTCTCTGACGGTGGTTCGTTGTCCGGACTCCCATTTGGAAATACTCGACCTAGAACGGTCGTAGGCCGAAAGGTAACACTCGTAAAATGAGGTTCTGGGTCGCTCAACATTCTCTTAGAAGAAAGTACAAAGGACTTCAAGCAATTCGTTTCAAACTAGTGTCTTAGACTTCTATGTCCACCCTCGTTCCAAACCCTACAATCAGACACGTCACTTTTGACATTGTGACAAATTTAATGAGATTTCAACTATAGTAGGAGTTTTTATTATTTCTTCTTTATAACGTGTTATTCAGTCAGGTTTAGAATTAGAGACACTAGATTTATATTATACTACAATGGTCAAATTCATAAAATTCCTCGTATCATTTCGGACCGTGAATCCAATAGTTACACACAAACATAGTCATATGTTATATTCTCTTGTTTACCTACCACCAAAATTCTGGAACACTTTTAGCTGCCCCAGTCTGAAGAGACCTAATCCGAACTAAACTTTATATTATTACTATCTCCTTAAACGTCTGTCTTCTTAGTCCCTTGTCAATCAGAAGACCACGAGGAAACACACACACACGCACGATTCAGCGAAGGCAGCACCGACTGAGAAACGTCGGGGTACTTGTGGGTGGTACATCGGGTGGTCCGAGGGGACAGGTACCCTAAGAGGTCCGTTTTTCTGACCTCTACGGGTGGAGGTCCCCTAGAAGGGTTGGGTCCCTAGTCTGGACAGAATGTAGAGGACGTAACCGTTCTCCCAAGAAATGGTGTTCGTGGTAGACCGTTCGGGTGTCACGAGGAAATAAGAGGTGGTTTTGGTTATAATTTGGTGAAAGACCACTATAGACGAGACCTAAGACCGGAGACGACCACACCAAAGAAGACTGAAGGGTAAGAGGAGGCGAGGAAGTTTCAGACACTGAAAAACATTAAAACATTAATGTAAAACATTAAAACATTAAAAACATTATGTTTTAAATACATTATGTATCTCAGTACGAGTGTTCCTTGTGGATCTTTGACGAAGTTTTGTCCTTCCATAACAGTTGTGACTAATGGTGGAGAACCGTCTTACTACTCCAGATTCAGTTGGCCAGTCTTAAGAGATTGGAGGAACCTCTACTCGAGTTCCTCGTTCGGGGAGAGCACCTGTGACTTTCTCAAAATCACCTGTATAATTTCCTGGTATTCGAGATAATGTTCATCGCACGCGAAATTGCAGGAGGCCTTTACACAATTACTTTGAAATTACGTTAATGTCTAGGGTAAACCATTAGGACCAACAAAGAGTGTCTTCTTCTATTACAAAGAGTGAGTAACCCATAATCTCCTCAGTCCAGAGACTCCCCCTTAAATTGGTTTCAGAGGGTCTTGTTAACCATTCGTCTACCTAATTGTGTATTTACTTAATTCGAAAATTCCTTACATATATCCTATCGAAATAAGTTGACCGGACATGTCAGAATTTAAGGAAAATTCCTGTTGAACCGACTCTTAAATTTGAGAAACTATAAAATTTCTTGAAAATTTGCCGCAAATCGAGGGTCTCAAAACTAATAATTCTAATAAGGAACCAAATGTGAGTACGTTCATGTAACATCTTCAAGGTCTTTATCGTAGGAAAAAATTCTAATTTTAACAAAAAGAATCATAACTAATTTAAAGAATTTCTTATAGGTCAGAACCCCGAGAAAATAAAGTTGGTGCGTACTAGAGTACACTTTGTAAATTCAAGAGTCGGATTCACATATGTGTCGTAATTATAATAACTTAGTCGAAAAGATAAAGACTAATTTATAAGTTACATGAAAATTTGAAAAAGGTTCCATATCGGGAGACTATAAATGTTTACTTGCTTGTTCTTTGTTTCAATAAACGAAATAAACAACGGCCCCAGGACGGGGCCACCTAGGTCCTATTAAGCTTCCCCTCTGCCGCATCCACTCCTTTTTGAATAAATAAATCTTTATATTTTTCTCTAATCCTTTCTTATCACATCATCCTTTTAAATCACCTCTTTTCTACGACTTATTGAACCAAATGCACCTTTTGGTTATTTCAAGGTTCTGTTCCTCGAACGTGGTAGATGTAATCCGGTGACCACAGGAGAACTTATCGCCCCCCACGGGGTGGAACCCGAGGGAGAGCGTACCTAGAATTTTCGGTCCCGTTCATTCATCTGTACCGCTTGGAGGTACGGGGTCTATCCTTAAGTCGGACTTTTATCTCATTTCTTCTGTGCCCCCTTTGGTCAGGTCACTGACCGGGGAGGAGATAACAGACCGTCCGAAAAATATGAAAAACCAACATGTATCTCTAGTTACCTATTATGTTTTAATACGTCGCAGTCGTCGGGACTGAGAATAGCTCTGGTCAGAAAGAGAGACGTATGAATCAGCATATGTGTTCAGAATCCACTAAATGTAGTAGAAGACCGGTCTTCCGGTTTATTGTAAAATACCGGGAAAAGACTATTCCCAAACAGTTGGTCTTCTGAATAAACAGAATTTTCACAACAAGAAGGGTTTCAGACCACGGTGAGAGTCTTTCGTGATTTATTTCAATGTAAGAATGTATCGTTCCTGCGTTGTTAAATATTGTTACTTTCTTCATGTCACTAAATATTGTTTCTCTTTTCATTAATTGAGTTTTCAGATCACAACGATTGTATTTTTGATGATATAAGGAAAAGGATATAGGGTTAATGTAACTAATTACAGGAAGTCCACGGATTTTCTATTTCTTATACCTCCGGACCGTCGTCAGTAACTCAGTTGTTACTTTGAACAGTGGTTATATTAAAAATCGAGAAATCTTTTCCGAGACATAGAAATTCTATGAAATTCGAAACACGGAGAGCGTCAACCCCCCGACATTCGTTAAGTGTTTAACATTTTCAGACCCCCTTGGACAGTCCGTTCAATCTCTCGGTAGTTTCCCCAAACTCGACTTTGTAAGGAAAGTATACGTCCTCTGACTTCGGGACTCAATTGAAAAAAGGTCTCTTACAGTCTTATCACCTTTCGTGTCATGTTATTTCGTCCGTCTGAGACCAAAAAACCCCATCTACAAGTCCTTTTGGGTCCCCCTTGGGGACTTCGGTCTAGTGTGGAAACACAAAACAGCCCGAAGGAAGGAGTCCTGGAAACGGTGCCCGCCCTAAGGAGTGCGACCGAGGGCCGTCGAACAAAAGAGAGGAAAGAGAGAACCAGAGGAGGAAGAGAAGATGAAGAAGGATCAGAAGAAAAGGAATTAGAATAAGAATAGGGAGAGGAAGAAGGTCTTTCTAAGGGTAATCCCTCATTAGACAAAGAAACGATAATTTTTACACCATACCTAACTTAGACGAATAAGTAGAATCTCTGGTTCGAACCATAACCAGATGACACTTTCGCAAATAAGAGATTCACTGTACTACTAAAAGATATCACCAACCCTCATAGGGAAATTTTGTCTAAATATGGAGAATGGAGAAGAATATTAGGAAAATACACATTGCAGTCACTTTTTGTTAACATATATGGCACACTTGACGGTACGATCCCAGGTTAGGGTTCTTTAACATATCTGACTAAAAGTCGTCATTCTCATACACAATCACTCGAACCTGATGGAATCGTTTGACGGTATTCTGACTCACTGAAGTTGTTGTCCTTACACAAAGACGGTCAGTCCTCCGTCCCTTCAGGTATAGAACAACGACCGACTAAATCAAAGACCACTCCTGAGGGAAGGACAGAGAGACTACCGACAGAAAACCGACACAGGAGTGTACCACCTTTCTCTCGAGGTCACGGACAAGAAGAATCTCCCTGTGGTCGGGATGACCTGATCCCGAGGTGGAGTAAATTGGACATAGCCAGTGGAGGAGTGTTCGGGACAGCAATCTATATCAGTGTAACGTCTAATACCGAAGTTGTGTACTTAAAACTCCTCTGTGTTAAGTCAGGAATTGTCTCACGAACTTGAAAATAATTTGTAGTCATTTCGGTGTAAGGACATTTCATTGTGTGATACTTAGATGTAATTAATGTAATTGTTTTAAATTTATATATTCTATACATCCTATGTTTTAATAAAGACTTAGTTAGTAAGGCACTAAATAATCAACTAAAGAAGTCGTAAAACAAAGTTTTGTACTACAAGAGAGTCACAAAGGTAAAATTTCATTAGAAATGATTATTCTAAAAAAAAAACTCAGATGTATTACGGTTCATAGGTCTTCCGTTTACGTTTTAAGAAAGTAGATTTATAAATGACTGTGTTGGAGACACACCGTTCAGAACTGATGTTTTCACTGCAACTAATTCGAGACACGTGTGGTTATTAACAAACAAGGGAAACCTCTCCATGTGTCAGACAGTCTTGTGGACTTAATAAAGATCAAACGTTTATTGAAATTACTTCCTCTTCGAAATATCCAGTGTCAAACCTTTCCACTGTAGAAATAATACTTTTCTCGGTTCCAAATTAAACATTAGATATTTTGTTTGTGTTTATCCAACCGGATCTAACCAGACAAAAAAGTCAAGGTTTTAAGACATTATATGAAATAAAACTCTAAAAGTAAAAGTTTTTCGTGTCAGTCTAGTCTTTTACACTGAATAAAAACAGTATATTTAAAAGTAGGATTTGTATCATCTATCGTCCGCTGAAAAATTGTCAAGTGATGACTATATCACATTCAGAATTATTCATCAACCTAATAAACTCGGTTTATTAAACGGTTAGAGTTCCGATCCATTAAAAAATAATTTTTTATAACCTTAACACTCTAGGACCTGACACCGTTAGTGCTTATAAATATTTTAAAATAAGAAACTTTTTGAAGTCATGACCGTAACATGTCACTGTCTGTATATATATTTAGTTACCTTATCTTGACTCTTAGTTCTTTATTTAGTTACACAGATAACAGTTGAATAAAAACCGTTCCTACAGTTCTGTTAAGTTTTTCTTTCTTATTAGAAAAGTTTGTTACCATGACCTTGTGGATCTATCAGTGTACGTTTTCTTACTTCGACCTGGGAGTGGAGAGTGGTATATGTTTTTAATTAAGTTTTAACTAGTTTCTGGATTTGATTTTTCCATTTTGATATTTTGAAAACCTCTTCCTTTACCATTGGGTGAGGTCCTAAGAACGGACTTCTTAAGGTACCTGTCTCCTCGAACCGTCCAATGTCAGGTACCTCAGTGTTCTCAGTCTGTACTGAATCACTGATTTGGTGGTTTGGCATTTTGAAAATCTTCTTTTGTCTCCCAATTTAAGAATACTGGAGTATAGACCGTTACCTAAGAACCTATATCGTGGTTTTCGTGTTCGGTATTTCATTTTCGTCTATTGAATCTGAAGTAGTTTTGGTTTTGGAAACACGGAGTTTCTTGTGGTAGTTTATCGTCCCGTCCTCCACCCCCTCCCCTATTTAATCCTCAAACCCTAATTGTGTACGTTCGACGATCTATATTTTATATACTTATTATCTCCGGAAAAGCGTTGGGGTCTTGACGTCGGGTGCTCCGAGGAGGTAGTCACCCTAAAAGGTCCGTTCTCATGACCTCACCCCACGGTAACGGAAGAGATGATATATCGTGTCCCCTAAGATGAATTGTCCGAAGGGACCACCGAGTCGTCATTTCTTAGGTGGACGGTCACGTCCTATGTTTCCAAACTAGGGACCCAATCCTTCTAGAGGACCTCTTCCTTTACCGTTGGGTGATGTCATAAGGACGGACCCTTTAAGGCACCTGTCTCCTCAGACCGTCTGATGTCAGGTGTCCCAACGTCTCAACTTATGTTGAACCGTTGAATTGTTGTTGTTAAGATGAGTTATAGAACCTTATTGTGTATTACCGTTTCTTAGACTTTTTCTTTTATATATGTATGTGAACATACATATCCATACATACATACATATATACATACATATGTATGTTGACTTCGGGTATCATTAGAACAAAAAAAAACCGATACACTCCAGAAACAAAGACGAGTCCGAAAAGAGATCAACTTCGTCCGATGAGAGATCAACGTCACACCGGAAGAACAACGTCTCCGAAGAGAAAAACGTCTCGAGTCAGAGAACCTTACTCCCGAAGTAATCAAGACCGAGGGTCCGAAGTCTCGCGTCTGAGTCATTAACACCGTGAACCCGAATCAACGAGACACCGTACACCCTATAAGGGCCTAATTCCTAGTTTGGACTCAGAGGACGTAACCGTCCACCTAAGAAACGGTGATTCGGTGTGTTTGGACTCAGAGGACGTAACCGTCCACCTAAGAAACGGTGATTCGGTGGACCCTTCGGGTCATTAAACTTAAAAAATTATTGACGTTTTACAACCTCAAAACAAAAACTTCTTTTGAAGGAAACATTAAAAATGAGTTACATGTTCTTGTTTTTACGTATGAATTGTACAAGAATACCTTACAGATTATGTTGTTAAATCAGATTAACTTACAGGTTTCTCTTATAAACTCTGTTCGACCGATCGGACGGAGTCCTTCAAGAACGACTGACCCCCACCATCTCTTCACCAATTCTCGTGGTAACTGAATCCATAGACAGAACTGAGACACTTCTGTTTAACGCTTTTCGACGAAAGTTGAAGAAAGATAGAACTAGACATTTTACCTATACTAATATTAAGTCAGAAGTCACTTCTATATTAATTAGCTTTGTTATTTTACCCATATAAATCGTATGGGTATTAGTAAAATTTACACAGAGTAAAAACCGAACAAAAAAAAAAAAACCTAATCCGTAAAAAGTGAACCGTATTATTCGTAAGATAACCTCCTGATACATATTAGATTACTTGGTGTGACCGGGAGACAAAAAAAATTCATAGTGTCGTCTAAACGGTACCTGAATTCATAAATGTGGTGTCTTTTACACGAAGTAAACATTGGCCTCGGTTGTACTACAAAGGGACTTCTACCCGTCTTTCGGTTGGTGTAAATGAACCAAGGTCTTGAATCATAAAGTGAAACAGTCCCACGCTGAATGTAGTATTAACGAGTTCGGTATAAAACAATTCACACTTTTTATTTACGAAAGGAACACAGGGGTCCTTATCTTTCAGTAATTTGTAGAACATTGTGGAATTACAAAGTCAGTTCTATATACCATGTCTTTCAATCTGACTACCACAAAGAGAGGAACGTTGGAGACGGGAGTCGTAGATAGGAAGAAGAAATCTTTTACTTGTAAAAGGAGTTCCGAAGGGACATCCAAGATCAATACAGGGAGCCTAGACCTTTTACTCTTAAACCTCTACCAATGTTAGGAACCACGAACCTATTTACTAAATGTTCAAATAGAACGGGGAAACAATCTCGAACCGACATGTCTCGTTCAGAACAGTTTTTAGTTAAGATACTAATGTCTAAATGGTTCTCGAGACTTTACAGGACAGGTAAAAACTCTTCAGTACTTTCTTAATCAGTGACTGGATCTCTAATATTGGGGCATTTAGTTTTCGTTTATTGTATGTGAGTAAAATAAAAGGATAAAAGAGTAATCACCCTCTGTAAAAACAAAGTACCCTTCGTATCGTGTCATATCCTTCGTCTTATATCGTTTAACCCAGTAATCTAATCTTACTTCTTAAATTGTAACGACTGACTCTTTAGAATGAAAGATCTTATTATATCAATACAACATCGGATCTAATAAACTGGTTTATCAAAAGGTGTTTTGTTCTACGATGGTTCGTGTAAGTGTACGATTCAACGGGGTCAGCACAGACTGAGAAACGTTGGGGTACCTGACATTGGACGGTTCGAGGAAACAGGTACCCTAAGAGGTCCGTTCCTTATGACCTCACCCGTCGGTAAGGGAGGAAGTCCCTTAGAAGGGGTGGGTCCCTAGTTTGGGTGTCGAAAATCCTGAGGACGTAACTGTTCACACAAGAAATGGTCGACTCGGTCGACCCTTCGGGTTTCCCTAGGTATAAGGTAATATTAATCACGATTTTCTTTACAAGAACATCTTCTTTTTTCTTTTACAGAAAATAATCCAATTTTCACGAAAGGACAAAGGCTTGTGACGTCAATTCCATACTGTCGTAATAAACTCAAGATCGTACTAAGGAAGATTTATCACACACTCGTGTCGGATATATATACATAAAGAGGTCCGTATCAACTTAAAATAAGTACCTCTCAGTTTTTTTCTACGAATTAAAAACTTGTAGTCAATAGATACCTCTTATCTCTAACCCTTTCGGAACAGTAAAAACAACAACAAGTCAACGAGTCAGTACAGGCTGAGAAACGTTGGGGTACCTGACGTCGTGGGGTCGGAAGGGACTGAAAGTGATAGAAAGCCTTAAACGAGTTTGAGTACAGGCAACGGGAAATTTCTCGTATAAATTAGATACCAATTCTATAACTAAGATGAAAGTAATCTTAGTTATTTTGTCACGTGGGTTTAAGATATTTAAGTGATTCTATAGGTTTTTAATTACAGTCAAGAAAAGGGGAGGGAATTATATTAAAGATCCGTGTATATTCTTTTGTTCTTGTTCGAACTTATATCCACCAGTTTTCGGTATCTAAGTTTCTTAGTATCCACAATTTGTTGTAAACAGAACGACAAAACAAAGAAAATATAAAATCGAATATTTTAGTCCTAATAGTACTATTACGAATAGACATTAAAACTTAAGTACAAAAATAATTGTAAACTGAACATTGTACTGAGAAGAACACGATACATTAAAGAAGACTTTTATAAAATTACGAACGTTCTATTAATATAAAATACTTATGTAATAATAATTAAATTGGTAAAAGGATGACAATCTGTAAAACCACAATGGTAAAACCTGACGACAATCACTCACGTTACTTGTAGGAATATGTATGTCAAAATTGTCAACGTAGACACACGCGAGTCAGTACAGATTGAGAAACGTTGGAATACTGACATCGGGCGGTCCGAAGAGTAGGTACCTTAAGAGGTTCGTTCTTATGACATCATGGCCGAACGGTAAAGGAGGAGGTCCCCTAGAAGGATTGGGTCCTTAACTTGAACATAGAGGATACAGAGGACGTAACGTCCGTCTAAGAAATGGTGACTCGGTGACCCCTTCAGGATAAATATGAAATAACACTCATAAAAAATTTATTCCTTACATACAACTTAAAACGGTTTACAAAAGAGATATAGACGACTCTACTAGTCTACGAAAAGTAAAATCAGATAATTATATCATTTAATATAACTAACCAAAGATTATAATTTTGTTGACAAGTAAGGACTCTATTTGGGGTGAACAGTTCTACATAATACGACAAATACATTACAACTTAAGTTAAACGATTTGAAAACAATTCTCACAACTGTGATTCAAAGTACTTCCTATAACCCCACGTTAAGAGAACTTCTTAAAAAGCATCTTAAACACAGTTAAAATAAAGAAGGAATTTATGAACAATTCTAAGTGGTCTTTTCAGTACACTTGTACCTCAAAAAAACACTCTTTCAAAATTAAAATTTAAGTTAATGAAATTATCTACATCCTATTGAATCCAATAATAAAGAACGTCTTAGCCGAAAGTATCAAACACAGAAAACTTCTTAAGTATGTAGGGTAGATACAATAGTTTAAATAACCGTATTTCAAAAAGTATTATCAGGGAATAATAGGAACAGTGATAGGTGACTAAGGTATCACAATAATGGACAGAGACGAGATTACAATCAGTGAATAAATAAGAGAGTAAAAAAAGGAGAGAGCTAACCTCATCGATCTCACAAACAACTAAAATTACTAAAAGAGTTTCTTGACCCAAAAAAACAAAGTAAGTATAAGAGAGAATAAAAACAAAAGGTCAAGTGACTAAAAGTGAGAGTAGAAATGACAAAGTAAAGAAGACGAGGGAAAACCAAAAGAAACGACAAATAAAAGATTATAAGTTTCACCTTCGACTTCAGTCACCAAAGCCTTTGAAGAAAAACTTATGTCCGTAAAATAAAGATCTTTGATAGGAAATTATTGACACAGTTGAGTTAGGGTGTTTAAAACTATACAAAACTAACGTAAACGTAAATCACGTTTTACGAAAGATTAAAGGGAACTGAATAAGACAATGGGTCCCCAATAAATCTCTACACAATAAAGTAAAGGTTTGTAAACCCATGAAAGATTAATAGAAAGACAATGACTAAAGAGTAAATTAAAGTGACCTCATTGTCTTCAATGAAACGCACTGAATTTACGATACATACTTCTGAAACTAGGTTTACTACTCCCTATTAAATCACTAAAGTTTTTAACAAAAGAGTCAACATCTTTTGAAGGTAGTTTATTTTGAAATAGTCTTGAAGTTACGTCTATATTTCTACTTCATCGAGGAGAAAATAAACCTGAAGTTAATAAGTCGGAGTGAGGTCCGGAGCGAGAGGAAGGGGGTCCCTATGGTCGAAACCATGGAGTCGACGTCCGAAGTCTGTACTACCTCTTATAACTTTTGGTTTCTGGACTGATTTATGATTGGTTTTACTTTTTATCTACTGGAGTAAGTTTTATAAATGACTTCACTATAACATTTATATAAAGTTGAACGTAGTTGTTAAACAACAACAAGTCAGCGATTCGGTACAGACTGAGAAACGTTGGAGTATCTGATATCGTGCGGGCCGAAGGGACAAGAAGTGATAGAGGGCTTCAAACGAGTTTGAGTGTCGGTAACTCAGTCACTACGGTAGGTTGGTAGGATAGGAGACAGTGGAGGAAGAGGAGGATTGGAGTTAGAACGGGTCGTAGTCCCAGAAAAGGTCACTCAGTCGAGAAGCGTAGTCCACCGGTTTCATAACCTCTCAGTTGTTATCTTTGACTATTGGTCGGATCACTTGATAGACTTTTTTAACAGACTTTAAATAAAGACAGAGTACTTATTGAGTTTCCCGGTAAAATTAGTGACTACAGACGGTTCCCGTGTCCACACCTTTGACCTTCTCATGTACGGTGGGCAAACTATAAGAACCTAGACTCTATAACTGTTTAGATCACAGATTTAGACCAAAGTGTACTGTACAGGACTTAACTTATACAAACTGTTTGATCCTTTTGATATGTCACTGTTAGTAGTCTGAAAAGGTTTAACTTTAGTTGTCTCTTAGGAATCCATCGGAACGTCCTATTTCTAATCACATTCACTGTACCCTGTCACTCCTTCGTGTTCGACAGGAGGAGCTTGAAGGAAGTGTTGTGCAGTTTTCAGGGTCACTGGACAGTTCCCCTGAGACTTGGTCCCTGGACGATGGGTGAAGAGGTCACGAGACGATGGGTGAAGAGGTCACACGAGGTGGCTGTACTATTGAATCGACGAGAAAAAGAAAGTGACGAGGTCGGAATTGTTTGAGATAAGAGAAATGGAGTTCTGAAGACGGAAGACGGAAGAAAGACATATACAGTACCAAGGTAAGGAAAGAAACGTAGAGTCCAAGTTTGGGGAGTGTCTCTCACTGTCCAGTTGACAGTAAGGTCTTACCTCACAAGAGAACCCGTCTTAAGAGTTCCGTCCAATGCATGTACAGGAACCCTTTGAATGTCTATTGACAGGAATCTAGTCCATACGTGAGGATCAGATTGACACGTACTGATTCCACCTACTCAGTGTTCCATGTTTCCTACCTCTTCCTCGGTGCACAGGCTGTCCTTGAGACTTCCCAAGGTCGTCCTCCGTGACACGGACCGTCCGTACTCTGCATCGGACAGGTAGTGTTGTTGGGACGGGGTGTCGTACCACCTGTGGTCGACCTGAACGAACTACGGCGTATTTCTTGTTCGTAGGAATGCTACCCGATTTCGCCACCAAAAGGTTGTACGAATCGTCCGTCAGAATTCGAAACGGGTTTCCTTTTCGAATCATCCATCCGAGGGATACGGGAAAAAGTTGGTATCGTCAAAGTACAGCAAATAAAAATGTACAACCTTAAAATTCATTTCAAAATGAACTTTGCTTGGAAGGAAACAATTGTTTATCACTTAACTCTCGGTGACTCGATATCCTTTTTGAAAACAAACCTATTAAAAAAAAATTTATCACTGTGAAATTAAAAATTTCTTATTTACAATGATTCTATATGTTACTTTATATTTTATACTTACTTCATAAATGGGTCAAAAGATACTTTCCGAAGACTCTTCCCATTGTCCTTTTATCTTGTTCTAATAAATTGTAATGAAAGAAGTAGGGTTAAAAAAAACAGAATCTATAATAGTACTCTTTCATAAATTAATACTAAAATTTATAAATAAAGTAGTCATCCTATTTTTAAAAATATGGTTGTTGATCTAATGTTTAAGTTTCCCAATTTTCGTCGTATAATAATTTCGACAGAACCAACTAAATCAAATGTCTATGTCTTTTCAGATATGATTCCCGATCAACGTAATTGTCGATTGATGCACACTAGTTACCCGAAGGGACCACCGAGTCTCCAACTTCGCAGACGGACGCAACGTCCTCTGGACCCAAGTTAGGGACCCAACCCTTCTATGGGACCTCTTCTTTTACCGTTGGGTGAGGTCATAAGAACGGACCTCTTAGGGTACCTGCCTCCTCGGACCACCCGATATCAGGTACCCTAGCGTTTCTCAACCTGCGCTGACTCGCTGAAGTGAAAGTGAAAGTGAACACTAGTTACCCCTACACAACCTCCTGTCTCCTTTGTTATTCACAGGTGACTTGACTCTTCCGTAGAACTCTACCTTTTTACTCCGTCCGTCGAGATACATTAGTTACCTGGTCAAAAAATATCCCATTGAATGAGTTTTCAACCCTAGTCCTAGGTTGTCTGTTTCTAGACCTACGGAAACGTCTACGTGAGGTTTGTCAGTTCCTCGGTAATCCTGTTAAAATATCAATTGAGTCCCATACCCCCATCCGTGAACCTTTATCCTACACGTAAGTATTCAGTTCTAAGTACTTAACCAGTGATCAGAACACTCACGACCCTTATCCAGTCGCTTCTAAAAGGAGTAACAAACCCCTGATTGTCTCTTATCTTCGGTAGACCAGGATTACTAATAATTTGTAATAGAAAATTGATGTTTCGAGAACTGAAACCTCTTCACTAAATGAGGTGTCACGTCAGGACCTAGTTCAGTCACTTTCCTTCCTCTTTGACATTCCCGGGTTCTACCGTAGTCAATACGATTGTCGGTATGTCCTACGTAGTGTCGATAGTGTGTGTACGGAATATACAATTTAGTTCCGTATGTAAAATAAAATAGTATTGTTAACATAAACAATACGAGTCAGAATTACTTCTGATGGGTTGGGATGGGTTGATACAGTCTTTGACACGACAGTTAATCTTTCCTCTGACCTCCCCTGAGTCGGGAGGTCAATGATCTTAATTTGGGTTTGGTACTGGACTCCGACCTTTCATTGTAGGAGAACTTCAACTTATTATTGGAGTCATGGTTTCTTCTAGGTGTGGGTCGACCACGTGTTAGGTATAGACATCGTATCTTACCAGTAGACCGTTCTTTAAAAAAAAAAAATTGACTTCCGTCGAACTACCATAAATATTTGTGCTTAATGTTAATATTGACTCCTTGGTATAGGAATAAGATACTGAACCCTGTACGGTTATAGACAATGAATGAATTTTCTCCTGACTAAGTAGGTTATTCTACAGTTCGGTGACAATGAACAATTTTACTGTTTTAATAGATTTTGAAAGAGGATTCGTAAGGTGTGGTATCTGACTCGTTTATGTGTCTAAGAAGAGAAGTCTTACGAGAAGATAACGGGACAATTTGACTACGTCCTGGTGTCGGAAGGAAAAGAAGGAGACTTGTAGAATCACACAGAGACCAAATTCGTCTTTTGATAAGTTGATCAAAATAAAGGATCTTTGAATTGACAATCTCACTTCACTTTCACTTCAGCGAGTCAGCACAGGCTGAGAAACACTGGGGTACTTGACATTGGATAGTCCGAGGAGACAGGTACCCTAAAAGGTCCGTTATCATGACCTCACCTGACGGTAAAGGAAGAGGTCGCCTAGAAGGGCTGGGTCCCTAACTTGACAATCTCACTTGCAAAATTTTATGGGTCTATACCCGTGAGACAACACACACACAGTAGACAGGGCTGGTCCTAATGTGGTCTCTTAAGAGTGACGTCTTTGGTGATTCTCGTTTTCCCTTCCTGTAAACGTCCCTCGTTGAACCCGTACCCAATAAAAGAAGAGGTACCGAGTAAAGGTCAAAATAAGTTGAAGGACTAACACGACTGGAAGAACAGTACAAAATGAAGTATAAATGTACTTTTTACTCCTTCAATCCCACTTTCATTCACAGGACCCGTTATTACTTGAAATGTACCTTTCAGTAACCGTAGTTCCTGTTGATTGTTGTCACCTTTGTAACTCTAAAAAAGGTTACACAAAAGAAAAAATTATTTTCTTATTGACCGACGGTCAGAAGTGTAATCATTTATTAATTAGTGGGGAAAGAAAAAATACTTGAGAATAAACGTATACTCGAAGATTTGTTAGTCCACTCTACCTCGGAACTAAATAACTTCACCTATACGTATTTGTAACAATACCCTTTTTTATTGGTACGGCATTTGTATAATGTGATTAATTAAAAATAAGGATACACACGAATTCGGACGTCAGACCTCGAACCTGGATCAAATAGGTTTGATTTTTATTCCGGAATTATATTGACACCATTCTGAAAAGGGAGACTGTATTTATGGGGATATTTTTACAGGGTCACGTTTCCTTCTTAATTTACTAAATGTGAACTCAAATATCAAGTTTCGAACTTCGGTAGAAATATGTCCTCTTACCGTAAGTGTGTGTCCTGCTAGGTACACTCCAACAATCCGATTCCCCGTCGGAAGTTGACTGTCACTTCAGTCAAGACAGCGACAGCACACAACGTTCAGTTAAAGGTCTACTAGAATTGATGTGAGAAGTGGCATGGGTTGATACAGTCTTAGACACGACAGTCAATCTTCCCTCGGACCGCCCCTGAGTCAGGAGAACATTGACCTTTTTTTTTTTTTTGGGTTTGGTACTGGATTCCCACCGTTCATTATAGGAGAACTTCAACTTATTGTCGTAATCATGGTTTCCTCTTGGTATGGGTCGACCGTGTGTTAGTTGTAGACACCTTACACTCAATCTTCAAGAAAACAACTTCTAATAACTGACTCGTTGACTTGTCGTTGTTTAGTAATCTTTATCTCGTGCAAGTCCCTTCCCCCACCTTTACTTTCTTTATCATTACTGTTATACCATTCGGGTATTGTGACTACTCATATATGATAAGATGAAAGTATACACAAATTTTGAAAAGTATAAATTTCGAATTCTTCTGTCAAATTTTAATTAAAGGTATAGAAAAATATTTCCTCTGAAATCTTCTATACAAAGAAATACACATCAAAGTATTTTGTCATGTTTCAATTAAATATAGTGATGCTATGGTTTTAGTAAAAGACTGATAAAAGAGGATGAATATGCAGATGTGTACACACCTTAAGTAAGAACTAATCAATTTGACTCATTCTGTTGTACTGTAGTCGTTTGTGTGAAAGGTCCCTGGAGTTCCCGGTACTAAAGAGTTCGACCCTAACATGATTCTCTTCTTCCATAGACGAGGTTCTCTCCCACGTTCTCGGGTAGACGAATAATGGTCCAAAACACCAAGGTGTCGATTCAGCACAGGTCTAGAAACGCTGGGGTATCAAACGTCGTGTGGTCCGAAGGAAGAGGAAGTGACAGAGGGTCTCAAACGAGTCTAAGAACAGGTGTCACTACGGTAGATTGGTAGAGTAGGGGACGGTGGGAGAAGTCAAGTCAAGTCAAGTCAACGAGTCAGCACAGGCTGAGAAACGCTGGGGTACTTAGCGTCGTGCGGTCCGGAGGGACAGGTAGTGGTTG
This sequence comes from Capra ibex, assembly GCA_006410555.1. NCBI lineage: Eukaryota > Metazoa > Chordata > Mammalia > Artiodactyla > Bovidae > Capra > Capra ibex. The sequence goes on along the minus strand of SJYO01018757.1, from coordinate 21,487,211 downwards.
AGGGTCTCAAGTGAGTCTGAGTGCAGGTAGCTCGGTCATCGTTTGTCATTTAAGAAGACCTTGGTAACCCGAAAAAGTCTGTCTATTAAATTCCTCGCGTCCGAACTTTAACACGATCACAAACGAAGTCAGAGAACCACGACCCTCCCCGTCCCGGCCTCACCTGTTTTAGTAAGTACGACTCTTAGACACCCAAAATATCCGGTTACAACGGCAGGTCAACTCTTCTCCGTAGTCTCCTCGAACTGGTGTCCAACCAGTTCGTCTGTCAGGAACAGTACCGAGTCTCAAAGGTGATTTTTGTAGAACAACGTGTACTTCCTGTGGTGACAAGGAACTTCTGGTCATAGTGTCAAGATCGTATCCTACGGAGGGTCGTCCGTAGAATCAATAGTACCTTTCCTTTTCTTTCTTTTAGGAACACCACTGAAAGTTCTATATTAAAGGTCGTCTAGGGACTGACAAAGTGTCACACTTACCAGTTAGGTCTTCACTCTTATAGAAGTCCACGAGTTCCTACACAAGGTCTTATACCACCCGTACAACACGGGTAGTACACCCTTTTATACAACACCCTTTTCCTCTAAATCCTGTCCTCTCTGACGTCTAAATGAAACATCTATCTCGACAAATATACAAACAAAAGGAATAGTTGTATTTTACGAAAGGCAGAAAAGAAAAAACGATGGAAGGAAAAAAGAGAAAAAAGGTTAAGTCCATTAACATCTCTTCTGGAGAGAATGATTGTGAATTTGGTTTGTCTTTTATTGTGTATACAGACCAATCTTTTATGTTTTAATTTTGTCCTGTTTTTGATGTGTTTTACTTTTAGAGGAGAAGATTTAACTGAGGAAGGGTAGATTAGAAAACGAAAGGACCACCAAGTCCGTCACTTCTCAGACGGACGTTAGGTCCTCTAAGTCCGAGCTAGGGGCTCAGTCCTTCTAGGGGACCTCTTCCCTTACCGTTGGGTGAGGTCATAAGAACGGACCTTTTAGGGTACCTGTCTCCTCGGACCACCCGATGTCAGATATTGCAACGTTTCTCAGTCTGTACTGACTCGGTCCAGCGAAAGAAGAAAGTGGGTCAGAAACTGGGCTTCCCATTGACGATAACTTATTATAGAACATTAAGTCTGTACTGACTCGGTCCAGTGAAAGAAGAAAGTGGGTTAGAAACTGGGGTTCCCATTGGCGATAACTTTGATGAGGTCATAAGAATGGACCTTTTAAGGTACCTGACTCCTGGGACCACCCGATATCAGGTACTCAACGTTTCTCAGCTTGTACTGACTCACTGACTTGTACGCGTGTGTAAACGTAGATACCTAACTAACTACCTACCTAAACTTCTGAACCCTCTAGAATCAAGGGACTGGTCCCTAACTTGGGTCCGGGAATCGTCACTTTTGTGTCCTGTCACTTTGGTGACGTAGTGGTCCCTTAAGGTACCTAAATAGAGAAAAAATAAAGTGGTTGAGATGACTATTCTTAACCAACAAATCCCCCAAAACGGTAAGGTTTCACTTTCACTTTTACAATCAGTGAGTCAACACAGATTCAGTAACGCTGGGGTACCCGATATCGGGTGGTCCGAGGAGACAGGTACTTATGACCTGTTCTTATGACCTCACCCTACCGTAAGTGAAGAGGTACCCTAGAAGGGTTGGGTCCCTAACTCGGGTCCAGAGGACGTAACGTCCGTCTAAGAAATGGTAGACTCGGTGGTCCCTTCGGTTTCATAACGACATTAATTACTTCACGCTCTAGGCATCTAGATCTACTTGAAGGTAGTCATATAAGTATATCATTCTACGTACGTTACCCTAACAAGGAAATTTTCTATGTACGTTAAATCTCTATTACTGTTTAACGCGTGGTCTTCCCGTAAGTTTAAATGTGAAAGTAGTTATCCTAAGTTCTGAAAAAAAGGGGAGTATGGAAGTGGTCCTCACTCATGATAGGTTGAGAAAAAAAAAATTCAGTTATCCATGGAGTAACAAAGCGATAAGTAAAGGAAATAATGTTCGTAGAAAGTATATAGATAACCGGTAAACACAAAAACATGACATTCTAAGTACTAGTACAGAAAACAGGTAAAAAGATGACCAAAAGAGTGGAAAATTAAAAAGACTTACTCAAGAAATATTTAGATCTTTTAATCCGACAGGTAGACAGTTTTCAAAATTACCATTTTTATTTAATAGAAGGAAGGAGAATCGTCTACCTTAATAATTTGGGAGAAAATTTTTTTTTTCTTAAAGTCGGACTACGGTGAATTTTTACTCTATACCCTCTACTGTTTTCGGTTTGATAGTGAATGAAATTTCCTATTCATTCGTTATTCTTCCGTCATACTACAGGGGTTCCGTTTAAACTAGGTAGTCTCAACCCTTGCGTTGGTTTATCAGTACGGAAATATTAGACGTATTTTGTACGTGTGGTATTGAAGTTTCTCATAGAAAGTACAGCGAGACGTTATAGAAAGTCTTTGGACTTACAAGGTTTAGAATTTATTACAAAGACCGTTTAAAATTCAAGATAAAACTCGTAGAACCATAGAAACATTTTAGTAAAATTCGTTAAGGAATTCAATTTCATCATAGTTGAACGTGACCTTCTATTCCGGATCATCTCGTTCTGTCCGTCCCACTTCCTACCGACAGTACTAATCCCAGTCATTCGAATCCAAGACCTGGACAGAGACAGTGAAAGAACGGTACCTTCGAACCCTTTGAGGAAGCCCAAGAGACACAGTCAAAAGAGTAGAGGTTTTACTTTTATTATTGAAAGATGTATAGTTTATCTAGTAAAATATTTAATTTTCTTGAGTACCTTGGGATGAGTCATAAGTCACCACTGGATTCACCCTTCCGTTAGGTTTTGTCTCCCCTATAAGACATATACATATCGACTAAGTGAAACGACATGTCATCTTTGATTGTGTCGTAATATTTCGTTGATATGAGGTCATTTTTAGTTAAAATTTTTTCTTAAGTACCATCTCGTGAAACATTAGGTATATTGTGAGACTTAATGAAATTGAACCTTTTAGTGTCTAGACACCTAATACAAGATGTTGCAGTGTAACCGAAGGATTACTAAGAGACTAAACACTTTTTAACACCATGACTAATGTTTTGAATCATGTTTAAAAAAAAAGAACTTTATCAATAGTTGTAACGAAATTAAAGTAAAATAAAAGAAGTATAAATTCGTTACCGTATAAAACTAGTTTACACGTGTAAAAGTGAATACAATAATATAAGTTATATATAGAAGTTTATGTCCTTACTAGTCTTAATCTTAGTAGTTGTTTAAGTCTTGTCAGGAAAAGTTTTTACAAACTAGACAATACTCTTTATTTTATAAATCACGACAATCTATTTAAAGATATATTTTTAATAAAGATTCTACGAGGATAAGATTAAGGATTTGTAAATCCCTTTCGAAAAGGCAGAAAGTTTTTTCCTTAGCAAAATTACGAATTTTAATGTTCCTAATACATCGGGGTTTTAGATGTAACATGGGTCTCTACAAATATGACTTCGGTTCTCTAAACTCGGTGAAGTCTCTAAACTTTGAAATAAGTCTTTGGGAGTTTAGAACAGTGACTTCTCCCGGGACATTAAATTCACGTTTACCGGATAAAACAACTTTAACGGGTAAGACTACTATGCTCTTCGTCGAGAGTAAGACCTCCAAGTGCATCGTATTTTCAGGTCCGATGGTAAGAAAAGAGTCTTTCTATCACTAAACCCAATTCACACGGTCTGTACCGTCTGTCCTGTATAGTAATTCGTACATCTCTGAGGAGGTTTTATACAGACAAAGAAGGAGAGAAAATGTGCGTGCGTGTGTGTGTGTACGCGAACAAAATGTGCGTGCGTGTGTGTGTGTACGTGAACACGCGTGCACACGGGTGTCGGCGTCCACGTGGGTGTGCGAGTCTACGAAGATAAGTCACGGACAGAGGAAATGTCTTGGAGTTCGTACTCCTCTCTTTCTCCAATAAAAAGTAACGCAGAACCAGAAAAAAAAAAAAAAAGGTCTAGAACAGAAGTAAGAGTCGGAAATATACTGAAACAGCGTAGAATACCACCGCGGTCAAAATAGAAGGTCTTACTCACATATAACCCTGTAAGGATCTACTCATCAGACTAAAACTAGAACGGAACATGTACTAGTGGAAACTCAAGGGTGGAAAGTCATCGGACCGAGGGTGAAAATCTGACTACTAATAAAAGAGTCTACAAAGACACAATGACCTAAGGTTCAGTCGAGATCAGTGATAGCCATTAACTGCAATTGTTCCCATAGGTCCCACCAAGCAAGACGTGACACAAAACTTACCTAAGTGAGGTCTAAGGTGGTAATAGAATTGACGTTAATAACGATGTCTCTTTTAGTAATCTGATAGATTCCTAGAAAATATGATAAGAACGGAACTTCCATCTAAGTCTTCGACACGGAGGAAAAGTTTACGTTTCCTCGGAGAACGATTTGGAAGACATAAGTATAAAATCGGATGATGGACCGATGGAAGAACTTACTTGTCTACAAAATTGTACACGGAAACCCTATGACAAAGAGTTGACAAGGACCGAGAAAGAATGTAGACCGAGGAAAAAGGAGGGAGGATCAAAAGAAAGAAAATTTTTCGTAAATAGTGATGATTGTAATGTCATACACAAATAAACAGATAATGGATGGAGGGACTTATCTTACATTCAAAGGAACGGGGAAAAATATGGGAAGACTATTGATCATGAATCTTGTCTCAGTCCGTGTACTTCAATTGATCTATAAACGACTTACCTACTTACTTACTAAACACATTAAAACAAGTTCAAAGAATAAACTCTGTTGTGTCTTTAGACACACGATGAGACCAATTCCCCAGTCCCTTCCCGAAAGACTCCTTTCGATTCATTCGGTCCAATTCAGGTCCTTTCTCTTTGAGTCGTCTCCTTTGACGTCTACGTTTCTGTCCGCATATAGACCGTACAAGTTCTTCACGATTCCTCCTCCCACATGGACTTCATGTCATTTGTTCCTTCTCTCTCAACCTTTAGTCCAGCCCCCAACACTTCTCACACCCTCGCCACGAACCACACTCTGCCTTCCACGCACACCACACCACGTACACACCTCTTCAGAACACAAACACACTACACACACAGACACAACACACCACACATACCACACAGTACACACGTCCACACTACCCTTATATGTTTCCCCCTGGACACACACGCACCACCATGTATGCATATAATTTTAATGATGAGAATAACGTCGTTTTGGAGCAGTTTGAAGTGGGTCGGTCCCACAAACTTTTGGAGTCGGACTTTTCGTTTCTTTGCAAGAAAAAGACTAACAAACGAAGACTGTTCGAGTGTCCTAACTTTCTGATGGAACGATACAAGGACGTACAACAGAGACAACAAAATCAACGATTCAGCACAGACTGAGAACGCTGGGGTACCTGACATCGGGTGATTGAAGGAGACAGGTACTCTAAAGGGTCCGTTCTTAGGACTTCACCCAACGGTAAAGGAAGAGGTCCGTTAGAAAGGTACGGTCGCTAACTTGGACGTAGAGAATACAGAGGACGCCCAAGAAATAGTGAGCAGTGGACCCTTCGGGTACAATTATTCCTTAAAATGAACAACTTGTTAGGTTCAAAAGTTATCAAGTAACTACGAAAGATTGTTTCTTGTGAAAACGAAGACGATGTAGTAGTATTAGTAACTTTAAATTACGGACTGTTGTAAAAGTTGTGTTTTACGTCGTTTCGTGTCTAAGGTTTTGTTTAGTCATTATGTAAAATTTATTCATCTCTCGAAATTTTAGCTGAACGAAAATTAAGACCAATTGTACACACAAACTTTCGGCTTCCTAAGAACTGGAATACATCAGAGAATACGGGGACCGTAGAACCCGACGGTTCTTTAAACATGGTATCACAGTCCTTGTTGTTTTATTCAACAGTGAAAGTTGAGACAAAATACGTAATTATAGACATGGGTTTTGGAGAAGGGAGTAAATCAGTCACTTTACGTCACTATACATCAGAGGCAAATCCGAGTGTATCTTTTGTGTTGGTTCTGACTTTGTAACTTTTATAAAGTGTCAGCTCTGAAGTCAATGCAGTCTTCTGTCACCTTTTACGAAGTGTATAAACTGTCTACTAGATTGTCTAAAAAGGGGAACAGTACTAACACCGTCAACATACGTTTTTCTTTTTAGACAGGTTTTATGGGACCTATTTGTCCTTTTCCCTCGTTTCCGTGATTCAGGGGGAAGAAGATATTACAACAACTGACCACACAGGGATTGACTCGGTTTTAAAAGGTATACCAATGAACGATTCATAGTAATGGGTCTCGTTTTGTGTCGAAAGAATTCACTCTGACCACACAAAGGATTTCACTGGAACTAGATCCCCACCAAAGCTTCTGTAAGAGTCATGAAAGTCTACTGTCTGAGGTGTAGAGATTCCTCAAAGTATAAATTTTCTGACTTAACTTAAGCGACCTCCATGAACTTTCCTACCTTAAAGTGACATTTCGTCAACTAGTGAACTCGAGACGTTAGTCTTCTGACAAAAGTCAAGGACAAACGAGAAATGGTCAATATCTCGGAACCTTTCCAACAAATTATAGGAGGAGTGTTTCAAAGAGTGTTTATATTGTACTCCGACTACCATCTCACCCCTAATTTACTCAGTGACATACTTTTACAGACCGTGTTTAAGTCGGAAGTTACAATCGACAATTCTAAGGCGAAAACACAGTTCATAATTTTCATATATCTTGTGGATTGTTAATTTTTAGGTACGTCAATAGTGTACGTAATAGACTACACAAGGTGTGTTGTTCGGTGACATTATCTCTCTATAACAGGCCAAACCGTTTTCTCCCGGATAATCTCTTCTAGACATGAAGGGGGTCTCGGGGGGCGGTGGTGGTACAGTACCTTGGTCCTACACTTAAGTCCAGACGACACTGGGTCACGAGAAAGGTCATTTGGTCAATTGGGTCATATTATGATTTTACTCTACACTGAGACTTTTCTTATATTCTCTAAGGTTTTCTTTAAAAATTAAAACCACATCGTCCTCAAAACCCCTAGGACGTTCTGGTGGGAATCCAAGTCACTAAGTGATCTTGTCCTCAGAGGTTGGAGACCTGGTGTCTGGTCTTCGTCAGACACACCGGAGAATCCGTAGTTTGGGGTGTCGTCCTTCACTCATCATCCGTTCACTCACTTCCAACGACATAAATATCGACGGCATGAATGTCGACGAGGGGTAGATCCCACACACGAGGAATACTCTTCGATTACGGACTACTGAACTCCGTCTCGACTCCGCCACTACGATCGTTACCCCTCACCACCGTTTACGTCTAGTAGTAATCACCTCTCCAAACGTGTCTCTGGCATTATTTAGTCAACGAAAATCTGTGTATAGTTTTGAGATAGTCACTCACCGTTTACTGTTAAGTCGACGTAGTTCACCGTCCAAAACATGACCGTTCATTCATCTAACCTGTATTCGTTACGGCAAACCCACAGTGACAGAGGGTAGTGGGGATCTACCCTGACAGATCAACGTCCTTTTAGTCCCGAGGGTGACTAAGACGTAATATCACTCAACATATTAATAAAGTAATATATAGTGTTACATTATTATTATCTCTATTTCACATGTTATTTACATTACACGAACTTAGTATGACTTTGGTAGGGAGGAGAAGGTGGGGGGGCGGTGGTCAGGTACCTTCTTAACAGAAGGTACTTTGAACAGGGATCACGGTTCTACCAACCCCTGGTGACAAGATCTTACTGAGTCTTTGCGACAATGTGTGCACCATGACCAAATAATGTCACTTTCCCATGTATAATTTTAATGATTTCCGGTTCCCGTCTCAGGTTCCTTTTAATCCGTACCCGAAGGTCACCAGGAGAGAGTCCCAACAATCTGTCCGTCGGGACTTAAGAGGGTCGTTGTTATACACTGTTGTGAGCTTCATGGTAACGGCTGGTTCCCCGGGTGGACTCGGAACCACAGGTTCCAACAATAACCTCTAGTCAGTGTATCCGAACCTCGTGGACTTACCGACTGGACTTGGTGGGTCACAAGTCGAAGGTGTCCAGTGTGACTATGGACACCAAATTCCGGTGTCCAGTTGTTTCGTCTGTAAGAGGTATTTAGTGGGACAATTGTATTTCTATGAGAATAGTCGTTCCTATAAGGTTCCCGAGAGTCCAATAGAGGGTCCCCGGTCAATTCCGGTTAGGAAAGAAGTCTTACACGTTCCAAACTCGTGTGGTTGAGATGACTCGATTAAGAGGTGACGTTTCGACTCCGTATCATAGACCCGGAGGACTTCTATAATCTCATGTCGGTCTCCGTTGAGTCTCCGTCTAAGTCGGGTTTACTCTTGGTTAAAGATTTAGACCAGGTACGTAGTCAGGAGACTCGGTTACCCATAAGGTCACAAACGTTACCCAATGTCCTTGGTCCTTCCATACGGAGTCTAGGACCACCACAACCCTCGACAACAGAACTGAGACCCGGGAAAGAGTGAAGACCCTTGTAACGTGGCGGGAGTGAGACCCTCTGGAGGTCTCACTTTTCATCTCTCCGGAATTGTCAGATGAGACTTCATTCCTAAGAGAACGATCGTACAAGTTTTAAAGCAATAATCTCATTCTTTATCCATCCTGAGTACGTTGTTTTTTGAGTTGTACTGACTTTGTCGATTACCTAAATAGTAGAGCATATTGTTCTCCAGGGTTCCCTCGTGTCGGGGTTCCAACAAGTCGAGTCGTGGAACTGTTGGTATAGTTTTTGTGTTCAAGAAAGAGGTCGAGAAGGTAGGACCCGGACAACCAATCTAAAGGACTACCAATTTTTTACCGACGTCGTTCTTGTTTGCTATCACCAATGGTGACACACATACACATACACCACACCCCGTCTCCTGTTATGCCCCCACCGTCTCACCCGCCATGTTTGATGACCCCCACTCTATCCGACGTCCTACACAACGTGTTGTGCCCCTGCTATTGCTTATAAGACATCATTGACCTTCACCTTTCATTGGAAAGACGGTCAACAAATCAGTGGTTCAGTACAGACTGAGAATGCCGGGATACCTGACATCGGGAGGTCCGAGAAGACAAGGACTCTAAAGGGTCCGTTCTTATGACCTCACCCAACGGTAAAGAAAGAGGTCCGGTCCCTAGCTTAGGCCCAGAGGACGTGACGACCATCTAAGAAATGACTACCTCGATGGTTCTTTGACATATTTTTAAAATTTTTGTGTAAAAGTTCTATTTTCTTTTTGACCGATATCGTCCCAGTCCGTAGTATAACAGTGTAAGGAAACAACAATAACAACAAGTCAACGATAGTACGTCTGTGTTTTTACCCTGAAAAGGAACACAGAGAATCTCTCAATTCTTTGGAAAGGGTCGTCGGAGGAAATAGTCGAAGGAGATAGGGCGACCGGTTTTGACGGAGAAGGATTAGTGACAATTTGTTTCTTTAAAAAAGGCGTGACCCAATTATATTAGTTTGTGTCCTGACTCTCACCCTTATCGTAATGGATTTCGGATACCAAAGAACCTTTTGGCAAGTTCCAGTTTAAGTCCCGGCTACTCTTTTATAACTCACTTTCACTTTCAGTTTCAACAAGTCAGCACAGGCTGAGAAACCCTGGGGCACCTGACATCGGGCGGTCCGAGCAGAAAGGTACCTTAAGAGGTCCGTTCTTATGACCTCACCCATCGGTAAGGGAAGAGGTGCCACAAAAGGACTACGTATCGAGCTTGGGGTCAGAAGTGACGTCCATCTAAGAAATGGTAGACTCGGTGGTCCCTTTGTGACTCATCCCGTAGCGATAACCTATCCGTTGGTCTCGACAGACGACATCGTTTAAGGGTTCATCTTTCGTGTCGTCTCCGTTAACAGACGTCGAAGACTTTGGGGATCAGGAGTACCCCTTGGGGTCCCCAGTGAACACAACGGAGTCAAAGGACCTTGATTAACTAAGGATCCTCTTTTTTTTTTGTCAGGACCCCTTAAGGTACCGTCAGATCATCATGTGACGTCTCCTGTACCCAAACTAGGGACCAACCCTTTGGTTCTAGGGTGTACCGGACCCGTGTCGGGGGGTTTTTTCTTTTCTTTCTGCAGGACTTCTCGACACAAACACGAGTGTATTCGAAACCACGTGTACGAGTCAGTGATTGAGTACAAGCTGAGAAACGTTGGGGTACCTGATATCGGGCGGTCTGAGGAGACAGGTACCGTAAAGGGTCCGTTCTTATGACCTCACCCAACGGTAAAGGAGGAGGTTCCTTAGAAGGCCTGGGTCCCTAGTTTGGGCGTAGAGAACACAGAGGACGTAACCGTCTACCTAAGAAATGGTGACTCGGTGGTCCCTTCGGGGTGTCTTCGAGATAAAGGGGTGAAAATAGGTCCACAAGAGGGATTCTCTTTCGGGAGATGAAGCAAAGTGTCTAAAGAAGTAGTAATTAAGTCTACACGGATGGAGTAACCGGTCTAAGAGGACGTCGACTGAGTTCAAGGAATTTAGAGTCTGTAAAGAGACGATGGTCTGTCTGGTGTCGCCAAAAGTTGTAGACAAGGGGAATTCTCAGAAAGGGAATAGGGTGTTCTAAAATGTGTCAATCTCGAAAGACAGGGGGAGAAGAGAAGGGGACCGGGGAAAGTAAAAGGTAGCAGGTGTGTAGAATTCCAAACCATTGTACGGTAGTCCTTTACCTCAAACGACTCTCAGAAGGGGGTACCTTGAGTCACCTTCTCAGGTACTTAGATTGTTAGGGAAACCGAGAAAGGCCAGAAAAGTTAAATGTCTTTATTTAGACGAAAGAGTTCACCACCCTTGTTGAAAGGTCGATAATAAAGAGTCAAATCTCGAGTGAGTTAACGAAAGTATTAAACCATAAAACATGGACCGAAGGTTTGTACGATTTGGATCTTGACTGGTATGTAAAGTGAAAAGAATTCACGAACGGGAGGTCTCACGAGGGGGGCTCAGTAGCACACAGTCATCTCCTTCTCTACAACTGTAGGAGTGGACGGTAATCACGAGTCGACGAAAAAGAAGCGTGGAGAGAGAGACACAGTCCAACGGACTCTTGACCGTGTTATCATCGGAGTATGAAAGAGGATAGAACAATAATAAAGGAATAAGACGGTGAGGGATTACTTACTAACCCCTATTGACAGAACAATATTCGACCGAACGTGTTATCATCCACCGGATAGACATCCTCGTTTATACGGAATCCTAGTAAAAGAGTCTGTCTACGAAATTTTCAACTATAACCTCGGACAGTCGACTTTTCTAAGGAGTCCTCGCACTTTTCTCCCCTTCCCGTAGTATTATTAAGATGCCACTCCTGAATTGTGCAATTGTAATACTCAACGAACAAATTTATCGAAAAGACAAAAAGAAGAAAGACTAAAATTTCATTATATACACATAACGTCTCTTAAACCTTCCTATTTTTTGTATAAAGGAAATATATTCCTGTCCGTCGATAATCTTCTCTACACCTCCTCATATAACTTCCGTTTGTAAGATTACTTATTCTGACTTAGTGTCAGACGTGACCGTGCCAATGACCTTGTACTAACACACCGTCTTTATGTCTAACAATCAGGAATACGACCGTTAAGTAGTAGTCAACTGTGAGTAGTAACTGTAGGTTTCATGACTTCTATAAAAGAATTTCTTTGTACTTCGTCCAATTAAGTTGTTTATAAGTCATGTTTATACGTTTTTATACACACACACAATCAGAGAGTCATACAGAGAAACGTAGGGACACCTGACATCGGGTGGTCCGAGGCTACAGGTACCCCTAAGAGGTCCGTCCTTACGACCTCAACCATCAGTAAGGGAAGAGGTCCCCTAGAAGGGTTGGGTCCCTAGTTTGGGTCCAGAGGACGTAACGTCCGCCTAAGAAATGACAGACTCGGTGGTCCCTTCGGGACGTTTATATATACACGTATATATATATATCTTCAAGGATGATTCAAGTTCCATTACAGGATCCAGTCCTTCATACCGTCACTGGTCTTTTTTCGGGAATTCCTTGAGTGCAAGAATATTGACTCTACGTTTCTTTAGCCATCAATTTCACGGAAGTCCTCGGACTTCCTTCACTCTGGAGTCGGTGCGACTACAGACGTCCTCTCGTGTGCGTTCGCGTCACTCCACCCTCGTCTACCCCCACAACCGTCTTGTCGCTCCTCCGGTCACACTGACGTGTCCTCACTCGTCTACAAACCTCCCATTCTTCTATTTCAGTCTCTCCGTAGTCTTCCGGTCCAGTACACGCCGAATACAGTCCTTTCCGGAAGGTCAAACTGAATCTCACTCTCCCTTGCAGGACCTCCCTAAACACGTCTATACTAGAGTGAAAAAATTTCCTTATCTTTTCCATTCTGTACATGTTAATGTCTACTTGTTATCTTGGTGTTACTTCCCTTATGTTTTCTTCTCATAATTGGATTCACTAAAACCTTCTATCATAAAACTGATATACGACTTATAATCATTAGACCCAAGAGGTCTCTTTGTCTTAGTTATCCTCTATCTATATCTATCGATCGATGGTACTCCAGATAGATGGATAGGTAGGAAACAATATTCCTTAACCGAGTACACTAATACCTCCGACTCTTCCGATCCTGGACATCGGGTGTTGAACCTCTGGGTCCTTTTTGTCACCATGTCCAGGTCAGACTCACGTTCCCAGGTTCTTGGTCCTCTCGACTACGACATTCAAGATCAAACTCAGAGCCAGATTTCCGTCCTCTTTTGGTTACTCAGTCGATTTTCTATCCGTCACTCCTTCCTAAGAAAGAGAGTCGAGAAACGGGACAAGTCCGGAAATTGTCTAACGTAGACCGGAGATGTGACCTCTCCCGTCAAACGAAACGAGTCAGAAGATTAAGTTTACAATTAGAGGAAGTCTTTATGGGAGTGTCTGTTGGATCTTTAGTATAGAAGAATGGGGTACGTACCGGATCAGTTTAACTATGTATTTTAATCGGTAGTATTGATACGTCTTTATAAAATAAACTTAACTATTTAAACAAAAAGAGTCTTCATACCTAATTCATTGAGACTTTAAAGAAATATACGTAATATTCTAACACGTTTATTTACAGATCTAATATAAAGAGTCGATAATTTTTCTTACGTGAACTTAGTCAAGATTACTCCACTTACTTTGACCTCGGATAATATGTCCCACTTCATTCAGTCTTTCTTTTTGTGGTCATAATTGCGTATATATACCTTAAATCTTTCTACCATTACAACTGGGATATAAACTCTGTCGTTTTCTCCGTGTCTATATTTCTTGTCTGCAAACCTGAGACACCCTCTTCCACTCCCACCCTACTAAACTCTCTTATCGTGACTTTGTACATATAATGGCATACACTTTATCTAGTGGTCAGGTCCAGGTTACGTACTCTGTCCCGCGAGTCCCGGTCACGTGACCCTGTTGGGACTCCCTACCCTACCGTCCCTCCACCCTCCCCCAAGTCCTACCCCCTGTGTACATGTGGGTACCGACTAAGTACAGTCACATACGGTTTTTGGTGATGTTATAACATTTCATTAATCGGACGTTAATTTATTTACTTAAAAAATTACAGATCTAATCGTCATTACCCTTACTCGATAGAATTAATTCCCCTCTCTCTCACACACACACACACACACACACAAAATTCAGTGAGTTAGTGCAGACTGAGAAACGGTGGGGTACCTGACATCGGAAGGTCCGAGGAGAACAGGTTTCCTCAAAAGGTCTGTTTTTATAACCTTACCCAACGGTAAGGGAAGAGGTCTCCTAGAAGGGGTGGGTTCCCCTTTCTTCAATGTTTATTCCTTTTCGCCCGCCGATATTCCTTTGAACGGTGCATGATCTTCGTCATGGTTAAGAGTGACCCTATGGTTACTCTTAGCACCAAAATCTAATCTATCTATCTACCTATCTATTCATCTACACACACACATAACAAAAACAAGTCAGTGATTCAACACAGACTCAAAAACACTAGGGGTACCTGACGTCGTACGGTCCGAAGAGAGGAAGTAGTGGAGAGTCTCAAACGAGTTTGAGTACAGGTAACTCAGCCACTACGGTAGTTTGTCAATAAAGTAGGAGACAGTGGGGGAAGAGGAGAACGAGAGTTAGAAAGGGTAGTAGTCCCAGAAAAGATTACTCAGTCGAGAAAAGTAGTCCACCGGTTTCATAACCTTGAAGTCAAAGTCAGGAAGGTTACTTATAAGTGTCAACTAAAGGAAATCTTAACTAACCTAACTAGAGGAACGACAGGTCCCCTGAGACTTCTCAGAAGAGGTCGTGGCATTAAACTTTCGTAGTTAAGAAACCGTGAGTCGGAAGAAATACCAGGTCGAGAGGGTAGGTATGTATTGATTACCGCTTTGGTATCGAAACTGATATGCCTGGAAACAGGTATATAGAATTAAGACAAACGACTTTCCCGGACCCTCACTACTGTGGGTCATTATTACTCGTGTGGACTGTGGGTGTTCTAAAAACAAAGATTGGTAGTAAGAGATTATTTTCCTCGGTTCCTAGGAGCCTTTTTACCAGTTAAGGTCCCGACCTTCCTTCTTTATTTCCTACTCGGACCTGATAGACACCAGAGTCTTTAATATCGTCACGAAATTTTTTTTACTACCCTCGGACAGTTTTCTGGTATCCTCGGTTAAACTTCCTCGATGGTTCCCGGTTTATATCTTGTTTAACTCGTTCTTTTATTTATATAGACTCATACGTGATTATATTTATTTATTTAATGAGGCAATAAGAAATATCATCTTAAGGTTAATTATTTACGACGCCCTTTTTTACCTTTATCTTTTAGTGAGAAACCATTTGTCGTTTCATTTGTCATTGTTGACAACGTCCGATCGTTGTAGCTATCTACGTTTTAATCGACCGTTTCAATATTACTCTTTATTCTACAAACGTATCAGAGTTTCATAGAGGGATGTTCTATAATTGTGAATAATCAATGTACCCTTTTTAGCATTAAAATATCACCTCTTTAGCATTGGCTTCCTAGTTTCAGTTGTCGTAGTTAATCCTCCGTAGTGTGTGGAGGAATATACGACGTGACGACGACGCCGACGCCGATTCAGCGAAGTCAGCACAGGCTGAGAACACTGGGGTATCTGCCGTCGGGTGGTCCGAGGGGGTAGGGACCCTAAGGGGTCCGTTCTTGTGACCTCACCCAACGGTAAAGGAAGAGGTTACGTACTTTCACTTTTCACTTTCACTCCAGCGAGTCAGCACAGGTTGAGAATCGCTGAGGTACCTGACATCGGGAGTTCCGAGGAGGCAGGTACCCTAAAAGGTCCGTTCTCATGACCTCACCCCACGGTAACGGAAGAGGTTATACGACGTGATTCTTCCACATAATAGTGAAGACATCAGAAGAACTGTTTTTACTCATTAGAGATATTAGTATTTTTTTTTTCGCAATTTGGTTGAGTTTGACTTCTTGAGAAGTTATATTGTTCCAGTACCTTTAAAAGAAAAAATTGACTTCTTAACAAAGTCTAACCTCTTCTGATTTCTTTGTACTTTTGATAAACGTTTTACTCTAGGACTTAACTTCAAACCTGGACTTTCTCCTGTTAACCTCTATGACCTTTTTCCAGACTTTTAATTTGACACGTCAGACACGAGGTCTAGGTGTCCAAGGTATAGACACCTAAGATGATTGACACCTAACTTTTATAAATCCCTTTTTTAAGGTCTTTTAGGGGTTGTCCTTTTGGATTTAAACGGTACACGATCGTTACTAAATATATCGTCAATATAACATAATCCATATTCTTCCTACACGAATTCGATATACGTGTTTGATACGGTAAAAGACATTCACTGAACTCGTAGATGTCTAAAACCATAGGGTCTCCTCAGGACCTTGGTAGGAGATGTCAATGACTCTCTCCTGATGAGATAGTTACACTGGAAGAGTTTATTGTAATCTGACGGTCAATTATCCTCTTCCGTTACCGTGAGGTGAGGTCATGAGAACGGACCTTTTAGGACACCTGCCTCCTCGGACCTTCCGACGTCAGGTACCCTAGCGACTCCCAGCCTGTGCTGACTCGCTGAAGTGGAAGTGAAAAGTGAAAGTACGTAACTTCTGGGTGAGGTTACAAGAACGGACCTCTTAGGGTCCCTGTCCCTCGGACCATCCGACGACAGATGTCCCAGTGTATCTCAGCCTGTGCTGACTTCGCTGAATCGTCGTCGTCGGTTAATTATTTTCAATATTTCTTTTACTAACAATGCATCTCCTGATATTGGTTTACATGAATAAGATCCTTTTCCTCTTTTACGAATCCTAAATCTTTAACTTCAATTTCAAATTAATGTGTGAAATTTTGATATGTTTTACAAGAGACGTATATAAAATCTCTATTGTACTACGTATACACACACGAGTCAACGAAGTCAACACAGGTTGAGAAACACTGGAACACCTGAACTCGAGTGGTCCGAGGAGACAGGTACTCTAAAAGGTCCGCCTCTATGACCTCACCTAACGGTACGGGAGGAGGTTCCCTAGGAGGGTTGGGTCCCTAGCTTGGAAACAGAGGACGTAGAGGAAGTACCGTCCGCCTAAGAAATGTAGACTCGGTGACCCCTTCGGGGTCTATAGAATTATGTATTTAAGTTTTACTAACCTCAAGGTCAGTAGAGTTTAGACTATTGACCAATACATGATTAAGTTCAGGAAATTCATATTGTGTTCCTGGTCCGAACTGGCGACATCGTCAGATCGATATCGGCTTTCTTTCTCTTTCGGTAGACACGACTTTCTCCTTTTTCCTGTGGAGAAGTATCGACTTGAAACTTTGAAACGTAACGGAAATCTGATTCTAAAAAGCTTGAAGAAAATTCGTAGGTTGAAATAAGAAGGGTACTGAATGTATTATCTTTACAGAGACTTATTTTTCCTTTTTCTTGATAAGTAACAAAGGAAACAGGATAAAGGAAGAGGTACTTAACTGGAAAGTAAGTTCAAGTAAGGGTACTTTTCTGAATCGGACGTGACGAGGTCTGGTTTCGACCTGGTGCACCTGAAGGATCCGTCCGACATTAGACACGGAGAAGTGTACCCAGAAGAAAGTCGTATACAGAGTAAACAAGATTATGTGACAAGTGATACAAACAAATCACCTCACCCTCGTTGAGAGGCATAAGGTGACACACTGTAACGACACAACAACGACCCTCTGTCAAGAGGTCCCAGAGAGGGTAAAGATGTGGAGAACACTCGGTCCGTAACTGACGAGAAACAAGGTTTGGTAGACTGTGTGTATCTGACGTACACAGTAGTTGATCGTAGGTACTTTGTCACCGTCCGATTGAGAGATCGAGAGTTCCTTCCACTTTAGAGTACGGGAACCATCAAGAACTATCAGTAAACTTGAATGACTACGGTTCAGGATGAAAGCCCGTACCCGACAATCCTGACCACGAGGTGGGTGTCGACGTGATGCCTTAAACGGGTACTCGTGGTGGGTTTATGTGTAAAGTTTGTTCAAATCGTGGACATCCCTCAAAAACAAAAACTTGACAAATAGAATCTTCAGTCACAGACAAAATCACCCGTGTCTTGGTTGAACACAAAGTCGGTGGTACATCTCGACGAGAGTTCGTGGACTTAATCGTCCAGAGGATCAAGACTCACTATAAAATCGTGGGAACGTCTAACCAAAAGGTCCGTTCATGGAGGATTGGGTAAAGTGTGAGACCAAGACAATGGATATTCTTATACATACACACATGGAGGAAAAGGCTTTGTCCACTTGACAAAGCCTTTTGGTGGATGAGATTCCAGGATGGGTGGATGTAAGGGAATCTTACGACAAAGACCCCCAAGAACTTCGGAAGTCCGTCTCGAGGTATAATACCCTGTCTCCCTAGGAACATATAGACACACACATGTACTTGTAAGAGGATGAAGGAGGGGGTTGTCATTCGGAACGACGATACTAGGTGCACAAAGATGTTCGGACCTTTTAATGTAAGTAGTGTGAGAACGGACCAAAATAAAAATTTTCTCGAAACTTTTAGGGTGTGATTCACAAAAAGACAAACCAAATCAAAATCGTCGTCGCACACGCCACCCCTCCTGTCAACTCCTCTATGGTTTTCCACGACGTCCACCATGCCTAGTGTCCTCTGACTCATCTACCTACTAAGACTACACAGAAGAGAATCCTTGTCTACACAACGGCCCAACGTTGTCGAGTCTTTCTACTCCACCCAGGAACGGTACTTAGAATGGAAGAGACAGTCTCTAAATAACTTATCCTCATCCCCAACCGAAGAAGAATAGACAACCGGAACTTGGTTTCAGTTTGCGAGGTATACGACTTCCCCGCATGGATTAGCAGATTAGAGTCTGAAGGAGTTGTCATTCTACGAGGTGACAAAACACTAGAAGATTCTTTCTTTTTCATAACGGTTAACGTTCTGTGTGGGGTTAAAGTCTTTATAATTTTGTCCTCTTCGTCGTATCGATTTTTAAATACTTGATACTATGTACTTAATCCCCAACGTTTGAAAAACGGATTCGATAAAGTCACGAAATGATAGATTGTATAACAAACTCAAACACTGAGATTTACGTATTACGATTGACGATTCAGTGAAGTCAGTACAGGCTGAGACACGCTGGGGTATCTGCCGTCGGGTGGTCCGAGGGGGTAGGGACCCTAAGAGGTCCGTTCTTGTGACCTCACCCAACAGTAAAGGAAGAGGTTACGTCCTTTCACTTTTCACTTCCACTTCAGCGAGTCAGTACAGGCTGGGAGTCGTTGGGGTACCTGACGTCGGAAGGTCTGATGAGGTAGGTACCCTAAAAGGTCCGTTCTCATGACCTCACCCCACGGTAACAATGGTTAACATCTTCTATATACACACATAAGTACGCGGGGTCTGGAAAATTGAGATGAAAAGACGGAGATAATGTACCTTCTCCATCTTTTGGGTAAGTGTGTCGTCTTTTGACTCGAGGACCTAAAATCCATTCAAAACTTCCCCTCCTACGATCTTCCTCATCCTCGTTACTAAACGTGGGTCGATACAGAGGAAACGTCGAGTCTTCGGGTGTCAAGGAGATTCCTCAACGGAGAACCTTCGACGGATTCAACTCTCATCGAAAGTCTTACCATGGTTTAGATTTATAAACACCTAACAAAATCTTTGTTCAAGGGTGGGTAGTGTGTCGACAGTGTGTCGTTATTACCCCTCTAACACGAGGAGAGAAAGTCGTTCTCAATGGTCCCTTTCCTTCCCACTCCCCCACCGACAAGTGGAGGTGTCTTTAGTAATGTCTGTATTACCCCGATTACGAAACGCTTCGATGTTTTACGTCACAGTAACAAATAGGAGACAGTTCAGAAGTAAGAACCCTCCCTCTTTCGGGAAAGCCTTGAGAGACGGAAGTATTCCAAAAACCGGAAAAGTTCCCGAATTTTACAATTCCCGAAACTTAAGAATTTCGTATACGTATTTCGTAAAGGTCATGTAATAAAAATTTATATGGAAAGAGAACGAACGAAAGAAAAGAAAGGGTAAGGAAAAAAAAAAAAAAACCAACACTAAACTTCTTCAGAAGTGGTATCGATTCTTGTCTTAAAATTGACTACCGTTTTTATATTTCAGAACTCTATTACAAAATAGTGACAAATAATAACATAGATTTCTTCTCCGGAACTTTTCACAACCGACGGCGACCCAATGGTACCGTCATTAGTCAGTTTGTTCGTACCCTCAAAATTTTGGACGAATTGGGAAAAAGAATGGGTAATCACGTTTGAATTTCTTTCTAAGGTAAAACACGTCATCACACCCTAATCCGTTCTTACAGGGAAACAAGACTCCAGGGTCGGAACGAGTGACCTAGGAGTGTGGGAGAACGTGGGAACGAGGTTGGCATTCCTCGGTACACGTAAGGGACTCACACGGGACGAGAGAGACGGGAGACTCATGTTCATGTACACCGAAGAAGACGGACCTTGGTTGGAAACGAGGACACATATCCGGGGTTGAGGAAATATGTAAGATGAGGTACTTTTACTGTGGAGGAGGTCCTTCGGAAGGGTAGGAAAAGAGGTGATAGTCAATCTTTGTACAGGATTCACAAGGTCTTTGTGAGACTTAAATGGAGGTAGGATCGAACGTAAAATAAAGAAGTGAGAAGAGGTCATCGTATAATCCGTGGATGGTTGGACCCCTCAAGTAGAAAGTCACAGGATAGAAAAACGGAAAAGTATGACAAGTACCCCAAGAGTTCCGTTCTTATGACTTCACCAAACGGTAAGGGAAGAGGTCACCTGGCACTTCCACTTCCACTTCAGCGAGTCAGCACAGGTTGAGAAACACTGGGGTACCTGACATCGGATGGTCCGAGGAGGCAGGTACCCTAAGAGGTTCGTTCTTGTGACCTCACCCAACGGTAAAGGAAGAGGTCCCCTAGAAGGGCTGGGTCCCTAACTTGGGTCCAGAGGGCGTAACCTCCGTCTGCGAAATTGGAGACTGATATAAAACAGTCTTTAGAGGTGGTACTGGGTAGGCAGAATCCACCGGGATGTTGCATACCGAGTATCAAAGCAACTCAATCTGTTTCGACACCAGGTACATTAGTCAAACTAATCAAAAGACAATAACACCAAAAGTAAGACAGACAGAAGACTACCTCTTCCTATTCTCCGAATACCTTCGAAGGACTACCCTCTCTGACTGAGACCCCCTTTGAACATTTGTTATTAATCAAATGTTCTACCACCTCATCTTCCTGCACATAAGTAAAAGAGGACGTTCTTGAGGTTTTAATGTCAGTAGCTGTCCTCTGACAACCTATGGGGTACAGGCTCCCGTTTCCTCTTCGGGGGCGTTCTACCATCCTCCCCGTTTTAACGTAAATCTTAGTTTGGGGTATGGGTGGTCTCTGCGAACCTCCCGAGTTTGTTTTGGAACACGCATGGTCCTCCGGGGTGTCTCTGACTCAGTCTGGACGGACACTCACAAACTCGACCCTTTCTAACTTCCGTCCTCCTCTTCCCCTGCTGTCTCCTACTCTACCAACCTACCGTAGTGACTGAGCTACCTGCACTCAAACTCGCTCGAGACCCTCAACCACTACCTGTCCCTTCGGACCTCAGGTGCCCCAACGTTTCTCAGTCTGTGTTGACTCACTGACTTGACTTGACTTGATCGAACATAAAGGAAATAATGCCAACAAACTCCGTCAGAACGACTTCTCACAGATCTTGACCAGATGGACCCAAACTTCGAGAGGACATAATGGATGATCGACACTAGCACCCGTTCAGTGAACTGGAGAGATTCAAAGTTGAAGAGGAATACTCTACTTTTTATAAATGAAGTTTCTTAGTAGTACCTCTAAATTACGTTATTAGATTCAATTTATGGATCGTGGTTACTTATAAGTCATTTACAATCTCACTTTTAAAAAGAAGAACATTTCAGATTCAAGTTACTCCCATCCCTGGTACAGAAAATAGAAGAATGCCTGGATTGTTTGTCGTATGTCGTCGTATTGAAGTCTGTGTATCTTCATGTAAGAATGCTTAGATATTGTCATACCAGTTCCTTACCCAAAGATATGCATTTACTTAAAATGTATATCGATTTCGGATGGGGACTTGTGTGTGTATCTTTCAAAGAAGAACAAAGATTAATCATTTACCTAAGTATAGATAACCACTTTTACATCTTTGGTCTTAATATTTCTTCCTTATTTTCGGTAGATACTCGGATGGTAGGTGACAATTATGTAATTAGATATAGGAAAGTGCACGTGTACGTAGGAAAATTACGTATACATATGTAAATATAATGCATCTTTATAAGGTTAAAATAAAAAATGCTTAGAAACAACTCATAAAAAGATAAAGAATCACAATTACGACGTTATTTGTAGGGTACAGTATGTAAAAACGTTCGTAGAACGTAACACCAATTTTGAAAATTTGCAACGAAAATTTGTTATATTTCTAAAAACTTTGTTTTGATAAACGTGTTGGGTTCTCAAATACAACAACAGTAAGTCAGTTCAGGACAGGCTGAGAAATGTTGGGGTATCTAACATCGTGTGGTCCGAGGTGACGGGAGGTGATAGAGGGTCTCAAACGAGTCTAAGTACAGGTACGTCAGCCACTACGACAGATTGGTAAAGTAAGGGACAGCGGGTGAGGAGAAAGACGGGAGTTAGAAAGGATTGTAGTCCCAGAAAAGGTCACTCAGCCGAGACGTAGTCCACCCGTTTCATAACCTCGAAGTCCAAGTCTTGTCAGGAAGACTACTTATAAGTCCCAGCTAAAGGAAATCCTAACTGACCAAACTATCGGAACGTCCAGCTCCTTGAGAGTTCATAGAAGAAGTCGTGGTGTTAAGTTTTCGTAGTTAAGAAGTCACGGATCGGAAGAAAAACCAGGTTGAGAGTGTTGGGATGTTCTGATGACCTCTTTGGTATCGAAACTGGTATACCTGGAAACAACCGTTTCACTACAGAGACGAAAAATTGTACGACAGATCCAAACGGTATCGAAAGGAAGGTTCCTCGTTCGTAGAAAATTGAAGTATCGACGTCAGTGGTAGACGTCACTAAAACCTCGGGTTCTTTTATTTTAGACGGTGACAAAGGTAAAAAAAGGGGTAGATAAACGGTACTGTACTACCTGGTCTACGTTACTAGAAGTGGAAAAATTACAACTCAAAGTTCCGTCGAAAAAGTGAGAGGAGAAACTGGGA
This sequence comes from Capra ibex, assembly GCA_006410555.1. Lineage (NCBI taxonomy): Eukaryota > Metazoa > Chordata > Mammalia > Artiodactyla > Bovidae > Capra > Capra ibex. The sequence continues at coordinate 21,464,313 of SJYO01018757.1, read as the reverse complement.
GAGTTCTCCGAGAAATCAAGGAGAAGTGAAAGACGCTGATCCCACTATAGTAGACGTATAGACTCCAACAACTATAAAGAGGGCCGTTAGAACTAAGGTCGATACTGGGAAGACAGACTCGTCGTCCATGGCGTTGGAGACTTAGAGGTACGTCAAGGGGTCCCGAGGACTCGAGACGTACGAACCTCGAGAAAGAAGAATGTGACTTCCCGAGGTGCACAAACACAAACCCGAAGGAGTATGTAGTCGGGAAACTAAAGTAAAGTAGGATGTGACAGTGGGTGGTATACACTGAAGAACGAAGTAGGTTGTTCTGTAGTAGAAAAGAGTAAGAGACAAAACTAAGTAACACAAATTGTTCGTAAATAACATATGGGACACAGTTCCAAACCCCTTTTCAAAATTTACTTGTTCTTTATGTTTGTAATTAACCTGTATCATTCATGGATGGAATGTTCTCTTTGATCTCTATATTGGCTGATATGTTTCCTTCGTTGACCCCCTGTCTCCGTCTTCGGGACTATATCCAGAGTTATTTTTATCCGAGGTTTCTCCCTGGACACACGACACACGAATCCGAGTCAGTACAGGTCGAGGAGTGTTGGGGTACCTGACATCGGGAGGTCCCAGGAAACAGGTACCTTAAGAGGTCCGTTCTTATGACCTCACCCATTGGTAAGGGAAGAGGTTCCCTAGAAGGACTGGGTCCCTAGTTTGGGCCCAGAGGACGTAACATCCGTCTAAGAAATGACAGACTCGGTGGTCCCTTTGGGGGTTTCTCCCTGGAGCATAAAGAATTTCGAACTACTGAGATTTTAAGATGGGGTCCTTTAATTGTAACATATATCGGGAAGATTGAACACCGTATCTTTGGTCTATGTTAACAAATTCAGAATCAGACACGATTTACTCTAATTCATTTCAAACTAAACCCCGAGCCCCACGAAGAAGACACTATTCTCGAAATTTGGACGGTCGAGACTGAGGTCTTCAAAGTCGACCGAGATATGTCCCGTGAGACCGAAGAAAGAGGACAGAGTCGAGACAAAGAAGCTCCCTTCTAAACCGCGGTCCTATAAGTTAATTTAAGTCACGAAGACACGTTGTCACTCTTTCCTACTATCATTATTATACCGAAGAAGCGTTGACTTGTTTGTCTCCAAGAAAAAGAAATAGTAAAGAAACTTTGTCTACGAACAAGTCCCACTAAGTTGTCAAACTTTACATTCATAGTGAGTTATAGAATTTATGAAATAAATGTACACCGGTTTTATGTATGAAACTTTTGAGGTGAATTGTATATACAGGACTTGTGGACGACACAAGATCCGTGATCCATAAAATGATGTCCAAACGTTTAAGGATGGGTCTTGGCGAAACAAGTCAAAAGAGGGTCTAGAGGACGGCAGTAGATTCAGGTTTACACTAGACATCTCCGAAAAAAAAAAAAAAAGGATAACTTGGAAATCGTATATCACGTCTTGGTTGGAGTAGTCCCCTTATACACTAAATCACTTTATAAATAAGGAAAAGGTTATTGTATAAGAGGGTAGATTATGAAGAACAATGACGCTTCTATTCTCAAAATGTTGGTCATTACTTACTTACTACCCGTCAAAAAGATCTTAACAAAAAGTAAGAACAATCGAAATACCTCCAAAAGTGTAAAAGTATATATACACATTTTTACACACACATATTTATACATATATCACATATACACACAAACACACACATGGTCTTTTTGAAAGACTATTTATGAAACCATGTATAAGAAAAATAAAATAAATAAAAAAAGTTTGAAACTTGAAAAGTAAAACTTAACCCCATATCGACCAATTGTTACAATGCTATCAAGGTTTACTTGTCACTTCCCTGAGTCGGAATGTATATGTACATAGGTAAGAAGAGGTTTGGGGCGGAACGCAGGTCGGACAACCGTATATAAGATTGTCGAAGTCTCTCTTGTATCTAGTAAATAACAGTCAACAAAGTTATAAAAAAGATGTTACTTTCCTTAGTATTTTTAAAGGTAAGATATAAATGAACAAGCTCACGGACAAATATCCGAAAATACTGATTAAGGAACTAAAACAATTTCAACCACCCATTTTCATCTGAGAAACTCAATATGTGGGTGTTTTGCAACGAGGAGGTGAATTTTCTGACTAAGTCTACCGACTGAGTCCCGATAGGAAACCTCTACGAATACTTGTATAATACGACAATGAATCCTTACAAAAGTCCCCGACGACCCCGTTTTACACGTTAATCAGGAAATGAGTCAATGTATCAAGTATACATCATAAGTAAACTGAAATATAATCATTTACTTTAAAATTTAAATCACTGTTTTTTTTACTATACGATTATCGACATATATAATTCTAGTAATAATACCGTACTAAAGAAATCCAATGTAGACTTTTGACAAGAAATGAGAGTAGTGTTTACTAAAACAGATGGGGGCGGGGGGAGGGGGGGTGTTGTGTGTGTGTGTGTGTGTGTGTGTGTGTGTGTGTGTGATTCTAGAACTTGTTTGTGACTGTACGGAAGATTGTCGAGTTCCGGTACAAGGACTTTACTGTGTCAGGGGGAATTCAAGGACAGACCCCTTAGAGTTCCGAACGATTTCTTAAGTGGTAGACAAGGTCGGTTATGGACTTATCCCGGGGAAAAGAAGTCACAGACACCCTCCCATTCTCAGAGTGAAGGTGTCCCGGTCAATTATTAGGGTCTACCGGATTAGTGTAATTAGGTGGGGGTGACGGAGTGAACGAGAAACATTAAAAGGTGAAGGGACTGAAAAGAGTTCAGGGGTGAGGTAGAGATGTAGGGATGTACCTAGTCTCCACTCAAACCAAAAGACGACTTCAGGAAAAGGGGGTGACGTCATCAATGACTTCTTTCCGACAAGAATGAGGAAGTTGATTTTAGGTCGAAACAAAAAGGGATTGTGTATGTCAGGTTTTGAACTTCCTTAATTTTATACCTACGGATCTTTGAACATCGACTGGAGTCTTTGTACAGTATCGTTGTCAGAGACTTAATTCATGCCAGCTTACCAATGACCGGCGTTAGGCCTGTCGACCACTAAATGTCATGTAACATCATTCTCTTAAACTTTATTGCAAGACAAGTAGAGTTGGTAAGGAACGTATTTTACTTTCTGAGGTTCTCCCTTTGGAATTCTGTATTTGGAATTCTGTATTTAGTCATCTCGGACCTACCTCAAACCCGATTATATTTTGATCGACATGTTTTGACCTAAGACTAGATCTTATATATCCTCACGACTTGACTAGCTGAAACTCACACTAGGGCATCCAGTATCTCTTGTCCTGTCGTACCACTTTATCGTACTGAAGACACCAGTCTCCCTGGACCCTCATTTAGAGTTAAGATGTAAACGAACCGAAACACTTGAACCCGTTTAACGTAGGCGAAAGACTGTGAGCAGGATCTTCTACCTCTGTTGTAACGGAAGGAGGTCTCGAGAACGATCCTCTAGTACAGACCCTTTGCACTCCTGACCGTATGTCACTCGAGGAGAGGAGGGAAAGGACCACCATAAGTTCTTCCCTCCTGAACAGAGGACTCTTGGGTCTCCTGTATCCGCACAGTACCCCTCTTTCCATAACTCCTCCACCGGTTTTCTTTAGTCAAACTTTGTCTGTTTCGACCCTTCGTGGTTTAACATAGACACACAAACATCCCCGTCAAACGTCCCCTCTATTCAGTAACTTTACCTGTCACCCATTCTGTCCTGTCATTTCTCTCCTGTTCCTTGATTTTCTCACTTCGTTCTGTTGTGATCTTTAAAACGGAAAAAGACTCAGTCTCACTCGACATACCTTCTGTCTCGTCCACCGAGTCTTACTGGGTAGTCCGCAATTTAACCTAATAAATTTGATACCGTACAGTATCTTCCCTCTTTGGTTACTAGTCTTCTCAACATTTGTCCAGGGGATGTGGCATTTCGATTATATATTAAATATCATGGGAAACCTTTTAAGTCTTAATAAATAACAAAGAAATTGAAACATGTGTTTGTGTATTTAGGGGGGTGAAACTTGTACCACACACACACCCCCCCACGTCTTATAGACACAAATAGTTCCCTAAACTCGGTAGGACGGTTTCTTCTAAGTGTCAGTGATAAAACCCTACTTATCCTAACTAGAGACTCTATGACTTCTTTTTTCTCTCTGTGTTTATTCTCTGTGTTAAAAGTAGTCAACAAATTTATAACTAGTGTTTTGGGAGTGTTTATGAAGAACCCAAAAAGTATATAAAACTTTGTGGCTCCTTCGGCAGACACCCTTTAAGTCGTCGACGTAATTTCTCATAAGAAAAGATTTACTTAATCTTATTTATATATATTCTTTCCCAGGTGGTACTACAGGTCGTTTGTTATCTTTGAGTCGTTCACAATCCCCTTAGGTCACGTCAGGAAATTAGGTATAAATTATGTTTCGTAATAGGTTATCGGGAAACGAAGTCTCGTCTTTATAGGGCTTTACACCGACCCCATTCGGAGTCTCTAGTCAAGTCAAGTCAGCGAGTCAGCACAGGTTGAGAAAACACTGGGGTACCCGACGTCTTACGGTCCGAAGGGATAGGTGGTGGTTGAGGGTCTCGGATAAGTTTGAGTACAGGTAGCTCAGTCACTACGGTAGGTTGGTAGAGTAGAAGACAGCGGGAGAAGAGGAGGGTGGAAGTTAAAAAGGGTCGTAGTCCCAGAAAAGACTACTCAGTCAAGAAGTGTAGTCCACCGGTTTGATGTGGTTAGGAAGGTTACTTATAAGTCCTGAATAAAGGAAATCCTACCTGACCAACCTAGAGGAACGTCAGGTTCCCTGAGAGTTCTCAGAAGACGTTGTGGTGTCAAGTTTTCGTAGTTAAAAAGCCGTGAACCTCCATTGGTAACGATTAATTTTCACGGGTCTCTGTTGGGTTTCTAACAACTTTAAGTGAGGTGAAAGGTTATACATTACATCACTCAATGTTCCTATTGTAATGACAACGAGGAAATTTGTCGGGTACTATTGGACTTCCATACCAACTAATCTTCGGACAGTCCTTATTTTTCACAAAGACCAGTGTTTGTCACGTCACCAGTCAGGTTTTTCCTACCGTAAAACGTCGGAGAAGGAGTGACTTCAGAACCGGTCGAGATTCTGCATAATTGATCTCCAGTATAGAAACACCTGAGTAAGGGTAAATAACTTCAAACATAATATAGGGTCCATGAAACATCTATAAAAGAGTAAATTAGGGGTAATGTTACGATAATAGTGGTAGAAGTAAATATTCTTTGAGTCAGTCCCAATTTCAGTCACGACACAGTTATCACTTCGTCTTAAACCTTTGTTTGAATGGAACTGAATTTAGAACCGGGTACTGAAGTCGTAAAGGTTTGGTGTCACCCGAAGTTGAATGGTCAAGATTGCAAACATCTTATTAAGAACTTTGTGACCTTAATCTTCAATATATACAAGAATCAGTCAGTCAGTACAGGTTGAGAAACACTGGGGTACCTGACATAAGAGATCCGTTCTTATAACCTCACCCAGTGAATCTTCAATATTAATGGATTGTTTGTAAAAAATCATAGACGAATGTCGTTCAGTACCTGTGGTTTGTCGGTTGATCGTCACAAACCCTTATTAACTGAGTTTAAACAAAATAAGTGATCCAATAAACCGTAGTACTTCTGAATCAAACTTAGATGAGACGTAGTACCGTAATTCGATCTTGGTTCAAAACTCCTCGATCCTTAGGAATTAACCAAACAACCGAAAGAGGAACAAAGGATTTTTTTAGGGGGGTGGCTCGGGGAAGAATCGTTTCCACGAAAGATAAGTTGGAAGGGGGTGGATTTCGATTTACTTCCCTTTGACTCCTCTACATAAATATAAATAGGAGTATAGGAGGTAAAAGTCACGTGAACAAAGGAAGGACTTCTAGATTCAAGGGTAGATCATCGTAGAAAATCCCGTCTAGAAGACCGCTATATAAGACAGACAAAGGGGAATAGACTTTTATAAAAACAAAGTAGAAGTAAAAATTTTAAAAATTGACTCTTTGTTAAACGGAAGTCATTGTATATGTAATATAGGTGATGACATCCGTCCTTAGGGAATCTTCTTTACCTTATCGGTAGTATCAGTTGTTTTCTCAGGCTTTACGTCATGAACCTACGTTAGAGTTTTTGCTGTCTTACTAGAGACAAGGAAAGTTTCCGTTTGGTAAGTCATAGTGTCATTAGGTTCAGATACGGGGTTGGTCATTGCGATTTCTTCGACTTCAACTTGCCAAGACACTTCTGGATGTTCTGGAAAATCTTGATTGTGGGTTTTTTCTACAGGAAAAGTAAATATCCCCTGACCTTACGTTTTCATCCTTCAGTTCTTTGTGGACCTCATTGTCCGTTTAAACCGGAACCTTATGTCTTACTTCGTCCCGTTTCCGATTATCTCAAAACGGTTCTTTTACGTGACCAGTATCGTTTGTGGGAGAAGGTTGTTGTGTTCTCTTCTGAGATGTGTACCTGTAGTGGTCTACCAGTTGTGACTTTAGTCTAACTAATATGAGAAACGTCGGTTTCTACCTCTTCGAGATATTTCAGTCGTTTTTGTTCTGGCCCTCGACTGACACCGAGTCTAGTACTCGAGGAATAACGGTTTAAGTCTGAATTTAACTTCTTTCACCCCTTTTACTGATCTGGTAAGTACATACTGGATTTAGTTTGGGGAATAATAATATATCACTTTCACTCTTTATCTAAATTCCCTGATCTAGACTATCTGTCTCACGGACTACTTGATACCTACCTTCAAGTACTGTAACATGTCCTCTGTCCCTAGTTCTGGTAGGGGTTCTTTTTCTTTACGTTTTTTATTTTTACCGACAGACTCCTCCGGAATGTTTATTGACTTTTCTTCTCTTTACTCTTTTCCTCTTTTCCTTTCTATATGTATAAACTTACGTCTCAAAGTTTCTTATCGTTCCTCTTTATTCTTTCGGAAGGAGTCGCTAGTTACGTTTCTTTATCTCCTCTTGTTATCTAACCCTTTTCGATCTCTAGAGAAGTTCTTTTAATCTCTATGGTTCCCTTGTAAAGTACGTTTCTACCCGAGTTATTTCCTGTCTTTACCATACCTGGATTGTCTTCGTCTTCTATAATTCTTCTCCACCGTTCTTATGTGTCTTCTTGATGTATTTTTTCTAGAGGTACTGGGTCTATTAGTACTACTACACTAGTGAGCGGATCTCGGTCTGTAGGACCTTACACTTCAGTTCGCCCGGAATCTTTCGTAGTGATACTTGTTTCTATCACCTCCACTAACTTAAGGTCAACTCGATAAAGTTTAGGACTTTCTACTACGACACTTTCACAACGCGAGTTATACAGTCGTTTAAACCTTTTGAGTCGTCACCGGTGTCCTGACCTTTTCCAGTCAAAAGTAAGGTTAGAGTTTCTTTCCGTTACGGTTCCTTACGAGTTTGATGGTGTGTTAACGTGAGTAGAGTGTACGATCATTTCATTACGAGTTTTAAGAGGTTCGGTTCGAAGCCGTTATACACTCGGCACTTGAGGGACTACAAGTTCGACCAAAATCTTTTCCGTCTCCTTGGTCTCTAGTTTAACGGTTGTAGGCAACCTAGTAGTTTTTTCGTTCTCTCAAGGTCTTTTTGTAGATAAAGACGAAATAACCGATACGGTTAAGGAAACTGACACACTTAGTTCGTTTGACACCTTCTAAGACTCTCTCTACCCTTATGGTCTGGTGGTCTGGACGGAGAACTCTTTGGACATATGTCCAGTCCTTCGTTGTCAATCTTGACCTGTACCTTGTTGTCTGACCAAGGTTTATCCTTTTCCTCATGCAGTTCCGACATATAACAGTGGGACGAGTAAATTGAA